>JAODLH010001965.1:111602402-111616628 GCA_027575645.1 Cossypha caffra
TGCAGAGCCTGAAGGGGCTCCAGGAGAGCTGGAGAGGGACTGGGGACAAGGGATGGAGGGACAGCACACAGGGAATGTTCCCACTGCCAGAGGGATGGGCTGGATGGGATATTGGGCAGGAATTGTTCCCTGGGAGGGTGGGGAGAGGCAGAGGAGCTGTGGCTGCCCCTGGATCCCTGGCAGTGCCCAAGGCCAGGCTGGACAGAACAACCTGAGACAGTGGAAGGTGTCCCATGGCAGGGGGCAGAATGGGATGAGCTTTAAATAAACCTCCCCACCCAAACCATTCCTTGATTCCACAACCTTGCACAGGTGAACACTGCAGCACTGCATTCCAGGAGCTCTGTTCCTGCTCTGCTGGGACACAGGGCAGGCAGTGGGGTCTGAACACATCCCCTGGTACCCCAGGCTGAAATGGGCTGGGAGAACTGCAGCACTGTGTTGGCTGTGCACAGCATTTGCAGGGTCTTTTCAGGGATGTTCTCCAATGGCCTTGTCTCCACAAATTGGAAGGATTAAACCAGACCTCAGAGCAATTTAAATAAATCTGCACAACCTGAGTGTCACTGTGAGTCCCTCACAAAGCTTCATCTGAAATTGGTTCCCTATCAGCTTAAATTTGTGTCTCCACACGTGGGATCCCTGCTGAGCACAGGAGGCAACACCCACAAACTGACCTCTAACCACTGCCCTGCACAGAAGTAAAAGTGATTTATACCTGCTTGTAATTCCACCCAGTGTAAGGTGTGTATATATAAATAAACATAAATTTTATGTACATTCAAAAGCATTTGGGTGAACATAAAATATCCCCAAATACAGGAAAAGAAGCCACCCACTTGTGCTCCAAATCCATAAGCTTCTCTCAGCCATTCCATAAACCTCACAACCAAATCCAGAGCTACTTTATAAAAGCATAAAGTCTGCAACTAAACCTGAAAATAAATAAATAATAAAAGGTCATAATTCATCATCCTGACATCAAATCAGCAGACTGGGACTCCAGTATATCAGAGTGATGGATATAGACTTGTTTTAAGGATGGTTTAGTCTGCATTATGCCAGAACATTTATTGTTGCCTTTAAGACTGTTTCCTTTCCAAGATGTTTCAAATAAAAGCAATAGTCTTCTTCTCCCTTAACTGCCTGTCTGAGAATCCACTATTCAGCAAAAACAATTTTCCCCCAAAAATCGTGGCTAGGGAAGCAACAGGACATTGAGTGCTAGAAAACACAATTTCTTGTTTTTCCTTATTTTCTCTTGCTTGCCAGGTGATCTAATAACCACTCTTTGATGGATATCACGATTTAAGCCTCTCTAAGGCAAAAATCCTTCCTAATAAATGTCCAACCACCACGAAATCTCTCCCTCCATCACTTATCACCACTGACACTTCCCTCTGCCACAGTGGCAGGATGCTGGAGCATCACTTTCCTGGTCCCACTGTGCCACAAAGGACCACAACCCGTCCTCCCAGTCCAGCCTCCACCTGCTCCCTGTGTCCCACACCTCCCCTCTTGCCCTTCTAACTCTGCTTTTCAGGGGTGAGATAAAAAAAAGCTGGTTTCTCTCTCTAAACAAACTCCAGTCAAATGCTGGTCAATAAATGAATACACACTTGCAGTTGTAAGTCATATATATACATATTTCCATCCCCAGAGCACACTGGAAACTATAATTCTCATCTCAACCTCTGATGGTGGTAAAACACATCAACTTTACAGGCACAACAATCTCAGATGTCCTGTCCACCTTGGCTGCAGTGTACAGCACTTCTTCCCTTTGCCTTGGGCCAGGATCACATTTCTTAACCTTAAAAAAAGTCTAACTTTTTGCAAACTGCTCCATGAGCCACCCTGTATCCCACTAACACTACAAGACACAGCAGATTCATAAAACCACTCACCATTTTCGCCAGAACATTTTTCTTAATTACAAATATTGATAAAAACCTGCATCCCTTCTGCTTCTCAGACAATCCCAGCAACACTGACAGTGCTGGAGAACGTGCCCAGGAGACAGAACATTCACATTTGCTGCAATTATTTCAGGAACCTTTTTCTAATGCCTTACAGTCCACCAAGAGACAGCAAGTCAGTACCACCAATATGGGAAGTTGCTGTTTGATCCAGATCTGAACGAGACCTCCTCGGGTTTGATTTCTGTTGTAAATGGTGCTTTGTAAGCACAACTGGTAATCAATTTGGAGAAGAGGAGAAAATGTAAAGGAATAAATTCTCATTTCTACCTGCTTCTCTTGCTCCCCCTGCCCCCAGCATAGTTTTACAGCCCTTCTTTGGGCTGCTTAGGGAAGCAGACAGCCCAGGAGGGAGAGGAGCTGAAAAGCCCCAGCAAAGGGAGAAGTGGCTGCCAGCCCTGCCAACGCAGTGTTGGAGGATGATGGGCTCTAGGAACTGCTCCCACCTTCCAGGCTGCTCATATCACTTCCTTCCCTCCAGCAGAACTGAATCAAATCCTTGTGAGTTTAAAGGGCAAAGGAAAAAAAGACAACAAACCCCACAGAGCACCCACGTTACAGCAACCCTAGGTCTGCCTTTACCCCTCCTGTGAGAGCACTCTTGTATATCCTTCATTACATTTATAAACAGGGCTGGGTTTGTGTCACAGGCTGTCATTCCCACTGATTTCTCTCTCTCTCAGCTCATGCACAGGAGCTCCTTGGCCTGAGTTTGTAAATGCAGATCTGTACAAACAGGAACAGATACACCATCATGCACTATGAGGCCATAATTCCACCAGGGAGAACGTGTGAAAGGAACCCCAGGTAATTGAATTGTTTGTACATATCCACACAAATAATCTTAGCCCTTGTCCTGACACTAATATAAGAACACAAGCCTTATGGAGCTTGAAATCTTCCCCTGGAGAAACAACTTTGCAAAAGCAATGGAAGAAAGCACGCTGGGTAGAAAAGGCTGTTTGTAGCTTTGCTTGCTATTTAAACCAGGCTGATTAATCTTTAAGATCCAGCAGCTTTTCAGATTCTTGCCTTTCCTCCCTCCTTCCCTTATTCTACAGCCTTTTTATCAGTGCTTTAAAGTAACAGCACACCAAGGGCTCAGCTACACCCAGGGCTGTGCACACAAACCCCAGCAAGTGCAAAAGCATGACACAGAAGTGGGATACAAGGAACATGAACCAAAAAAAAAAAAAAAAGAACTGGAATGTGTGAATCCACAAGATGCTTGAGTACAGCAACCACAGCCCCCCAGAAATCATGACATGCAACAGGACAGAGCCTCAAGCTGTGCCAGGGGAGGCTCAGGTTGGACATCAGGAGGAATTTCCTTATGGAAAGGGTGGTCTGGCATGGGAAGGGGGTACCAGGGAGGTTGGGAGGTGTCCAAGCAAGGCCTGGACGTGGCAGTCAGTGCTCTGGGCTGGGTGACAAAGTGGGGATCAGTCACAGCTTGGACTTGATCTCTTAGGTCTTTTCCAGCCTTAATGATCCTGTGTTTTTCTGTTTTCCAATTGTCTTCTCCAAGTGGAACCATCAGGGTTTATGTCCAAGCTTTCACTTTAAAAATGAGATCACAGGTCCTGGTAAAATTAGAGATTGACAACTAATATATCCTCAAAGCTAAATATAAAAAACTCTCACTCTAAAAATTTGATAAAAGATGCTAATATTGACAGCTTGCTTTCATATGCAGCAAGGTGGGAATGAAGGGCAAGAAGAAGATATTCAGAGAAGAAATATGAATGAACAGAAGGTATTTATAAGGAGCCTGGTACCTGGAATGTGGCACAAAAGTCAGGCCACCCCCTTCCTGAAAACCTCTTGTAGCCTAAAGCCCTGGCTGTGAGGTGATCCACTCCATAAGGTTAAATATCTCTACAAATATTTCCAGGTCTGGGCTTTAAGAAGTGAAAGGTAGTCCAAAGAAGTCCTCCAGCACACCAGTGGGAAACCTGGCTTATGTGGAACACCAAAAAACAGGCTGGAACAAAACCCCAGTATGCTGCACAGCACAGATTTCAACCAGGAAACAGTGCAAGTGCAGCACCTCACTTCTCCTGAGTTACTTGGGAAATAAGAATTAAAGAATCAGACCACCATTAGTCACTGGGATATAACTGCACCATGTAAAGGCTTCCTGCCTCTGCTAGAACAAAAAATCCTGCCTAAACTATATGGATGCAATGCATATGTTGCACAAAACCAAGTTTACATAATAAAGAAAAAATATATTTGCTTTGATCTCGAGCTGCCCCATAAATTTTTAATAACAGCTGTAAAACAGAAATCTTTGGCTAGAAATCCTCAGCAGCAATGAAATTTAAGCTCCCTACTCATTACAGGTTAAGAAAACTCATTTCCAATCCATTCCTTGTAGAACTGTTACCAACTTCCTACAAGGAGAAATGCAAATGTCATCCCCAGCCATTTATTTGTAGATTATTCTCTTCAGCCTGGTTCTCTCCAAAACAGAGGGATAAGGGACTATTCAATCTGGTTTGTCATCTTTGGTCCTATTAGCAGAGGCATTGCTAAATTCAGATATCACAATCCTCTCATTTTATATTTCACTGGAAAGATGCTTCAATCTGTTTTTTTTTCTCTACAGAGAAACTGTTAAACCAAAAGTACTAAAAAAATAACTTCTCTATGATGCACCACAAATAGATTACAGTTTCTAGTTCAAGTGCAAAGGGACAAAGAAACCAAAATCTTTTTATATGCAGACATTAAAGTAAAAGCAGGAAACAGACTTAACAACTGCAAAAAAAAATTAACCCTTGTGCTTTCAGTGATGCAACTCACAGAACTTCCTTTGCTTTCAGCTCCTTCCCTGCTAAAGGATCACCACTGTTGTACAGCACTTGAAACAGTGTGTTAACACACTCCCTGTAAAAATAACCTTTTAGGTAAATTAAGAGCTCCAAAAACCACAACTATCAAATACATTATCTAGGAAAAATAAATAAAAAATACGAAATTCCTTGTTCAAGTCTCACATGTACCAGTGTATGCAAGGAAAGTGTCACACAGAGGCAGTTTTTAGGAGGAAGGTTTTTAGCAAACAGTATTTAAAGCCAGTATTTGGGGGTAGAAAGAGGACAGATGATTACAGTGCTGGGTGATAAGATGAGAAAGAGTGAGCTAATGGGATATAAAACTGCATACAGTGGAGACAGCTTTACAAGTTAGAGAAATGACAGGCAAATAGCAATCACACCACACCAAAAAGACACTGACAGGTAAGAAAAAAACCTTCATTTTCCAAATGACAGCAGACTTAGTCCCTGTGCATGAAGAGTACACAGAGTTGGAGTTAAACAGTAACTGAGAGTCCAAGAGATGTTTGGAGAGTGCTCAAAATGGAGAGAAGCCATTCCCTGCCCTCATTCCACAGGGTCTGTGCCACTCTGGACACAGCCAGGTGTGCTTTCCTGGATGCAGAGCCACCAGAAACCCAAATTGTGTCCTGCCCTCCCTCCTTGCCAGGGCTGAGCACTTGCAGGGTCTTGCTGGCTCAGAACTTTGAACACTCCCCAAATCACTTCAGCAAAACTACTCCCTACTCCAGTCAGACCATGAAGTTCCACAGATGTCCATGATCTCCCAAGTGATTCCATATGAACCAAGTGCAAGAGTTATTCAACAGCCCTATGAACACTTTGGTGAGGATGGGAATGGGAAGGACTCACTACTCAGCTCACAGAGTTTAAATTAATAAATGAACTTGTTTATGCTTAAAGTGGGACATGACTGAACAGGGATTGAAAGAAAATGACAACAAAAACAATGAAACAAGCCAAACTGAAAAAAAAAAAGTTACTTAAATTAGAAATTAAGGACACTTGCTCAGTGGGAATTGAACTAACAGCACTTCCCTTCACAAGGGCTACCTGGCCCCCAGGTATGGGACAGGGGAAAACACTGCAATGCACATGGCTCAGGGTCAAGCACATCTGGAGCTCCCTTTGGGTGGAAAAGGGGGACACAGGATATCCAGCACACCTGCAGCACACAGTCAGGATGGCTGCAAGGATGTGCTGGGGAGGGATTAATGCTTGCCTCGTCCTTCCAGGCTCTCCTCAGCATCCACCACTGCATTCTGCAGCCAGAGATAAGGCAAACTCCTGATCTGACCCCAACAGCACATTCCTTACACCTGATTTTAACTGAACTCGGCTCCTATGCTGAGTTTTGCACTTCTTGCATAAACATTACTTTATAGCTGCCCAAATAAAGTTACAAACCTGCATATCTCTGTGGTGGTGCAGCTCAGAACCAGCTCCAGGCAACACTCTCAGGACATAGCCCCTTATTTTTTGTACCACTGCTGCCCTGCAGAAAGAGAGCAGCAAAGCAGGAGCCTCACTCAGCCCTAATTTTAAAGTCTACCATGTAAATGCCAATTAAACAACTGCATTCTAAGTCTCTCCTGTGCCAGCCACAGTTCAATTCAGTGAGAGTTGCATGACTTAAAGAACTACAGTAAAACAGTTTAAAAGCTTCCCTTTTCAAAAATAAGGTGAGAGAGAACAGGGGACAGGATGAAAAGCACAAGGTGCATCTCCACGAAAATTATCAGTTTGGTTTCCCCCTTTGCACAGATCACAGAACTGCAGAGGTTGGACAGCACCTCTTGAGCTTGTCCAGTGTAACCCCTGCCTTAAAGTGCAATTTTCCAGTGCAACCTGCTCCAAAAATAACTGTGCAGGAACATGATGATCCACCTGGATTTAGGTTGGTGCTGGGGTAATGACTGGACTACAAAAATACATCTTCCTACAAAGCCCAGCAGCCTCAGAGCCCTGGGGTAGGCATGGCCCAGCAGGGTGGGTTCTGAAACCTGAGGGAATGTTGCTAAATCACTTTTGCTTGGTGGCTGACTAAGGCCAACACCAGAAAGTTAAGTTTAGAACTGGGAACTGTGACTGCAAATGGTACAGGAATGGATGCAAAAGAAAGACCATCAACAGCAGCAGGGAGAACAGGCAAGAGAAATTCAAGGTGCAGTATGAAAACACATAATTTGCAATTTCTCTGCTTTCTGCAAGCACCAGTCACAGACCAAGACTCCCCTCAGCAGCTGTAAGAGCAGAGCTCATATCCAGCACATCCAAATTAATGCAGGAGAGTTTAGGAGGTCTGCCCAAATAATGTCTCCACACAATTACAGCTCAGAAGTCATAACCCCTCCCTTTAATACTAAAGGAGAAAGAAATCACATTTGCAGCCAAAATGTACTGATAATACTGCAATGGCAGCATGGCCCTGAGCCTGCAGCCTTCTCAGAAGTCATTCTCATTAGGAGAAAACTGAAGGAGCATCCTCTTCATCCACTGATTTGCAGGATATTTAACACACACTGCTCACTGGAAAGCCAGAGCTGTGGAAATTTTCAGGAGTGGGCAAGGGAGTTTAAGTGTTTCAATCTCATCCTTGTGCAGGTTTTATTTGAAGAGATGGAAAGCAAAAAGTCGAGATGGGAAGCAGCATTCAGGAGGACACCAGAGGCAAATTTCTGCCATGAGGGGTGGGGGGAGTGCTGCTCACAGTAAATTGTTTTGTCAAATAACTGGAGGGAGGGCCAATGTCTCCTCTGGAAGGCTGACAGTAAGTCTGTCAGAAGCAAAAACAATGGAGAATTAATTATTCTTAAATATGAAAGGACCTAGAACTCAGTGATCTGCTAATTAAAAACAAAATATCCACAGTATAGTTCCAGTTCAGTTCTTGTGAGAGCCAACAGAGAGCAATCCCACCGCCTCCCACGTCAGAAAAAGCTTGTTTTAAGGACTTATCTCTTAAAGATATAGATATTTAATGGAAATTGCAGATATTTAGTACTCATCTACTCCATATTCAAATATCTGAGCTCACACAAAATACACAAGAGAGTCTTCACCAACTCATTGTGTTTCAGCAGTTCAGAAATCACTCAGAAGTAACTGGCAAACCAACTAAACTTCATTAGTGTAAAGCTGCTCCTTGAAGGCAGCTCTGGAGGGGCTCAAAGCAGTCAAGTTTTATTTCTGTTTTTATTTTTGTTTTAGCTGGTCATGCAGTGGGTAAGAAGCAGAAAGCAGCTCTGATGTGTGAGAAGTAGCACAGACAAGCTCTGTGACAGGGAGAAGGAAAGATAGATTGTGACTTTCTGTGAAGATGACAACACTTTAAATTAAATGTCCTTGTCTTAATTTCTGCTCCCACGTAGCCAGTGGGTTGTGTGAGGGACAGAAGAAAACTAAGGTTTCTCCAGCCTACCCTTCCCACAGTGTTTTTAAAAACAGGGAGGGAGTAGAGACATTTTCCAGATAAATCAGGGTCTGCAGGCATCCAGCTGCAGGATCCCCAGCCTTCTGTGAGAAGTTCTCTCCTCACAATGTCTACAAGCCATCCATCAAAGGATCCACAAAAACAAAAACAAAAAAAATCCCAGAATTATTTGGGTTAGAAAAGACCTCTGAGATCAGAGTCCAACCTGTGACCACTTCCCACCCTGTCACCAGCCCAGAGCACTGAGTGCCACATCCAGGCATTCCTTGGGCACCTCCAGGGATGGGGACTCCAAACCTCCCTGGGCAGCCCCTGCCAATGTCTGACCACCCTTTCCATGAGGAAATTCCTGCTGATACTGGAAATGCTGGACAAGTAGCAGTATTGAAACACAAAGCAGAATGGAAGGGTTCAAACCCACCCTCCCTGAGTGTCCTGTCTCAGTGTGGGCTAAAGGGAGGCAGCTCCCATAATTTTAAGATTTGCAATATCCCAGTTTGGAGAAGGTGCCCACATCCTTTGCTCCAAGCACTGGACAGCAATTCCTTTGAGGATAAGCAGAGGAGATGGCCATGACAACTCCATGGTCACTGTGTCCCTTTTACCTGCCAGCCCACGAGTCAGACAGCTCTAAATTAGGAGGGACATTTATTGAGGGACACTCACTGAGCCTTTCTCTGAGCCACAGACACCTCAGAGTGACCAACACCACCCTGAACATCACTGGATACCCTGTGCTCAGGGCTTAAATCTTCCCTTAAAGCTTTCATGTTCCACTCAATTTAAAAAAACAAACCTGGAGCTTCATCCTCTAGCCAGGAATGGGCCTGAAGAGCACCATATCTGCATTCCAGTTTCCATCCTGGGTTATTAGCCAGACTGTTTATAAAACAATTTTAAAATGCCAGCTTTTATGTATTACAGTTTTATTAATCTTGAATGATACATCATAGGTGCAGGATGCATAAAAGGGTTACAGAAACACGGTTTGCATTTTAAAATGCTTTAGTGAAAACAAATGAATTCTCTTTATTAAATGAATTGAACCTTGCTGTGTCCTCCACGGAAAGATTTCAGTATTACTGAGTCTCCTCCCTCATTGTTCTTTTTTCCACCTTATGTTAGGGGAGGAAAACAAGTATTTCAGCATTTACAGCTCCCAAATGGTTTCTCAGTTTTGAATTAAATAGGCTGTGATATGAACTATCTGAATACACAGAAATAAAAGAAATATTCTCTATGCACATGCAGAAGAGGTTACTTCTGTCAAAAACCAGGTTTTGTGTTTCATCAGACTCTGGTTCCATGTGCTCAGCCAAGAGTGACAGCCACCACTCCACTGGTTTGACTTGATTTGAGATATTGGCAGTGGAAATACAATGCCAAGGTTCTGGTGGAGTCCATGACAAGAAACACAGGCATTACAGCAAAAGGCTTAGGCTTTAGAAAAAGGCATTCTTATATTTTAACCTACTCCTAATAGAAAATATTTTTTAACAAAAAACCTGGTTTTGAATTCAGGTTATAAACTCAAGTTTAGGTGTAATTACAAAGAGAAGGTGGAGATGGTTCATTGCTGCTTTTATCAGCCAACTCAGCCAACAATTAGCTTTTACTCTTATCAAAAAGAGAGATGCATCCATTTGCCATTAAACAGATCTGTTTCCCACAAGCTGGACACAGCCTCCAGGCTCCAGATAAGCAGGGAGTCTGCCTTCCAGCATCCAGAGTACAGGAATTTTAACACCTTCCTGGAGCAGCACTTAAATGGATCATTAGTGTCAACAAATACAACCCAAATGGACTGTCCCAAACCTCTTTGGAAGCAGGGACTTTTCTGCTTGTTCAGTGTTCAACACCCTGGAGGCTCAGCTCCAGCACTGCTGCCACTTTAATCTTCATTTTAACTATTTTATGAGTCATTTATCCCACAAGGTAACCCACCTAAGCAATCAAATACAACGAGCCAAAAAGGATCTGAATCCCAGTTTTCTGGTTTTACAAGCCTCAGAGGGGAAAGGAGATAATACCTGAACAAGTTCCATGCTCCAAGCCCAAGGTTTTAGGAGGAAGGGGAGGGATGATCTTTCCATAGCACTGCAATGCCACAGGAAAGCACCAGGTTTAATGTAATCAAGCTCTACATTGCAGCCATATGGAAACAATTTCACTCAATAAACAACTCCTGCAAGAAGACAGCAGAGGAACAGGAAAATGAGATCCTGATTTAACCTGGCTCAGCTCAGAGGCTGCCAGGACATGAAATAACCAAAACTCCACAGCTTTGAGTCCCCTGGCTTGCTTGCCTTCCTCTTCCACAGTTCCTTCCCAGCCTCCAAGACCCTGTGCCTCAGAGCTCTCTCCCCTTTCTTCTCTCTTCCCAATCTTTCCTCAAAGCCCATCACTGTGGCCAGCTTCCCACCTGACAGCCAGAAGGGAAGCAGACATCCCAAAGTTTAGATATTCACCCGACCTCCCTGCAATTTATCTGCCTGGAATTTGCAGGTTTCAAAATAGTGACTTTCTCAGGGAGCAAATAGTTAAAAACACCCACCTTGAAAAAAAAAACCAAACAAAACCTAAAATACCACACATTTTACTTCTTCCTTTTAGTGGTATTTAAATGAGGTTTGGTTTCAAGATTCCATATTATCCAGGATCCTAAAAGCCAATGGTAAAAATACTGCCTCTCCTGCAGAAGACAACATTCCTGGGCACTGCTGATTACAGCTGCAACACCGAGGGAGTAAAAATCAGTTTGGGACAGGAAAAGGGAAATTCAAGGGAACAGCCAGCAAGCAAAAGCAGCTGCATTTTTAACAAAAAGCAAGAAGGCACAGTGCTATGAATAAATCAGAATTTCCTTGAGTGTGACAGAGAAGTGACACCAGTATTTATGAGAATAATGGCCATGAACTGGAGGGTAATTCACGAGTGTCTTCAGAAGGAGCCCTTGTGGAGGTGGGAAGTTCACCAATTCCACAATGCCACAGGATCTGGGAGCAGATGCACCACAACCACCCCAAAAACACTCCATTTTACACTTGGGGACACCCAGAAACACAAGGCCTTGGGATGTTCCTCTTAACAACTAAAGCGCAAGACTCAAGGTATCTTAAAAAAAACAAACACACTACCAGTAATAAAATTTAAATCCCAGTAGGTTTTCCAGTGGAAGGGAAAAAAACACAGAGAGTACTGGGAACAGTTTTCTGTAGACTGGGGCAACATGCCTTTGTCACATAAAGCACCTTCTAACTCACCAGCAATAAAAGATGATTCTCAGCAAATCCATTAGCAGGAAAACATTTAAATCAGCCTGAAAGCCATGCACCAAAGATGCCTTTCACCCCAGGCCAGGTGCATGTTCCCAATCCACCAATGCTCAGAGAGGGGATGGAGAGAACCTGCAAAGCTGTAAGCTGGGTATCCATCCAGGCAAAGAACAGGAAAAGAAAAATCTGTGTTTTCCCAGGAAAGAATCACGAGAACAAGGACACCAGCAGTGCCAGTCAGCACGTTTAGAAGTCTTGATAAAGGACTAACTTTGTTCTTTTGAGATTACAAATGCAGTTGAGCAGAGTCAAGTACACAGAGTGTACTCTGGTTCTGGTGGAAACCCACACTGGCTGCTCTGGATCTGAGAGCTGTCAGTCAGCCAGTTCTTCATCTACTTCCTGGGATTGCATCATGCTAATTTTGTTTTTTTTTTTTTTGTCACTAAATTTAAGGTCTGATGCAGTTCAACATTTTTATCACTGCAGATAAAAATCTGTGAGCGACACCAGGCCTGTAGCACAACAGGACTTTATTAGGAGGAAAAGAGGATGAAAACCTGCCTGAAGTTAGGAAAGCCAAACCCAGTAGAATACAAAGGCTAATTTATAATCTAAAAAATGCAGACTGCAACTACTAACAGCAGACTTTACTTGAGTAAAGAATGTCAGTGCTGGGGCAGCGAGGCTCATGAAGAGGATTTCCCTGTGCAAAAGGGCTCCTGGGAACCTTTTCAATGGCTGTGCAGCAAAAAGGGCTAAAGGCACCTTGGAATTTGGTATGGATCAAGCACAGGCTGGAACAGGCACTTGCTCTGGTCTCCACAATGTTAAAAATAAACAGAGACCATGAAGAATCACCGGATGATCTGAGTGCTGGAGAAAATGCCTCAGAGTGAAACTTAAAAGCTCAACTCTGTTTCCTTATCTATCAAGTAACTTGATTACATAGTGTAAGTACCTCCATGGCAGGGAAAGTCCTGGATACTAAAGGGCTCTAATCTTGTCAAGAAAACCTAACAAGAACCAGCGGCACAACTTAGACTAATTCAAATTAGAAATCAGCCACTTATAACTACCAAGAGAAGTGATGAGCCTGAAATTACCAGTGATGGACACTCAGGGCTGGAAAGCTTTCAAATTGTTTTTAGCCAAACATCATTTACTGGTCTCAGTTTCAGAGTAAATGATTAAAATTTAAAGGCCTGTGATACAAAGCATATAAAACATATCAGGGAAGGCAATTTAATTATCTGTTCTCGCCTTAAATTTTATGAATCTCCAATATGTTAACATCACTCAACTTCTGTGGACCAGGAAATTAAAGAGGGAGGAATAAGTTTCAAGTTCAGTAAGTTCCCCTTTTTCAGACTTATCACTAAATAGCACCACTCCACCAAACAGATGGAACTCCCATGAAATACAAACAGGGAATGACCAGCTATGATGTCTGGAAACCACATGTAATGCAATTTAGCTGGGCAAACTCTGATCAGCTACTTATCCCTCCCACCTGGGCCATGAAAAATCAGTATTAGCTTAAATAACCAGTTCTCATTTTGAGTAACTACACCTCTGACACCCAGGGCTATATTCCCAAGAGCAGCAGCACCCACTAACACCCAGCCAAGAATCTCCAAATACTTCTTAAACACAAAAGCATCTCAACAGCCCTGAAAGGATTATTTCCATATTCCACACTGGAACACGGGCAAGTCAAAAAGTTTGCTCTGGGTCATAAAATAAAACCTATGGCAGAGCCTAGAAAGGAAATTTCATTGCAAGGAAGAACTTTCCAACACTCGAGCACCACTTCCATGTCAGAGCTGCTGCACACCCAGTTGCTCAAACCCCCAAACGCTGCCAGTCAAATCACAAAGAGATTTCTGGTGAAAGCTGACATTGTAATCAGAGAACCTGATCATGGCAGAGAAACTGTCCAAAGTAAAGGTCACAATAAATAACCAAGCAGGAAGAGTGCTTGGATTTGATGAACTAACTAACTGCTTTCTGCTGCCATCAGTATCAGAGTGCCACAGCAAGAACAAAAAGCAGATTCAGTGCTTGCCTCAGAGCTGAGAAGGAACGGGCAGCTCGAAATGCAGGAAGTGACTATATGCTGCACTTCCCAATTGATAGGGCAAGGGCTTATCAGAAGAACAAAACTGGCTGTTCACAAGGCCACTGAAAGAGTGGCCTACACTATTGTTTCAGTGGTAGTTACCCTGCTGCTGAACTAAACAATTCTAAAGAAGTGAAAAGAAAAAAAGGCTTCTTAAATACTAAGTTCAGAAGTGGGGAGAAGACCAATATCAGGAACTCAGGACAAGCAAGATTCAACTGGGGGCAGAGCCAAACATAATTAATAGAATTTTTATGCCTGGCTTGTAAACTCCTTCCTTAACCCAACATTAAAATCTCATCTACCACCACAGCAGTGCCTGGGATTCATGTAAATTTAATAAAGCTTAAAAATTTAACTTGTACATATGGAGAACAAAAAAAATGCCACCTCAGTGCTTGAGGCAGGTATCAAAATTTGTTTCCTCAGGCTGGAAGAAACTTTTCCCTGGAAGCAAAACTCCACCCATTGGGCAAATGGAGACTGGAAGCAGTCCCTGCCAGCATTCCATGGGCACACACATGAAGTGGGATTTTTGTCAAGCCCCATTACAGAGTGATTTAGGTGTATTCAT
>JAODLH010001965.1:111636331-111648875 GCA_027575645.1 Cossypha caffra
GGGGCTCCAGGAGAGCTGGAGAGGGACTGGGGACACGGGATGGAGGGACAGGGAATGGCTTCCCATTGCCAGAGGGCAGGGATGGATGGGGTTTGGGAAGGAATTGTTCCCTGGGAGGGTGGGGGGCCCCTGGCACAGGGTGCCCAGAGAAGCTGTGACTGCCCCTGGATCTCTGAAGTGTCCAAGGCCAGGTTGGACAGGGCTTGGAGCAACCTGGGATAGTGCAAGATGTCCCTGTGTGGAATAATTTGATCTTTAAGGGCCTTCCCACCCAAGCAGTCCAGAATTTGATCCTGTACAATCTGGACACAGCTGAAAACCAATGCATGGACAATCCAAGCTTTGGCAGGAGCAGATCCTTGGATACCTTGCAGGGAGAGTGTTCCTGCCTGGGAGCCCAGGAGGATAAAGATGCCCTGTCATAGAGCTGAGGATGTTGTTTCACCTCCTGTTCTCAGCTCAGAGATCATTGCTCCAACATCAGCTGTGATCATGGATTGAAACCATGAGCTCTTAGGAGGAGTTAAGCAGCTTGTCACCAGAGCAGTGTGTCAGCCCTCTGCAAAGCAGAGTGACCTACTTTCTTGCCTTTTTTATTCAAATTGCTGGACCAAGCCTTGTAATCAGATAATATGTGCTTGATGAGTGTTGAATTCCATTAGCTGCTCTATAATAACTGAGTAAGAGGTCAGTAATCTTGTAAATTTCTGACTTGACACCATTTGTGTTACAGCATTACCAGTAAATATTTCTAATTAAAATTCTTTTAACAATGTGTGAAATCTTCTTTCACTCTCAGGACTCTTGTCTAAACTGTCACATTAAAATGAATTGAGCCCACCCATCAATTTTGTTGTATCCTGTCAATGGACTTCATCTCCTGCTGTAGAAAATGTGAATGATAAAGGTGCCAGGCATTTACTTTGGGAAAATATTAGGATTATTTTTTAAGCATATAAATAAGTACAATCTTCCTTCATCTCTTTCTTGGGGTACAGTGCTGCATGAAAAAAGTATGAGACGCTCAAAATCACTGCTGCAGAAGTTTTGGTGTCTCTTCTTCCCTAAGGAGGTGCACACATCAATTCTTTGATAAAAGTAAAATAATCATGGATCTCATAAAAGCAGCCATTTCATCACCTGAAAGACAGAAAACCCCAGGACATGGTTTCCTTTCCAGGCTGGAGAATGGAATAATTTTAGGGGGCTTTTAAAATAAATCTTGTTAATTTAAAGGCAACATAAATCTTTGCCACTGCTGAGACATGCTTTTATAAAGCAGTTACATTCCTGCAATAAAGTTTAAAAAAAACCCAAGAAGTTGTTTTTCTGCCATTTATTCAACTGCATGAAAGGGTTACATGTTGCTTATCTCTTTGCTCTGTTTTCAGACTGAACTGCTTGACCTCTCCACAGTGGATGTAATCTTGATCTCCAACTATCACTGCATGATGGCACTGCCCTACATCACAGAGTACACAGGATTCACTGGAACAGTTTATGCCACCGAGCCCACTGTTCAAATTGGCAGGTAAAAAACCCCTTCAGGTTCTCTGCTCCTCTTTCATCACTGCTGAGGAGAAGGTGTAAAGGACAGTGTGGGGAGAGGAGTGGTGTCTCATGTTCTGAAGAGGCTTTCAGGCAGAGCTGAATGCCAGCCAAGTCCTTAGTGCTGTAAATGTGTTAACTCCATCTTTCCCAGCCCCTGGAACCATCAACATTTCCAGCAGGTGCTTTGTGTTGAGTCCAGGCCATAGATGTGGCACAGTGGAATTTGAGTGGGCTGAGACACCTCAGGGATTGCCATATAGGCAACTTCAGACCTTCAACAGCCATGCACCAAAGAGCTCTCCTGCTCTTCTCTGTTCCCCTTAACCAAAAGGAGTCTTCCCAGTCAGAAAACTGGACTTGTTCCCCACAGAAGCTGTGGCTGCCCCATTGCTGGAAGTGTTCAAGGCCAGGTTGGACAGGACTTGGAGCAACCTGGGATACTGGAAGGTACCCATGGCAGGTGTTGGAACTAAATGATCCTCAAGGTCCCTTCCAACCCAAGCCATTCTAGGATTTTATGATTCCATATAATCACATTTCCCTCCACTCCATGGAAAGGAATTCAAGCTGACTTCATCTCAAATGACAGCTGAGCTATGTGAGCTCTGAACTCCAGAGAGAATCTCTAAGAAAAATGGAGGATGCTCTAAGAAATAGGAGACTGAGGTAGAAGAGACATGACAGTGCAGTCAAAACCAGAATAGTCACCAAACTTGCCAGTCTGTTTTTACAGAATTGTCTTGTTGATTGGATGGGTCAACACCAAATGCTGCACGTTTGGTGAGGCCTAACTGGAACTGAGCTCTGTTCCTCTCCTGCAGAGCTGCCACATTCAGTATTTAAGAGCCAGATTAGGCCCTCCTATCTGGACTACTCTGTTAGCACTTTGGGGCAGGAATCTTTGTCCACTGAAGGTCCTGTGCAGACTTCCCATACCAGAGTAATTCCCCCATTGTGTGAAAACAAACAGAAACTGAAGGCCCTTGTTGGTGAAAGGAATTGTGTAAATATGAACAAGTAGCAGACTTCAGGGTTTGCTGGTCCAGAGCTGGAGATAACAAGCACAGTCTTGTGGGAGAGTGCACTGGTGTGGTTCTCCCTATCCCCAGTCATTCCAGATGCTGTCCTTCTGCTCCAAACTTCAAGGGAAGCCTGCACACATCACAAATGCTGTTTAGTTTTGGGCAGAGAAATCTGCAGTGACAGTTTTTAACGCTTGACACATTTTCCTGTCTCAAATACTCGTTGGCAGATGAGGAGAGTTCACTCTGGCAGCATGCTTGGTTTCCCTGAGTGATAAACAGGCATCAGCTGAGGAGTTTTTGTTGTGTTTTGTCTCATTACATATCACAAGCAGTGAGTAATGAAGAAATTATCTCACACTTTCCAAATAGCCCATAACCCAGTGGGCCAGATCCTCTCTGTTGCAAGCAGATGGAATTGGAAACACTGTGGAGAAACAGGGGCAGTGCTGGAAATGGCCTCTGTGGGAAGAGCCCCTTGCAGTGTAACAATTTCTATGGTATTTTGGAAAGATTTGGGCCAAAGTTCTCTCCTCTGTGAGAGGAGGCAGTGCTAATTTAGGTTTGATTTGTGTTTCCAGGCTCCTCATGGAAGAGCTGGTGAATTCCATTGAACGTGTGCCAAAGGCTCAGTCTGCCTCCCTGTGGAAGAACAAGGAGGTGCAAAGGTAAGGCAGAAATCCCAGGAGAGGTGATTGTCCCAAAGTTTGGGAGTCACTGTGAGGATGGCTCAGCTCCCACATTGGAGATTTGCTGCTGAGACTCCTTGGGTCGATTATTTCTTTAATCATTTTTGCACGTTGTTGGTTTTGCAACCTCACTAATTTGTTTCTTGGAGAAAGACTTGGTAGCACCAAAACCTCCCCTGATCTCCCCTCACACAGTTCAGCTCCATGATGGTAGCTAAAACCAGCAGATTTTGGTATTAACCTGACAAAAAGTTCTTGAAATGAGCAGGCTATTTAAAACTAATGCTACTGCATTGGAATAATTTAAATTTAAATGGTATTTACATTCATGTTTGCTGACATACTAAGAAAGTCAAGACACAGCTGTTGGATGTCACTGGTGTTGCATTTCTTCCCATCTTCTTTTACACCTGAACAACAGAGGTGGGCTTTTTGGCTTTCCAAAGCTTAAAACCAAAATAAAATCTGAATAAAAAAGGTTATTTGGAAGCACCATGTCCATTATTCCAGCTATACATGAAAACAAGATGCTCAGAGTTTTGAAAGTCTATGGAATCTAAAAATTATCCATACAGTTTATTAATTGCAGCTAAAGCTTTCCTTGGGAATAAAAACAATTTTAGGTGCACAAGATGTTCCTTGGAGGAGACAGTTTTGTTTTTAGCACATTTTAAAGATAGGGTTGGTTGATTAAAAAGTTATTTTTAAAAGCTGCTTTGTGCATTTTTAATTGATTCCCATTTTATATTCCTAATTCTTAAGATGGCTTGATTTAGAAGCTTCCTAAAAGTGAATTATTTCTTACATTGGAAGAGTAGTCATGATATTTTCCAGTATCACAGAGCAAGAATTAAAAATCCAAATTACCACGGTTTTAGCTGTATATTGTGTTCCCCTGCTGAATTTAGGAGTAGTCTTTACACTGTAACACTCATTTTTCTGAAGAAGACAAGCAGATGTGAACTCAGATGTAAAGCAAAACTAAATACACTAAAATTCAGCCAGATTTTCAGAATAATGTTTTTTTTTTTTTTTTAAATTTTGGGCTCCACTGGCCTGTCCAGATCCACTGCTGAAGCTCCCAGTGTGTGGAGAGAGAGGACTGGAGCCATTATTCCTGTCACACCAGGCATGTTTTGTATGCATGGCTCAAAGGAGAATCATATATCTTGCAGCTCATATAATGTCACTTTCCTGGTGGTCGTATTTTAGGAAAAGTGCTGCCTGGCACTTTGCATGCTGCTGATTATTCCAGAGCAGAACACAGACAGGGAATCTTTGTTCTGATTCTGCTGCTGTAGAAGACTGGAGCCTTTTTTGTCTTGAAGTGGTATTTAAAATATATGTTCCTGTCTCCTGTTGCTGGAGATGTCCCCCAAAATTCATAGTTCCACCCTGTAGCTGTTGTAAAGGGGTATAAAGCAGGGAAGTTGTTTAATAGCATAAATCTGTGTATAATTAACTGTGCTGGTATGAGCCAGTGTTGTCTTTGAGCTGGAACAAGGGCACAAATGTGAACTCTCTCTTCACCTCTGCCCCACCTGTGCACTGAGTTTCCCCCTTCACCTCCCTGTGCATCTGCAAAGCAGAGCTCCCATCCAGCACAGAGGGCACACGGGGACTTTAATGAATGTTTGCAAAGTGTTTTGAGATGCCTGGTGACAAGTGTCAGGCAGGCGTGAATGGAGCTGATTATTAGAGCAAAACATCCCCTGATCCCCAGATTAGCACCTGGCTGATGGCACATGCAGGCTTGGACTGACATCCGTTGCTTAAGAAAATGTGATCTTGATGAATTGGGGTTTTTTTTCTTACTTGGCTGTTGCTAGAACAGAATACTTATTACTTCTGAGTCTAACTTTAATTTTTCAGGCTGATCAATCCCCATTACTGCTTTACAGTTCAGCTAGTTCTACTCCAAACAGTTAGTATAAAACACAAAGTATTATCATCTTCATTAGATAAAGCACTGGAGCATTTGAAATGCAAATACTGTATAAAATATAATAAGTTCATTATAGTGGTTTACATTTTTCCATTATCAGATCCAGTCTGAACTAATTGCTTAGCCAGTTTTATTGGGTTTTATTTCAAGTGAGCAGTCTCCTGGAAGTTCAGTAGATGTCAGCCGGGATATCTTTCACACTGATTGGGATTCAGGGGCTAAAGAGGAAGTTTGCCTTATAAAAGGCACTTGGTTGACTTCTCTTTTGATGATTTCCTATATCATCTGAAGTGTTTGAAACAGGCTGTTTCCTGAGGCTGAGCAGGGCACGAGAGAGGCCGTGGCCTGATGTAGTTTGGTGCTGCCATCCTCCTCTCCCTTCCAACAATTCTGGGATTTTAAGTCATACCTTAAATGTCACCCTTTGCATTGACCAGTAGGGACTGTCTCTCTGCAGATCCCAGGGCAGAATACAAATCCCTGAGTTTTTTAAGTGTGAATTTTCTATCCTCAACCATGTGGATTCATGGTATCTCCCTGTTTATGGCTGTCCCAGCAGCTGCCCTCATTTGTTTGGTTGTTTGAGATGATCCTTCACAGGATGTTGCCATGGTGGCAGTACCACAGAATTTCTCTGGTAACTCTGTAGGGAATGTAGAAGTGAGATGCCAGACTGAATGCTGACAGGGGCACATCTGAGGGACCAGCACCTTGCTGCCACTCAGCTTCATGAAACCACTGGTGCCACTGGTCTCTGCAGGGATCAGAGTATTTCCAGTGTAGCCACAGTCAAGGCTAAGAGAAACTTCCTTCAGTCACCAAGGACAATTCCCCACTTTCTCCATTACCTGGAGAAACATTTTCCTCTTCCCAGAAGAGAAGCTCCTGAAAGCATCCAACACTAAATGCTTCTTATGGTAGGTTAAAGGCTTTTACAGGCAATTTGCTTCAGTGCAGTGGTGGACAACTCTCCACATTGTGTGGCCTTTTGTTGCTTATGACTTCCCAAAAAAGACCTTGAAGGCTTTGTTTGTTTCCTGAAGCACGGGGTGCTTTCAGCCAGCGTGTGCTGGAATTACAGTTATCGTTCTGGACCTGTGCTGTGGTCTTGGCAAGAGCTGCCCTTAATCCTTTCTTCAGTATCTTAAATTATGGAGGAGTTCACTGACCTAGTAGATATAACAATAAATTAAATTCCTTTAAACAAATTGATCAAAGAAACTTGACCAATTTCCATAAATCTTTGGAAATTGGTTTGAATTAGCCTTTGATTTAGCATTGGTTTAATATACAAAAAAAAAAAAAATCCTATTCTTCTTATGCATTTGGCAGCTGTGCTGCTTCCTGCCTCAGTTCATGTTGCTAAGGAAGATTTATTTCCCAGAAGTTAGCCATCCCTCTTCCAGCCTGTGACATTATAGTTCACTTCTTCCCTTGACAACGCTGGCCAGCTGACTTGCAGTGTCTGTGAGGAGCAGAATGGATGGATCTCACTTTGGTGTAAAACATCTTAAATACTTCCGTGGAGGGGATTTCAAAGAGCTCTGCAGTGTCAGCTGGTGTATCCCTGCCAGGGCACTCAGAGGGGAAGTGGGATTGAAGGCAGGGAAGCTCAGCTGCAGGGACACTTGGAAGAGACCAGAAATCAGGGCAGAGCCATCCCTGCTCGTGGCCTGGTAACTGTACTTTATTCACCAGATTGCTTCAGATGATTAGGGTATTACCCAGATTGTTATGATTTGAAAAATAAACATTGATTCAAGATCCCAGTGCTGGAGGTTCATTTCATGTTGACATCTCAGATCAGCCAGCACCTTTCATCAGTGGTGAAAATACCCCAAGAGTTGTGATAACACCTTGATCACAGCTACTCCTTTGATGCAAGGGCTGGACAGAGCAGCAACAAAGAGGAGAGCAGTCCTCAGGGCGAGCAAGACTGGGAAGCAGCAGAAAGTCTTGCTCCTCACTTTGAAGCAGGCACAATGAAAATAAAAATTTAAAACGGTAAAATCAAAGATGTGGAGAATGTAACTGGTTGTAGAAGCTGGTCCAGCACCAGCTGTTGTTCTGGATCCCCACAGAACATCCTGCTGGTGTTCACAGGTTGCTGCCAGCCCCACTGAAGGATGCAGTGGAGGTGTCCATGTGGAGGAAGTGCTACACCATGCCAGAGGTGAACTCAGCCCTCAGCAAGATCCAGCTGGTGGGCTATTCCCAGAAAATCGTGAGTACAGCTGCCCCCAGGGCAAGAGCAACAACCATTCCCCAGCTTTCCCCCTCCAGATCCTGTGTTGGATCCACTTACCCTGGCCCAGGCAAGCAAGACAGGATTGCACAGGCTGCCCCTCAGCCTGCCTCCCAGGAAGAGCTCTTGTTGGGTGAAATCAGGGAATATCCATTTGTTTCTTCTCTTCCTTGGGGAGGCCAATTTTAAGGCAGCATGCCCTCAAATTTGGAGCTGATGGCTGGCCCACTGAGAGCTGGGAGGATGCAGGGAGTGAATGTATCCTCTCTGTCTCCAAGCCACATCCCCTTCCCAGCTCCCCTATCTCACTTCTGGGAATCTTTTGAGTGCTTTAGCCTCCACTTTGTTTCATACTGTAAATTAGGAATTGTAAACAAAACCTAATGGTTCAATGTGAACTTCAGAAACTCCTTTCCCAGGGCTCCCAGCTAATAGTTATTGTCTGTAATGCTGTTGACTATAATCCAGTGTAGTTTCCAGAATTAATTGAACCAACAATTCCATAGTCTACAGATCCAATATGGATTGTAGGCAGCATGAGGGCCATGATCCCTGTTCCTGTTTGGGCTGTGACACCTGGTTTTGGTGCTCAGAGGCCATAAAAAATAAAAATATGGGTTAAAGTAAGTTGTGACTCCTTATTATCCATGGATTGTTACAGTTCATTTTTGACTGTCCTCACAGTGTGGATACATCTCCCCTAATTTTAGATCTGTGCATTCGAGCCAATCATTCTTTTATAGTTATTGGGGGAAAAAAACCCATATTTTTTCTTTTCCCAAAGCTAATTTTTCAAATAATCAAACTTTAGAGCCTTGGCTTCAACACTGTGAAGGATGAAGGCTCCCTGCCTTGTTTTTTAAGGCATCCAAATATGTATTGAAGTACTGAAAAAATCATTAGTACTGCATGAATCAGATGCTTGTTCTATTATTCAGTAAGCAGAAGGTGGATCACATTAGGGGTGAAGGTTTATTTTCCTTTCTCCAAACAAGTATTCCACATTCCTGGGCAGAGATGAAGGAGTACAATTCCTAATGACACCTGTCAGTTGCTTACACTGAAACTAAAATGTGGATTGAGTTTGCAGGATGTTATTGCTAAATCACCAGCAGGTAACATTTAAGAAGAAATAAAGTTAGAAAGCAAGTGAGTTTGAGGTTAAGTTTGTTTTCCACAGTAGAATTTGCAAGCCAAGCAGAGTTTTATGTCAATATAGAAGCACTTGTCCTTCCTTCACTCCTGCTGGCCAATGCCAGTTTAATTTGACTGAAGGAGAATAGAGTCTGCAAAGATGCAAAGCTCCCACAAACTTCTTCAGTACAGCAGAGGATCAAGACACTGCTTGATTCCTTCATTTTGAGACATTGTTCAGTGTGAACTCAGATGCCATAAAATTCACATGGAGGAGAGACTTTATGGAGGCCCTGTCCTAGAAAAGCTTTTTTCAGTATGTGTCCTACTAGATATGAGTGGGTAAAACCAGCAGATGTAATTCTCAGCAGAACAGCTTCACAAAGGCTTTAACAGCAGAACTGCTTTTATAATTCCTATCACTGATGATAAAATGACCTGTCCTGATTTCTTTTGGGGTTCTCTCAAGTTAATGTCTCTTGCTGTGTGTTTCAGGAGCTGTTTGGTGCTGTGCAGGTCACCCCTCTGAGCTCGGGCTATGCTCTTGGGAGTTCCAACTGGATTATCCAGTCACACTATGAAAAGGTTTCTTATGTTTCAGGATCTTCTCTGCTTACAACACACCCTCAGGTACAGCCTCTGACTTTTCCCAGTCTTTAGAAGGAACTTTTGCTCCAAAAAATGGGGTTATTCCAGCTGGGATCAGGTTTAGGATAGAGGCCACTCTAAGGTAACTGTGTTATCAGTGCCTGGACTTAATGGGTATTGATAAGACATACCCTGACAAATGACAGCTATCAATAGTTAGGACGAAAAGTTAACTAAAATTCTTTGTTACTGATAATTTGATGTTCACTTAAAATTGTGGAACTGTCTTTCACTCTAAAGAGGAAATTTTCAACAGAGTTAAACAAAAGAGCATTAGTGACTTTTTAAAAAAATCCATATTTGACTGAAGAATCTTCACAGACAGTTCACAGACTGCTTTATATCACTTCTGAAACATCCTTCCTTAGGAGGAATGATAGCTCAGTGGCTGCCAACTTTTCCACCCTGCTCTGCTAAGGGCAAAGTCTTTATAGTGCTGTAGATGTAATTTCCAGTAAATTAATTCTCTCTAGATCCATAAATTCTTAGTGCAAAGCAAGGCTTGAAGTTCGCAGAGCCGTGTGCTTCAGGAGTTGTCAAAATAGTTAAAAGCATTATTGCAGGAGGTATTTAAAAATAATTTAGAAGATGTGGCAGGTTTTTGATCAGTAAGTGATTTCCCCCAAGGTGGGTGTCTGCTGGAGAGCTTTGCTTCTGAGCATCCCTCACTTAAAAGCTTGTTCTCAGTTGAGAAACTACAGGAGATAAGTGATCCTTAATAGTAGGGCCATCCTTAGGTGCACAAAATGTATCAGAGCCTCTAAATCCCTGTTTCTCATCAGCCTCATTCCATCCTGGGCTGTGCTCTCATCCCCTCCTAGAGAAGGAGCAGCAGTGTTTGACAATGTGTGAATGGAATATTTCTGTGAGGAGAAACTTTGCCCTGTACAAAGTAATTTGGTAGCTGAGAATGTTTTCTCCTCACTGATTCAGTTTGTCAGGTCAGACTGGCCAGGCTTCATCATTTTCCAAAGGTGAACATTCCTCTGGAAGCTTCTGTTTTTAAGGAAATTAAATCCCAGTGGCAGAGAATGGTGTGAGTGAACTGCTCATGGGCACATCTTTAGAAGGACAGTTAAAATCACATTTAGTTTGTACTTGCCTTGTTATTTGCCACATCACAGTTGTTAGCCCGTGTCATCATTGTCTTGCATTTGCTTCCAGATGCTTTCTGAAGACAATGGATAGTTTTTGTCCTGGGGTTAATCCCTGTGAGCACCAGCACAGGCTGCTACAATCTGGTGTTTCTGTATGTGGATTTTGGGAGCTTCCAACCAGCTTTTCATCACCTCTTTGATGTTTGACAGACACTATGTAATGATAACAGTATCTCGAGTGGCACAGAGTCAAAATTGTGAGCAGCAAATCATTTCTTTCTCAGGGAGTGAAAACTTGTTTGTCTGTCCTGGTTCTCCATAGGATCATGATGAGAAATTCATCATGAAATTCCTATTTTTTTAGCAGGGTGTGAAAACAGTTGCTGCATTTTGTTTTAAAAAGGATATACTTTGAACATATCCAGAGCTGCTTTTCCAGTGAATTGGGAATTGGGATTTAGGCCTGGCACCATTGACTGTTCCCTGTTCTTCTGGCAGATGGTTTCCATTGAAATTTTGCCTCCCCCTCTCCTGAGGCTGGAATTGACAGTGTTGCCACTGAAGTGGAGAACAGGAGTTGACAGCACAGGTTCAGACATGTCACTAAAAGCCTTTTAAGACATATTCTTTACATTAACCCACAAAAATCAATGCAAGCCCTCTCAGTGCAATGGCATCTGAAATTATGTGGATCTAATATGCCATAATCATTATGTACATTATCACAGGCAGATTCCATATTACTTTTTATTGCATTATTGGCATTTCATTTTCATGGACACACTGGAGAGAGTCAAAGATTGTGATAAATCTCACGTGTCAGGCCTGATCCTACAAAGGGGTGCACATATCAACTCCTGTCAGAGTTGATATGAAATTCTCCTGCATGTTTAACAGAGCAGGGTCCTTCTCAACTGCTCAGAATGGCTCTGGAGAGCTGTGAGCAGGGGAATTGACCTCACAGTGCTCTTGGAGGTTCAGCAGAGGAAATCTCTTCATCTGTCTCTTCTGGCAGAAATCTTTCCTGGCTGGTGAGACTGCAGAGAGTTGTTTATTGAGAGTAAATAGCCATAAAATACCACACAGCCAGCAGTTGCCCACTTTTGCTTAATCAGTAGCTGTGGGATGGGCATCCCAACAGAGTGAGGCTCAGTTACCTTTTCACCATCTGCAGAGAGAGAATTGGATTTTACCTTATCAAGATTGGATCATGCTACATTTTCAGTATCAAGAATATGTATTTAGTGTCACACTCATGTTTTATTTCTGATTATCTCCTTTCTGTTTGCTAATGCACAGAAATGAGTTTGCATTTTCATTCTACTTCCCTAAAATACCAGTATAAAACAAGTTAGCTTTCCACAGAGGGAGGAGTGTGCAGTGTAAAGTGTTTGCTGGCTGTATCTATTGTGTCCTGCCTGGAGAAACTCTGCCATGCCTGATTTTATTTCCCTGTGCTCTGTTCCAGCCCATGGACCAGGCTTCTCTCAAAAACAGCGACGTTCTCATCCTGACAGGGCTGACCCAGATCCCCACTGCCAACCCCGATGGAATGGTGGGAGAGTTCTGCAGCAACCTGGGTAGGTCACTCTGAGAAACCTCCTGGCTGTTTTATCACCTTATTCCTGGCTTTGGGTGGGAAATCATTCTGAGATTCCTGGAATTGAAGAAGTTGTCCAGCTCTAGCTGCTGGCATAAAACTACCTGTTTAGATTTTATGATGTGCTCCTGATGTCATTAATGCAGTAAGTGCTGGGAGAGACACAAGCTGTACCTAAAATGTTTTGGAATGGAACAGGTGTAATGAGATTTAATCATCTGCTGCTCCTGGTTTGCTAAGTGTGTCACTTGGCTGCCAACAGACTATGTGGATATTGTTCCCAGCTGAAATATTACTATTTCCTTCCTGTGTATCAGCCAGAGTAAAATCTTTACATGCTTTTTTATGACTTTCAGTTTTGAAAACAAGCACATCTGCTGCCCTTCTTACACCTGACTTTTAAATATATCAAAAGCAAACAGCACAATCTATGTTTAAAAAAAAAAAAAAGTCAAGATATATTTATAGACCCCCAGAAATATAAAACCTAATCAGATGCTTTCACAGCTGGAAAAGCTGATAATTGCAAAGCTGTGATATCAGTGTGAATGGCAGCATTTTCCAGCATGTTTGGAATGTCACATCCAGTGCTGTTCTCTCCTTTTCTCCCCTT
>JAODLH010001965.1:111734718-111749537 GCA_027575645.1 Cossypha caffra
GGAGGATGGGCTGTGGGAAGATAAAGATGATTGCCCAGCTGGTTTAAAGATGGCCCATTAGCAGATAATGTGTGCCAGGAGATCAGGGTCACTGCCCCACCTGGCTGCAATGATAGTGACAGAATACACATTGCTGGCCACATCAACCCAACACAGTGCCTTAAGAGCTTCATCCTGGGCCAAATTTGGGTTGAAACAGCTTCAGAATTTTTAAAAGAGGTGTAGGAAAACCCAGCTGTAGAAATTGAATTTCTGTAAGAATCCAGGCTGGAGGGGGGATGGTGCATTGGGTTCTTGCCTTGGAGCCTCACAGGGGACAGTGGGGATGAAAACCCTTCTTTTTCTTTCAGTGGAGGTAGTGGTGACCTGCAAGAAAAACAAATATGGTGGGTTTTTTTCAGATTACAGAGTAATTTTTTTACAAATTACAGAGTGTTTTGGAGCTGTCTTCCTGATACAGGAAGTTTTCCCTTGCACAATGGCTGAGATGACCACACATCTCCCCCATGCTCAGTGAACCCAGCAGGAGTTAGGGCAGGAGATATTCTTGTGTAACAAACCAAACCAGCAACCAACCTGGTTGACTTGGAGATGGAGCCTGTGACAAAATGCACATGTTGAAGTTACAGAATTAAACATCACTGTGGTGACAAAGGCCTGCAGGAGTTCCAGGTAGCAGCAGGAAAATGTGAGTCACTGAAGGATGATTTGCCTTATCTGCTGGGCAAACACTTAGATCTATCAGTTTTTTAGGTTATTTTTCTTTAATAGAAAGCAGATAAACAGATTCATTTTTTAATGTCAGCTTCTTGTGCTTAATCAATTTTCTCTTGTCCGTAGTGAAAAGAAATTGAGTGTAAAACAGGGGAAGAGTGGGTTCTCTGTCAGCTGCTCTGAACAAATCCATCTCTGTGTGACCAGGCAGCATCAGAGCTGTCATGAAGATCATGTGAGCCCCTGTCTCTGCTCTTTTTTCATCAGGATAGGAAACAGAAGTCATGGAAAAAGCTGTGATAAAGCTGTAAATGTGATCATGGGAGTTCTTAGGAGTAGCTGCATCCTGGCCCTTGTGCTTTTCATCAAGTACAGAGAGCAAGAAAATCTCTGGAGTTCACAACACCAGTGGAGAAATAAGTTGTTCCAAGATATGATAAATGACTTGGAGCAATCCAGATGATTTTTAAACTGGAGGATGGAGTGAGCAGTGTCTGGGGCAGGGGGCTCAGCCCTACAGGAGCAGCCACTGTGCAAAGGTACCTGTGGTTGACTGAGCAGCCAAAATCCAGTTCCCAGAATAAGAAGTATTTAATGCCATTTATGGGCATGTGAGCTGGGAAATAGGAACAAAGGATGTTTTCACTCCAAAAAGTGAATTTCTGAAAATACTGTTCAAGTAGCTTATTTAGATATCCCTGTGTTCAAATAGATGTGGGAAAAGCTGGAGATCCTGCAGAAGGAGCAGCAGGGCAGCTTTTGGATCAGGGTGAAAATATTTATAGAGTTGAACTTTTAAACTCTCCCACTGTGTTTATGGGTCAGGAGAGAAACCAAAACTTGAATCCTTCTCTGGGGAGAGGGTGCTGGGTGCTGCTGGTTTGGAAGGTAAGATTGAAAGGTTGATTAATCTGGGCTGGGATTAATCACTGGAGCAAATTCCCAGGAAGGGATGGATTTGCTGCCTCTGGATTTATCTTTGGAGGCTGAACTTGCTTTTTCTTTACCTGTGGGAATGCTGACATCCAGAGAGGGTGACACCAGTTTGGTGGCAGTGAGCAAAGGAAGTTTCCATTGCCTTTCTTGAAGACAAAATCTCAAGGCACCTTTTCTGCTGTGAAGGCAAAATGCCCTCGTGGAACAGAGGGAGGCTTTGCACCATGAAATCCTGGAAGTTCTTGCTTGGACCAGTTCCTTTTTGAAGTTTGGCAGTGGGCTGGGAGCTTAGGACAATTTTCTGGAAGGGGATTGTTGCCACTTCTGTGTGTTCTTTCTGCTGGAGAGGGAAAAATGGTGCCAAGACAGATTCTGATGTGCCTCCAGTTCTTCTCTGTAGCAGTTCATTTACCCCTTCTGAGCATCCCTCACTTTCATGGTAATTCTCTGTGCTACTCAGCTGGTTTCAGGTGAAAAGGATTTGTAATATCCCCAGCTGTTGGCTCAGGTGAAGAGGAACATGAAGAACCTTCATTTGGAGGTCCAAATGTCTTGAGTCCCTGAAGTGTGTGCAAAGTGATTTCTTCAATAAAGTTTTTCTGAGTTGGATAAGGGGAGGAGGGTAAATACCCTTCTTTCCTCTCAAATTAAGTCCTAATCATGGAATCAAATAGGTTTCTCTGAGATTATTGAGTCCAACCATCCCCCAGCACTGCCAAAGCCACTTCTGACCAATGTCCCCAAGTGTCACATCCACACAGCTGCTAAATCCCTGCAGGGATGGAGACTCCACCACTGCCCTGGGCAGCTGTGCCAGGGCTGGACAACTCCTTTGGGGAAGAAATTATTCCTGATACCCAATTTAAACATTGTCTTTTTGTTACCCCTTGCTGATAGATGTTAGGAGTAACAATTCCCCAGCAGCTGTCCTGTTTTCCTTATCCACCTTCATTTCCAAGTTGGAAATCCCTGTTCATTCCTCCTTTTCCTATGCAAAGCCCTCTCCATCAATTTGCAGACTTGAGCTTGCTGAGGGAATTCAGGGCTTTTGAAAGGGAATCTTTGGGATTTCAGTGGTCACTTGGCCATCCAGAGGTCAAGGTCAAGAGACATGAAAGGAGAATTGTGGCTTTGGAGTGGATGGTTGGGGACACCCAGAGCTCTCAGTGGAGCATTTCCAGAGTGAGTTACACCCTGCCTTGGGTGCTGGCAGGCTCCTGCTCAGCTGGAAGGTAAATTATTACCTTAAATCCCTTTTTCCTTCCAGTGACTCAGCAGCTTTTAGGGCATCTCCAAGCTGCCTGAATTTGGATCATGAATCTGAACCCAGCCTGGCAAAGTCTGTGAAGGTAAAGAATAAGGAAAAGGCAGGAGAAACTTTGGTGGCAGGTTTGGACTTGACTCTTGGGGCCAGAGGGGATAATTTCCCAATTTGTTTCTGGGAAATCAATTGGTTTTGTTCAGGTTTATGGAAGAAACTAACAGTTTATCCTTCACCAGGCTGTTAAAATTCCTTTCTCACAGCGGGATTATAAAATCTTTGACTTTCCCTCTGCTTGCAACAACAGGTCTTAATTTCCCTGTTTGTGGGATTTTGTTTGCTGAAGTGGAATATAAAGAGGGGGTCTCTGGAGTTTTCTTGTGGGGATTTCTGCCTCCATAGACCCCTCCTGTGTTATCCCACTCATAATAACAGGATTCCCAAGCACTCCTTTATTTCCAGCTCTGCTTTACATGTTCTTTTCTAGAGGATTAATATGCTGGGTAACCTCTGTGCAGAAACAATTCAGGAGCAAATGCAGTTAATGGACCCTGATTTTTTTTTTTTAATTTTTTTGCCAGTTGCCTGAATTAGCCTGGGAAACTTTTCTGCTCTTAAATATCAGAGCTCAATTTAATGTTTTGTGTTGTCCAAATGTCTGCTGGACTTTGGCATCTCCTTAATGGCACTTGGGATGGAGTGCCAGGAATGCTTTCCAGACCTGTGGATCTGAGCTTGTGCTGCTCTGTCTCCATCAACCTGGCCTTCAGGTGAGGTTGGAGCATCCCAGGAATGATTTCCTGGGCATATTTCAGTATTAGGTTGCAATATTTGTCTGCCTTAGTGGAGGAGAATGTGCTTAAATAACTGTACTGAAACCAAATTTCAGATTGGCAGTGGCACCTCTGACAGTGGGAAAAATAATGGTGGAAGCCACCAATGGTTCTGATTGCACAAAATTTCCCTTTTTCCTTTCAGCCTCACACCATCCCAGAGTGGGAGTTTTCTATTGCCACCCACAGCACAAAGAATGCTGGTGGCCAGAGTAAACACCTGATGGGCAGCCAGGAAAAAGGGAGCCATTCCCAGAGGCTGGGAGAGCTGCTGGCAAACACAGCTCCACTGTGAACGTGCCACACCAAGGCATCAGCCTGGAACAAAGTCATTAGGATGGGCACAAAATTCACAACTCAATTTGGCCTCTGCAGAGAATCCAAAAAAAATATTAGGGAAGCACTAGGATGGCTGTATTAGATCAAGCCAATGATCCATTCACTTCAGCCCCTCACTCCTCATTTCCAGCTGCTTTGGTGTAAAATAACCATAAATCAGTCATGGACCAGTTTATTCAGGACAATTTCCCCCAAACCATTAACAAATAGGAGTTGCAGGAGCCCTTGAAGAACAGCAGCTGTCCACTAAAATACTTTTTTTTTTTAAGCAATCACAGACATTCTCAATAGCACAGCCTGAACTGTTAAAAAAAGGAGGGAAAAGGAAAGGAAAAACACACCAAGCACTCAGTTTGACAGCTTCCTGCAGCAGCAACTTCCACAATGAGCTCTGCAAGTTGCCCAGGGCAGCTGTGGCTGTCCCTGGATCCCTGGAAGTGCCCAAGGCCAGGCTGGATGGGGCTTGGAGCAACCTGGGATAGTGGAAGGTGTCCCTGCCCATGGCAGGGGGATGGAATGGGATGAGCTTTAAGGTCCCTTCCAGCCCAAACCATTCTGGGATTTTAAGGGATTTCCTTTCACCAGCTTCAAGCCCAACCCCTCCTGATTCAGTCCCTTCTTTCTCCAGCATTACACACATCCACAGGGATGGGGATGACAGGACTCACCCCCAAATCACAGCAGATCCAAAGGAACAACAGTCCCAAAGCCACCAACAAGAAAAAGAAGTGCCACCTTACCTTCTCCCAGCTGCCTGACATCCCACCACATGCTCCTCTCTGCACCAGGCAGCACAAATCTTTTCAATCCTGGCAGCCAGCAGAGTTGGCAGGGAAGCAGAAATACAAGGATCCTACTGCCAAGGGATAATTTCAGCACAAATCTGCACTTCTGTTATTGTCTCTCCCTTCCTGATGGACACCCTGATTCTCCAGCACATTCCTTTTGTGGAGCAGCCCTCCCTCTCTTTTATCCAGCATCCTCTCTAACATCTTTGTTCTGTTCTCATTCCACTCATTTCCCAAATTTGTGCCTAGCTTCCCTTTTTTTTTTTTAATTGCTCTCAATATGTCACTCTATATTAGTCAACAGCAGATTTATTTAAACGTGTCAATGCTGTTGCTTAGCAGATCTGACTGTGCTTTACCATTTCAGCCTCCTTCAGAGTCACATGTTCCCCTTCCCAGAGCTCCCCAGCATGTTTGGATCACCAGAAAGTTTGAAGAAAACAAAAATAAGTCTGATTCTAAAGACAAGCCACTGGTCTGCCTGGGAAAGCTTCAGGAAAACAAAACAAAAAAAAACCAGTCCAAAAGCAACCAAGAAAAGAGATTCTTCCCAAAAACCCACATGATTTTACTTCTCAGTTAGGAAGCACCATCAGGTTCTGGTTTTCTTCCATTTTCTACCTTTTACCCATGAGTTTCAATAGGAGCCCATCAAGTAAATGATCATCCAGAGCTTTGGAAAGGCTCTGATATGGAGCCAGTATCAGCTTTCCCCTGCAGCAGCTAATTTTAGGAAATGGCCTTCAACCACTCTATAAAAGGCTGGGAACACCCAGGTGAGAGCATGTTCTGACCTTTGAAATGAGATTTGGGTCTTTGCTGAGGCAGAGAGAGAAGATAATGTGCAGCTAAATCCTGCACAGGAGGTTTTCTGCTCAGGCTTTCTGAGCTCTCAGATTTGGTCACTGCCCCCAGATTCCAACTTGCACATTCACAGCTGAGTAACTGGAGAGCCCAGGGGCTCCAAGCAGCATCAGCTCCACACATAAACTGTGGCACAGCTGTCCCAAAATGCTGATGGAATCATAGAATCATTAAGGTTGGAAAAGCCCTCTGAGATCACTGAGTCCAACTGACAACCCAGTGCTGCCCAGCCCACCCTAAACCCCACAGGACAAAATTCTTTACAAAAAGGACAAAGCAAAGCCAAGAAAACATCACCCTTCTGCAATCCACTGAAGCAGAACAACCCCAAACTCCCAAGATCACCCCAAAACCTGCTGTGTGACCACTGGCAGTGCCAAGTCTGCACATTCATCGAGGGCTCCAAGTGTGAGAGCATCTCCATGGCTTGGCTCCACTCCAGCTGCATTTCCCACATTGCCCTAAGCCAACCTCATCTTCTGCCCCACAATCTCCAGTTCAGCCACCACCCTGCATCACTCCTGGTTTAGAATCCCAAAATTCCAGACTGCTTTGGGCTGGAAAAGACCTTAAGGCTCCTCTCATTCCAGCCCCTGCCACCCACTAGATCAGGTTGCTCAGGGCCCCATCCAGCCTGGCTTAGGGGGAATTAAATCCCAGAAACTGATGCCATCAACAGGATCTCCAGCAGCTGCTAATTCCACATTGAGAGTGCAGATCACATCCAAGAAACCAGGTTCACAACCTTGGGAACTGATACCACAACCTGAGACAGCCCAGCCAAAGATAAATCCCACAGCAGGACCTGCCAGAACGGCTGCTGATGGGTTTCCAAAAATAACCCAGTCCCCTTGCCATGGTGCCTGATGTCCATTTACTTACAGCCAGCTAAAAATAGCCCTTCCCATTCAGGATGGATGACAGAAGTGAAAGGAGCTCATCACTCCACAAACACAGGACTAAAGGAGATAAAATACTTTGGAAATGCAGCACAGGGAACAATCCCACTCTGGCCCTGAGACAGCCAGCTGGATGGGCCTAATGATTCTTCTCCAGCACCAGCTGTGATTGAATTTATTTCCATTTGGTGTGATTAAAAAGAAAGAGACAGATAAAAGGGAGAACAAAAAGTCCAAGATTTCAAAAGACACTAAAAATAAAATAGTTTGTGTGCATTTGGCACCCTACCTTGCCAATTTTTACGTGTCAGCCAAGCTCAATAACCCAAAAGGAAGGCACAAGTAATTTATAGGTGGGGAAACAAAGGCATGGCAATGTTAGAATACCAATTCAATCATCAATAAAATCAACAGCAGGAACAGGATTAAAGGGCAGGTGCTCCTGAGGCCCTAAGAACCCTTTATATTTACTCTTCATGAGCCATTTTAATTGTTCCCAGTGCCTGGCAAGTGCAGATCGATGCTGAGCAGTTCAGTGGCTCCTCAGGACAGTTCCAGTCCATTTATCTGATCAAAGGGAGCCCCTTTGCACCTCACAGGGAAAAGGCACTTCCTCAAAATTCAAATGTACAGGTTTAGCAGCAGGAGGCCTGAAATTAATCCCTTTATTTAGCCATGAACAACTTGAAGTGTCTCTAAGCAATTGTAAAGGCTTTATTAGAGAAGGTAATGAAAGCTCGTGAGCAGCCAAGTCAAGAGGAAGCCAAGGTTACCTGCACTCACTTTTTGAGTATTAATTTTGACAGCACAAACTCACTCTGCAGAGGGTTTACCTGGAATAAAGAGGACAGCAACACCTGAATTCTGTGGGCAGGGATGGATGGAGCAAATCCTCCTGGAATCCATTCCCATGGCCAGGAAGGGTGAGCAGATGTGCTGTGGGCAAACTGAACCTCATTGCTTTGTCTTCTGAAACCATCCTTGGCAGATGTTGATCACCTTGACAGCAGCAAGGTTTCTGATGTAGTCTCCTCTGTGGATATTCAGCAGGAAAACCAATGGAAGAGGAGCCTGGAGAGCTGCTGGACCCTCCAGCCCAGCATGATCCAACCTCAGCTGGACAAAGCCTCGAGCAATCTCATCTACCTTTGCCACAAGCAGGACACTGAATTAGAGACTTCCAAAGATCCCTTCCAAACTTGTTTGTTCTACAATTCAAAGAAATGCCAGAGAGAAGGTGGAAGCCTTTCCTGGAGATAACTGAACTAGATAAAGCTGTAATGGATAATAAAAATAACTTTGTAAGCTTCTCACTGGATGTATGAGCTGGTGGCAGTGTGGAGCCTCCCAGCATGTACCTCTGGACACAGGGATACATCTCTTCAATTAAGACACTTACACCACTTCCACACTACAATTCAACGTGTTTTAGTGGCATTGTAGGACTTAATACTTGTAGGAGGTGATAAAACATTCATGAGAGCAATGCTGTGAGATTAAATGGGACAGGCTGGCATGGAAAGACATTTAAGGGACTGCTTTTAAGGACCAGCTCTCTGCTCAACCACTACACAGTCATTTCCCCAAATCCTTCCATGTCTCCAAAATGCAGAGAGATACACAAGGTGTGCACATCCCACCCTGGATCCTGTCTGGTTGCTGCAGTGGGGGAAAAAGAGCTTGGATGAGATGCTGTCTGAATCACAGATGTCACCAGGTTTGGTGTATTTTTTTTAAAGTCTGTTACTGGAAAGTAATTATTGAATTTCACCAAAGTCAAAAGCTCCTCTCAGGTTCATTTCCCTTTCAGCTGCTCCAAGAACTGTCTTGCCAAAATCCATAGAAGACAAAATCTATAGTTCCTAGGATTCACATTTTGAAACTGCTCCAAATGCAGAGCAAAGGTTTCACCTTTAAGACACTCCTGCAAGGCACACAGCTATCTCCCTGACTTTGCTGGTCCTGATCCAGATGGTAAAAAAAATCCCAAAGCACAAGTGAGTTTTTTTGCTGACCAGGATTACCTGGCTTAGTATCAGCAGCCTTCAAGGACACGGTCTAACACACCCGAGTGGAAATCACCAGTGCTGGATGCAGCTCCCTTAAATCCTCTAAGCCTCTGCTTCTCTGCTGGAACAGCTAACTGCTGATAAACTCACTTGCAGACTCTTTTCACAAAAATGAAGGTCAGCAAATGATTAGCTAATTAAATCTGTCACATAATTCTCAGCCTGATGCAGAACTCAAGGCAGCTCCACCCAGCAGGGGTCAGCTGCCTGTTCTGAGGTGGGAGGGCTCTGGGGTCACCAGCCCTTGGTGACAGATTCCTCAGAGCCACATCTTGCAGCAAGCTGTGTTTTGCAGCCTCTCCAAGCCCTGCACCCACCTCAGCAGAGTTTGTCCATGTTTAGTAACAAGTTCTTGGTGGTTTTGGTGCATCCCCTCCTCCTCCTCCAGCAGCTCAGAAGTCGCCCCTTGCCCAGAGTGGTTTTGAAGATGAGATGTTGCACTGATCAATCCCAGCATCTAAAATGATCCTGACTCTTTTCAAACTCACTCTGAACAAACATAACAATCCTGCCCCCCAAAAAGTCTCTGTTCTTGGGAGGTTGTTCTATTTTCAACCAGAGGAGGGCAACCACACACATTCACAACAGGCAGCATCCTTCTGCCTGATACAGAAAAATGCACTTTATTCCCATTCCCAACCACCAGAAGAGTTGTTTCATCTTTCCCATTCTGCCTTATTTATGTCTATTCCCTTCCTTGGGATATTTAAAGAGCATCCCCCATAGAGAATCACAGAATTGCAGAAGGTTTTGGGTTGGGAGGCACCTTAAAAACCATCCAGTTCCACCCTTTGTGATGGTCAGGGACACCTCCCACTATCCCAGGTTGCTCAAACCTGGCCTTGGTCACTTCCAGGGACCCAGAGGCAGCCACAGCTTCTCTGTGCCAGGGCCTCACCATCTTCTGAGTAAAGAATTCCTTCCTAAAATCCAACCTAACTCTGCCCTCTGTCAGTTTAAAGTAGCAGAGTATATTCCCATGCTGAAGAGAACCTGAATTCCTCATTCCTCCTCTTCTGCAGCAGCTCTGGCAGCCAGAAGCCATTGAGCTTATCCAAACTGTGTGAGTGCCACTGACCTAAGGAGAATTCAGCAATCCCAGCTGGGAACTTGGGCACTGGGAGCAAGGAAAGTGCTCATGACAAGGCTAAAAACAGCAAAGCACTGGGGATGTTTTCTCCCTCTCATCTACTGCCTGCCCTGCTCACAAGAACCCTTCAGAGCCTGGAGCTGCTCTGATGCTCTCCTGCCAATTTTGAATCACAAGGTGGACATGAAAGGGTTTGTTCAGGAGAGCAAAACAACTTTTATACCTTGAGGGAGAATATCCTGCAAGTAACAGCATTCCTCAGTACTTGGCTGGAAAAGCCAGGGAAAGGCAGGAGTTTGTGGGAGAGACTCCAGGTGAGAGCTTTTCACCCTCTCCCTGTGGGCATTTCAACAGCACAGGGCACTGGAGTTCCAGGGTGAGACACAGGGATTCACTCAGTACATGAAATGGAAATTCAGCAAGCCCATCAACTCCAGTTTTTAAGGATACTCCTTTCTCCATCATCATTATGCTCTGTGGTGAAAGGCACTTTATGAGCTCAGCTAATCTGGGATGCTGTTGCATCACCTGATGTTGATAAACTATTATTAAAGAAAAAAAAAAGAGGTAAACAAATCCATGCTTCTGCTCTGGCCTGGGTGGTTTTCAGCACCGTTATCAGTGAAAAGGGGGAAGAAGGAGCTCTGTGGTTTTGGTATGGGATGCTTTGGTCCCAAGGCCTGTTCTGTGGCCCAAATCCAACCAGTTTCATGCTCTTGAGCCTTCTCACCTACCCAAACACCCAGGCCACACCTGACTTGCCTTGGAGGTTTGATTCCTGGTTGTGCCAGCCTCTGGATCTGGATCAAGGGCAGCTGGCTGAGGTGGCTCCAGCCTGGCTGAGTGAGTGAACAGAGCAGCCCCTCATATCCCAAAGCTGTGCACCCAGCTGGCTGGGGAAGGATTGGGAATTCCCCTGTTACACCACTCCATGGCATTCAGTAACAAATCAATCCCATGAATCTGGGGAGGGTTATCACTCCAGCATGCAGAAAGGAGAGGCTGAAGTGACAGGGAACTTCCCACACTTTGTGGGGATAATAAAACCCAGCAGAGCAGAAAGACATCCAAAACATCACTTTTCAAAGCAGCAACAGATTTTTCTGTCAAAGGAGAGACTTCACAAGACATGGGTGGAATCATGGCAAAACAATCGAGCAACACAAGACACACCACCATTTCTCTTGTCTGAGTGTTGAAAAGCTTTCAGGAGATTTATAAAATTAGAGCTGCTTATGTTGAACATCTCAAAGGGAAAGGGAGGCAGAGGAAGTGTTTCCCCCATGCAGCTCCTGATTGTACTCAGTGGGAAACAGCAGCACTCTCAGCACCTTCCCTCCCATCCAGCTCCAGGCACAGGGGAAGCTCAGCAATTTGCAGGATTTGGGTCCTTGCTTTTGTTCCCTCCCCATCCTCCCTTTGACAACCAGGGATGGAAAAGACTGAAGAGAACACAGCAATTAAGGAATGTGAAGCCTCTCTAGCAGCTACTCTGAATGCAGGCACATGAAGCAGCAGGATTCTGCTGGTGACATTTGGACCACAAATGAAGTCCCCAAGAGTAATAAACAATCAGGTAAAGGAATCTGGAAAGAAATTACCCAGCACACCTCGTCTTCCTGGCCCCCATGAGATCCATATAAAATGTGTTAATGCATCTGATTATGATCTAAATTATGTACAGAGGCTTCTGCCAAGCACTCTGTGAAGTTTCTTTATTGTTAAGTTGGAAGCTGTTTAAGAATGGTCCAGTCATCATGTTTCAAATTAGATTTGGGGAAAAAAAAATTTTCCTGCTTTACTGCTGGCTCAAAACACAGGAGAAGATGAGGATGTGGGTTTTCTCTGCTGAAGAAAGAGCAGGGAGAGTGGGGACAGAACAGCAAGAGCCACTCTGTCACCTGTGCTTTACTGTCACCTCAGCTGTGTGGCTTTACTGCACCCACACATGCCAGAGAATTATTGCAGCTTCAGCTTTCTACAGATTTTTTTTCGTGGAAGTGGGGTAAAACCCCAAGGTGCTCCCATGCACACTCTCCACAGGCCCAAAAACTTTGAAAGAAAGGATTTCTGGAAGAGTTCTGCTGAGAAGGGCTGGCAAAACACCACGTGAGATTTTCCTCACACCTGTGAGAGTTACCTGAGCTGTCACTTTGTGCTGCTTGGAGACAGGTAAAAAAAATTAGTTCTCTCCCCAGCATGCCACACCAGAACTGAAGTTTTTAAAAAACAGAGATACACCCCTCCCAGGTGTAAATTCAAATTTAGGAGAGCACCCATAGTTTTAACTGCAAGCCTGACAGCCTGACATGTGCTGAAAACTCCCCCAGCCCAAGCTGTGGTTTCTCCTCTGCTGCTGTTTGGCCAAACCTTTGCTCCATGGATCAGCATCCTTCCCTCTGCAGGGCTGGATTCCCAAGCCAGAAGCAGAGCCAAGGTCACCTTGCTCAGAGGAGCTGGATTTTAAAAGGAGGGTCCCTGGATTTTAAAAGGAGGGTCCCCACAGTTATTAAAAGTCTTCCATCCATTACCTCTGCCCTCCCAAGCTCACAGCTGCAGCCACAACTGCATAAATCTCGACTAAGCAGGGCCCTGTGGAAGTGAAATAGGATATAAATAGTTCTTACAGGTTTGGTTTGCTCTATATATGTACATAAATCATATACACACATATATATGTGCACCTCATTGAATCATGGAATTATTTGGGCTGGAAAGGACTTTAAAGATTGTCCCATGGGCAGGGACACCTTCCACTATCCCAGGCTGCTCCAAACCTGTTCAACCTCCAGGGGCAGCCACAGCTTCTCTGGGAATTCTATTCCTCACCACCACTCTTAAAGTAAAGAATTTCTTCCTAATATCTCATCTAATCCTGCAGATCAGCAGGAAGTTAGGGATAAGGACTACCATTTCTAGCCACTGTGGTAATGTAGTGGTTTAAACACTCAAAAAATGCTTTAATGTAGGATCACAAGCTGGATCCCAGCCAGGCAACAGCACTGCTTTTAAAGGAGTATTTATCTCCATAAAACACTTCCTAAACAACGTGCTCAGTGCTTGAAAATAAAGCCCTTGCTAAACAACCAGATTTTCACCTGAAATTCTGCATGTTGGCATTCTCTGCTGCTCCAGGAAAGTCTGATTCCCTTACACAGCATGGTGATTTTCTTTTTAAGAAGAAAAGGAATTTTCTCTTTCAGTTTAACTTTGAGGCAAGATGGAAGACCACAGCCTGGCCTCAAAGACATGAGATCTTTTGAACTCCAAGTCAGCAGGCTCTCACAGGAGCTGAGCTCGAGGGCTGCTCTGGAATAAATCAAAAAGGATTTACTCTTTCACTTGAACAAGGCAGGAAAAAAAACTCCACAGATGCACAGATAGGGGGGATTGGGGGTGGGGAGACAGCTAACCGGTTTTTAAAAAATAATAAAAAAGGCAACTTAAGAATGCCATGATGGTTTGATAGTCCCAGTCCCATAAGCTAAACACCATCCTGCATGGCTGGATTTCCTGCAGGAAATCACAGGCACAGTTGCTAAGCCTGCTGGAAGCAGTTCAGCCCAAGAATATCCAGAGCAGATGCTCCAAGCACAGCTCACAAGGACAAGGAGCTCCTGGAGAAATCCTCTGACAGGGACTCAAAACAGAGGCTTGAACTGGCCATGTGTCACTAGAGATGCAGAGTTCATGGCCAAAAGGGACCTTGAGAGCACCTAAGGTGCTTTGTGCTGTACCACAGCCCACCACACTTCATCCAGGTCTTCCTAAGAGGAGAGTCAGGTTTAGCAGCCAGATTTTGACTTGAGTAACTCTGGTGGCTCCCAGTCACAATCCACGTGCTGCTTCCCCTCCAAAACTTCAGACAGAGCAGCTTTGTGCAGGATGCTACTGCCTCGTGGTGTCCCTGTGTCCCTGTGCCAGGAAATGCTGTTCCCTGGAACAGGCAGCACTGACTCCTTTGCTTCACTCCTGACACCTTTGCTGGAGCCCAAACTCATCAGCACTTTTGACAATGCTCCAGAGCCTGAGTTTGCCTGAAGGAGCTCAGCACAGGGCACAAAATCTCATCCTCTGGCTTCCTTACAGGAGTGAGAAGGAAACTGGGGAAGGAGAAATGTGCTGCTGGCAGCAATTCCAGCCTCTGCAGTGAGATTGGAAGCTCCCAGGCAGCCACACACCCCCACAAGAGCTGTGATCAGCACCCATGCACTAATCCTCACACCTCGATCACAAAGAGTCTGGGGACAAGAATCTGCCCAGAGAATAATGCTAAAGAAGAAAAATGTTCAGAGCCCAGCTTGCCCCTGAGCTGTGTGCAGGGATTTGGATCCTGAGGCACCCAGACACTGAGCTTAGACCATTAGTGACATTCAACACTGCTTTTAAAATCAGAACTGAAAACTGCTGAAACCAGAGTATTGTGAAATGCTGCTTCTTCGCCTGCACTTCTGCCAAATGAATTTGGCTAAAACTTTCTGCAATTAATGGATGATTAAATGAAAGAGTTGATGTCCAAAAAATATGTAAGAGGCTTGATTAAAGCTCTGGAGGTGACACTGTGCTGGTCCTGCCCTATTTTTACAAGCTTTCCTCATCTCATCATTATTTCAACTGGACTATGGGGAGGAGGAGAGTGCTGTAAGAAGGGTGTGCGATGTTTTGGTAAATCATGTTAAAATCCAGAAAGGAAAGAAGCAACTTAATCCTGGGCATGCACTGCAGTGCTCCTTTGTGCTTTACCTGCTGTCCCTCAGCTCCTTGGCTCAGACCTGTCCCACATCTCACATCAGCTCCTTCACCACCTCTCTTCTTTCTCCCAGGGCTGATCTCAAGGGTTTCCCTCCTGTTGAACAGAAAAACACAGACAAAAGAACTAAGTTATGCATGGCCTCGAGGCACTGTACAAGGGAGGCACAAACATTCCCTCTGGACCCCTCCAAACAGGGATTGAGCAACCTGGGAGAGTGGAAGGTGGAACATGGGCATGGAACAAGATGAGCTTTAAGGTCTCTTCCCTCCTAAA
>JAODLH010001965.1:111775184-111793056 GCA_027575645.1 Cossypha caffra
GGGCTCCAGGAGAGCTGGAGAGGGACTGGGGACAAGGGATGGAGGGACAGCACACAGGGAATGGCTCCCCACTGCCATTGGGATATTGGGAAGGAATTCCTGGCTGAGAGGGTGGGCAGGCCCTGGAATAGAATTCCCAGAGAAGCTGTGGCTGCCCCTGGATCCCTGGAAATGTCCAAAGCCAGGCTTGGAGCAACCTGGGATAGTGGAAGCTGTCCCTGCCCATGCTAGGGGGTTAAATGAGATCTTTCAGGTCCTTTCCAACCTAAACCATTCCATGATTCTGCCACAGACAAAGCAGTTTGCTTTTTCAGCTGCATTTTTTTCTGAAGTATGGCTGCAACAAGAAACAGATACACACAGAAGGCAACTCAAAGGCATTTAGCTGACCTGAATAATGGTAATTTCCTGGAAATTTCACTGAACTACTTGGGAGTTTGCAATACTTCAAGCAATCAACATGCAGTGCTCCACAGATAAAAGCTGGGGCTTTCACTTCCCCATCTGAGACATCTCTGAGAAGCACCAGCTGTGCAAAGAGAAGAACCACAACATTGAAAATCTCAGATCTCCTTTTGATTTTCTGTTGCTTCTAGAAGGAGGCACTTCCAGCCTGCAGAAACTGTGAAGAAGCACTAAAGAGAATAAAACCAGCTCCTTGCTGTCACAGTCCACAGAGTCCCACAGCCTTAGAATGAGACATCCCACCCAGGAAAGGTGCACATGAAATGGAAAGCTCAGCATCCTTTATAGGTCTGGATTCAAAAAATGGTAACATTTTGTTCAGAAAAGGAAACTGAAATGGGAATTTCATAGTAACAGCAGACAGGAGCAAAATATCTGCTTAATTACACTTCTGTGTATTAGCCTCAGCTGTGCCTGGTTCTGCCAACACGAGATGTTTGACATGCCTCAAATATGAATACCTAAGAAGTTTCAATATTTGTTTTGGATTCCTCCTAAAAACAAAACAAAACAAAACAAAAAAAAACCAACAAAAAAAAGAAAGACAATAGAACAAACAAACCAGTTTTTGTAAAGTCCAAAGTTGTAGCCATGGGATGAAAAATAGAATTAGTGAGGTATCACTATTGCTTTTGAACTTCTTTGCTCAGCAAGAGAAAGCAGTCTCATTCTCTCTCCCCATAACCTTAAACCATGTGGGATTGCATTTTATAAAGGATTTAATGGATTAAAACCACACAAACTGAGAAATTTACAGCCAATTATCTCTTTTTTAATGCTGATTTTAGCATCTTGTGCTGAGGGGGCCCTTGGATGGTGCAGATTTCCATCAGCACTGCTTCCCTGAGCCACCTCATGAGCAGAAGTTGGAGTTTTTTGCTGATGTAGTTTGGATTTCCTGTGGTTTAATTTCGTATTAAAGCCTGGACACACTGGCAGAGAAGGGAATTTGGCATGGGGACACCAATGTTAGGATAAAGACCAATCAGAGAAAGGTCCTGTGTTGTCACAAAATTAAAGTTTTGAGGCTCCAGACAGGGCTACAGAGAAAGCCTCTGACAGAGAATTAGACACTTTTATAAAGTCAGACTAGAAAAATTAGAAAAGGGACAATCCTGCCATGTGAGAAGACCAATTATTATCTACAAATTTAATGCCAATATTAGTGTGAATAGAGATGGCCCCATGGGCACCATCCTGGAAAAGTGTCCCTAACCTGGAAGGGCTCAGTTCCCACACAGAGAGGTGACACAAGCAAAATCTGAGGTTAAATGACAGGGACAAGGACTAAACTCAGAGCTGTACCTATAACAGTGAGTTAAACCAAGCCAGAGTGGGCCCAAACAGTCCCAGATAAGGATCTGGAAATGGGAATTGGCCCCAGGCTGGGACCAAGCTGTCCTGATTTTGTGAATGTTTCTTTGGGGAAAACCCCCAGTGCCCCTGCTCATGGAACACTGAACAGGAAGACACCAAATCCTCACAAGAGAGGAGATGAAGTGGCAGCAGTTGCTCTCCTTGGGATCAGACAGGCTCCATGGCCTGCCTGCCACACTCTGATCCCACCACAAGAACAAAGAGCCCTCACTGCAAAGGTCCTGCCAAAAGCCACCATCAGTGACTGAAACACTTTATACTGTAAAAGATCTGAGAAATTTCTTTATTTGAACACTTCTGGAGACACTTCAAGCTTCCTCTGCACTGCATATTCCAGCTCCACCCTGAGACACCTCAGCTCCAAGGGAAGCAGCTTCTGGCTTCTAGTGAGACCAAAAAAACCCTCCTGGCTTAAAGAAAGAAATTCATCAATGAAGCCAATGCTGTTCTTCTTCCATAAATCTCTCTGAAACCAACACAAAACTGAAGAAGTGCTAAGAACCAGCACAATGTCCATCCCTTATCAGTACAGATAACCAAGGGGGCCTTACAGGAGAGCTGGAAAAGGATATTTTACAAAGGCATGGAGGGACAGGACAAGGGGGAGAGGCTTTGGGCTGAGAGAGGGTAGATTTCAATGGGATATTGGGAAGGAATTCCTGGCTGTGAGGGTGGTGAGGCCCTGGAATAGAATTCCCAGAGAAGCTGTGGCTGCCCCTGGATCCCTGGAAGTGTCCAAGGCCAGGCTGGATGGGGTTTGGAGCAACCTGGGATACTGGAAGGTGGAACAGGACAAACTTTAAGGTTCCTTCCACCCCAAACCAGTCTGGGATTTTATGATTATCCACTGTGCTGAATTCAATGCCAAGACAGTAATTCCTGATGCCAATCAGAGCTATCCATATCCAAGTATCATGCAGGCAAGATCCAAGCTTTTGAAACAGTCACCACATTTAAACTCAGTAATTTATTACAATTAAACTGCAGTATTGTAATTCAGGTGGAAAGGATGATACTCAAGGTAAAATAGCCAAGGTCTAATGTTAAGAGGGACTTTTCCAGAGAGAAATTGTGTTTAATATGTGCTTGAGAGCAGTGGCAGGTCCCTCTCCTGTTCACACTTTTCCAACACCATCTGCTCGAGTTCAGCTCAGTGCAAGTGTTCCTCTCCTTGCAGGAACTGGAGAAGGAACAAGATTTAAAAGTCAATACCTCCAAAAAGAGCAGCAGCTTGAGATGAGGAAATTGCCTTCAATTTCATTTATCCCAAGTACCTACAAAAGCAGCAGCACACCCCTTTGCTCAAAGATCTCAGCACTTGTTTTCCTAATTTCCTTCCTCTGTTCATTGATTTTACAAGGAAAACCAGCACCAGAGCTTTTGCCATTATGTGTGCAGATTCAAGAGATTTAAAGCAGACTTGCACTGAAATCTGAGAATCAAACTGTAAGCAAGATTCTTCTGCCTTTACTACATCTACAAGGAAGAAGCATTTTCCATAGGAAAACAGATCCATGAGCTGCCCAAGCTTTCATTTGGACCATCTTTAAAACCTTTACATTGCACAGAAATGTTGTTTTCATTGTAGATTTCGGAAAGTATAAAATTAAAAACAAAACCTGACATTTCCTACAAGCATCCAGGGAGCTTTTCTTCTTTACTACTTTACTGTGCCAGAAAAAAAAAAAAAAAACCAAACCACTGCTTGCTTTAAAATAAATTTTCAATTAAAACTGCTCTGCAAGACTCAAGGCATGTTATTTTATATATTTGTAAAACTTATATTGTTTATATTTTAGGGAAGGCATTTTTTCCTTGGTGGGGGGGGTGGATTTGCTGTGCACAACAAACACAAGCCCATGGTCAGTGACACAAACACTCAGGGTCCAGCCACCACAGAAATGGGGAATAAATCAAAGTAAATCAGAATCCCTTTGAAAACAGCAAGAATCCTTGAGTCCTACCCCAGCTCTGACTTCACTTAGTGAAAATGACTCCATTTTTAACTAAAAGGGTATTAATCCAAGGCAATTAGTCCAACAATACAAAACCTCTACTTGCAGAAGTGACCTTCTTTCCAATTACCTTAATTTTAACTCTGGAATTCAGACAAACCTTCAGGCAAATTTCATTCAGAGCAAGAACTAAATTTCATAAACTTCAAACAATTGAACCTGAGAAGCTGAATTCTGATTAATTTGCCTGTGTATCCAAATGCAGATGAGCCATGAACCTTCCAGCCCAAGTTTTCTGCTCCCAGACCAAAGTGTGATGCTGATCTTCCTGTCAATAATCACTTTTCCACCTCCCAGAAGGCTGAATTTCCAGAGCTGAGGATGCTGAGCTGTCTAAGGCTCACAGATCCTGGGAATGGGAAGCATTAAATGATGCTTAAGGCCATTAAATGTGTGTTGAGTGCTGGAGCCTGGAGCCAGCCATCAAACGAGATAAAAACCTTCAACAAAGCATTTCCAGAGGAGGCTTCTGTTAAAATAAAGTAAAAATGGGAGGCTGGGGAGTTTGAAATATTAAGGAATAACAAATCTGTTTTCCAAGTTCGTTTTACTGTGTTGACTCTGCTAAGTGAAAAGGGCTGCTTAAAGGGAGGGAATGGAATCAATCATAGTTCAGGGAAAACACGGCCCAGAGGTGGGGGGGAATAACTCACCCAGCTTCAGAAATGCCAGTTTGCTCAAAAAAAAGAGAAAAGGCCACTGGGGCAGGCAGATAGTGAAGAGGTCTGACACTAGGAATGGATTTCCAGCTGATTTTTAAAGGGAGGGATAGCTGAACAGCAGCTGAAGTTTCTGAGACACAGCTCAGTTAAATCCAGCCCCCAAAAAGGCTTAAGATGAAACTGAACTAAACAAGAGGGAGAGATTGGAAAACTTCCTCCCCTCAAGTGCTTTAATTAAGGAATATGTAAGGAAACAAATAATGACAAACTTGCTTGTTGATCACCTCTGCTCCAGGAACAGAAGAGCCCCAGAGTGAAGAGAAGCTAAAAAAGGAACATGTGCTGATGGCTCCCAGTATTTGGAGAGAGAGCAAATATCTGCCAATGACACACAAGGCTGTGCTTCTGTGACAACATTACAGTTTCACAGATGTAATCCTGAGCTCTCTTCAGGTGATGAAGGACTAGTGGAAGATCAAAAAGTCCCTTAAGAGAGGGAGTGGGAGCCTCATTTTTCAGCAATAAAACCACAGGGTGACACAGGCTGGAGAAGCAGTTTCCTTCCCAGTGCAGGGACACAACTCAGTAACTCCCCTGGATGCTCATCCTGCTCTGCTCATCCGTAGCTGTGAGGGTCATTAGGGCACAGAGCTGCTCTTCAGCAGAGCTCAGGGTTACAGAAACAAGCTCTGCTCACATCATTGCTCTATTTGCTTTCTTTTCCTCTTCAGGTTTGTCCTCATAGCCACTTGTATTCAAACTGTGGCTGCCCCTGGATCCCTGGAAGTGTCCAAGGCCAGGGCTTGGAGCAATCAGGGACAGCAGAAGGGTGTTGGGGTGGCACAGGATGGGATTTAAGGTCCCTTCCAGCCCAAACCCTTCCAGGTTTCTCTGATTCCCCCACCCAGGGTTGCTGGGCATGAACAACCAAGGTGCCTCAGGAGACACCTGCACTGCCACAGGTATCAGACAGGAAAGAGGAAGGGAAAACCCAACCCTTCCAAAACAGGCAGGGAAAGCAAAACTGATTTCCAAATATCAAGCAACATTTCCTGACATTTTCATTCCTCAAGAAAACATCAAAAGCTTTTTAGCCAAAAAGGTAACTAGAAAACCTCCCCAACTGAGAGCAGCACTGAACACCACTCCCAAAGGACACAGCAGGAAATGTGCTGCCACAAGCTCAGATCTCAGCAGCTGCAAAAAGAACAAATCATTATCAAGGTGCTCAGATGGCTCATCTCAGTTTTTAATCAAAGTTGATTAAGTGGTCACTCACTCTAAGATTTTCCATTCCCCCTCAAGCCCAAAGCAAAGGGAGGCAGTGGTGGATCCCATCCCAGTCCCTGGTGAGGAGGGAAGTGCATGCACTGTGGTCAGATTTATTATTTTTAAAACCATCACTGACACACTTGGCAGCATTCAGAACTCTCATCTGGGAAGATGAAACTTGCTCCATTTGACGTGGGAGTCATTCATCCCTTCTCCCATAATGGAGCTGACACTGACAAACAAGGACACAAATCTTTGGGAAGTCACAACTCCCCCCACCCTCAGTGGGAACCAGGGCTATTAATTTCAATTTGGAGCATCAAACCCCTCAAGCCAAAAGCACCAGGCAGAGAAAAACCACATTTTGCTGTGTGCTCTGCGATTTATGACCTGGAATTTCAAGAGGAGAAGAGGAGTTCTTGTGCTGCATTTCATTTTTCTGCCTCTAAAACCCCTGCCAATAACAACAGAATGTCCCTAAGAAGCAGCTCCCTTCCCAAAGGAGCAGCACACAGTGGGACAGAGCCCAGCTCCTTCTCCCACAGCTTTATTCCCTGTGAAGGGCAAACAGGAGCAAGGGTTTAAGTGCTAAAGCAAACAGAGCCAGCTCTAACACACAGGTTGATGAAAGAAGCCCTACACAGCTGCTCTTGAAGTCATTTCTTTGTAGTCTTCATTCCCACAGATAATTATGAGCTTAGGGGTTCCAAGACTTCAAATGATCATTTGTGCTTCCTTCAAGTATATATATAAATAAAAAAAAAAATTAGATCTCATATGCTTTTTAAGTCAAGATTAATGAATCCTCACAGAAATAACAGTAATGGCCACAGTTACCTGAGTGATGCTCACATGTGCTTCTGGTTTTGCAGAAAGGCTGAACCTCAACCTGGCTAGAACCTGGAAATATTGAATTTATGAATTCATAGGGGTAATATTATTGCCTTGGAGACTACATACATACAAGCTTTGCTTTAAAAGTAGATTTGAGAAATATTGATTTTTAAGAGGATTTCACAAAGCACTGTTAGCAATAAAAGTAGCATTTGGGAGAACAAAGCTGCAAGTTTTAACTCTCCAAATGCTGTAAATGGAACTTGGGAGAACCAGGGAATGCAGGAATTAATCTGGTTTTTCACATCCACCTTGAAATAAGAAATGACAGTGCATGGGCCAGCAGATCTCTCTGGAGTGACTGGCATTTAATAAATTATGGCAGTGTTTTAAAAAGAGATACAAAAAAAAACCAAAAAAAGAAACTAAGACCAGAAGTATTTTAAGAATAGAGAGACTCAAAAAACCCCCAAAAAACAAACAGTTCTACTCCAAGGGCATAGACCAAAAAAAGAGCTACAAAAGCAAGACCATAACATGAGACAGTTTGTGGAGGGAAGGAACAGGTTTATCCTCTCCCCCAGATCTGGACAATACATTACATTTTACACAGCAATTGAAAGGGGAGAAGAAGTAGGGGGAAGAGAGTATCAAAATCCAAACAAGTCACAAGGCATCAACAATCCCTTGATGACAGCAGAGTAGTTTTTGTTGGCACAGCTCAGGACAGCTGGAGGAATAATTGCAATGCTGAGCGAGGATGCCGAGAATATTTTGCTTCAGAGACTCAGATGAAAGATGTTATCCACAAGCACTTTGCAAATGTTAATTAAACCCACACAGCCCCTTTTTTGGCAGATCAAGAAGTATTTATCCCTGTTTTGCAGAGAGGGGAATGAATATCTCAGGCACTTTTAACTTAAGGTTAAAGCTGCTCTTTGTACTTAGGAAGTGCCCCACAGATACAGCATTAAAAACACAAATTAACCTTCCCAGCCAGCACAGCCAGGATGGAGCTGATCCCTCTCACTTCCCTCTGACTACTGCCCCAACAGAAACCTTGGCTCTGCAGAAAAACCAAACTCTGAGATTAACATGGGCACTACAAATGAGTTTTAAAACAGCTTGGTGAGTTGGAAAAAACCCAAACCAATTCAACTGCTGTTCCTTTGGTTTTCCCCTTCAAAGGTGACAGCTTAAAATCATGGAATACCCTGAGTTGGAAGGGATTCCTAGGGATCATTGATCCACCCCCTGGCCCTGCACAGACACCCCAATAATCCCCAAAATCCCTGAGAGCCTTGTCCAAACACTCCTGGAGCTCTGGCAGCCTTGGGGATGCCACCATTCCCTGGGGAGCTGTTCAGTGCTCAAACACCCTCCAGGGAAGAACCTTTCCCTGATTTCCATCCCAAAGCTCTCCTAACACAGCTCCAGCCATTCCCTGGGCCCTGTCCCTGCTCACAGAGAGCAGAGATTGGAGGAAGCTGCAGCCCCTGATGAGTCTCCCCTCAGCCTCCTCCAGGCTGGACAAGCCCAGTGATCTCAGCCCCTCCTTGTAGCTATTCCTACCATTCCCTAAAACACCATTCTCCACAGGATGAAATAGTAATAGTGTCAATTTAAGCCAAAACAGTGAGTTAAAGCAAGCAGAACCACTGAAATAAAAAGGAGCATCATTACAAAAAAAAAGAAAAAAAAAAAAGACAGAAGAATACAGAGTATTTGAGGCACCTACACCGGCAGGGCAGGACCACTGTGTCCTGGAAAAAAGAGCTTTTCCTCAGAAGAAAACCACTCCATTATTTGCTAAATTGACATGGAACATTTGGTATTTAAGAGGGGAAGGGTCAGTTTGTCAGATCTATAAAAGAGTAGCTGAGAACATCTGCAAAGGTCAGGAAGAAAATGCATAAACACACATGTGAACTAAAACACCAAAATACACAGTGGTGGCCAATGCCTGTGATCTTACCATGAAAATAAGCAAATTTGGAGTTCCTTCCTGTTAAAAAAAAAAACCAAAACCTGAAGCAACTGATTTAGGATATATTTCAATTGGAAAGACATTTAAGGATGCAGAAAAGGAAACCTAAGAGTAAGAGGAGCACTTTCAAAGACTTGCAGGTCCCCATCCAGCAGAAATGCTGTGGGACAGGGTCCCTCCTGCAGAGCTCACACCCAAAGGCAGACACTGATTCCACACACAGTGTAACAATGGTTTTGTAGATCTGTAGTTTATATTCAATTTATTTTATAGTGTAACCCACAGGGCACAGCACACAATTCACACCCTGGGCCCATCAGGACACTGTCCAGGGCTGCATTCAGAGCAAGCTGAAAAGCTTTTCCTAGGCTAATCCTGTTCACACAGGACTGTGGTACTACAGACATTAAAATAATGTTTTAATGTAGTTTTTAGCCACCAAATCAAAGTATTTTGGCTCATAATTCCATCTGTGCCCTTGGCTTCTGGTTAAATTAAAACTGCACACAGTGAGGTAGATATTGAGACATTATTAAAGGTGCTCTGCATCTGCAGCAATTCCCCCAGAAATGTATTTGCAGCCCACTTCATCTTGATGACAAGGCTGGAATTAGGGCAATTCCAGCTGGGAACTATTCCTGTGTTTTAACACAAGCTGCAATGCAAGGCAGCTGCACTGACCTTTCCTGGCTGCTGCTCTGGGGTTTTTCCCACAAACTTTTGAAAGGTTTGGACTGGTTCTGGGTCTGCTGCCACTCTGCCACACGAGCAGCCCTATCCAAACTCCAGGGAGAGGTGAGGCTCAGCACTGGAGGCTGCAGGGCTCTCCAGGCAAGGGGCAGGGGCCAGGATTTGTTATTCCACACTTTCTGATAAGACACCCAGCACATTTTTGGCCTTCCCACACAAATCCATATTTGTATGGCTGCCAGTTCTTTATCCCTTCCCTTTTTGCTTTTTTGGTTGCTTGGTTTTAAACGTTGCCCAAGGTTACATTCAGCAAAGGCTGCTCCCTCAAAACACAGCATTAAACCCACTATCACATTAACATCTGGAAATCACATTTAAATCCTTCTTGAAAGTGAATGTTTTGTAAAAAAAAGCCCCAGCTGAGCAGAAAGCAGAGAATTTTTGCACCATATCCCTTTGCACAGGAAGCATTTTGCAAAAGGCCACCTTGCAGCTGTTGTCATGACCTTCCAGAGATCAGTGTCCCCACCTGTGCTCAGCCTCTCCTGGGGGAGCCAACACCACACACAAAACAAGCATCACTCCATAGCCTGGAATTTGACACTGGGTATAAACAAGCTCAAAACCTTCTACATCAAGTACAACCTGCTGCAGTCACCCACTCTGAAATGGCTCAGAAAGAGCCCAGCAGCTGTTGAACTAATTCCCTTTTTTCCCATCCAAACCAATGTTTGGAATCTGCACATCTCTGACTAAAAGCCACTTTGTAACTCTCAGTCACTGCTTGTGGCCTTTTATAATTTTCCTTTGGGGGATCACCTTCCATAAAGTTAAAGGTTGGGGTTTTTTTCACCACCACGGCATCATCTGTATTTCTTATTTACAGAATCAGACATCATCTGTAATTAATATTTTCAGTAACCCCTGTGCTGGCCCTTCACCTCTGTTTTCACCCTGCAGCTGCTCAGGGATGCCTGACAGGGCCCCTTTTTGCAGCTCCCATATCCAGCAAATGTTCCAGACAAACAGGAGACTATTCCAGATTATCCCTCACCAGATTTAATGACTCTGGACAGATCCCCAGGGAAGGATGTTTACTGCCAACGAGCTCCATTAAGTATCCAACAACATCCAGCAAAAAAAACAGCTAAACATTGGGGTTTTAATTATTTTTCAAGCTGGCTGTAGCACACAGAACATGACAGAGCATGTGCCATACAAATGGCCTGCCCACAATTCTCTGCATTCTTTTGGGGACTGTCAGCAAAGAGGAGTAACTTTACTCAGGATAACCAAGCAGGAGGAAAACCCTGCCTTTTGCCCCACAATGCCAACAGGGAGAGAGAATGAATGACTGGGAACACCTTTCAGACAGTGAAAGGTTTTGTTTAGCATGTGGGTTTGCACTGTTACTTAGCTGATCTCATGGCCTGGTGCTGCTGAAAAGAGAGATCTCCTCCCCAGCTTCCAAGCCTGAATCAGGGAGTTAGGCTGGAAGGAAACTGTCTGAGAGGGAAGGAACTGGATCTGTGTCAGTGCAAAAAGATCAGGCTGGGAGCAAAACCTTTCCTTACAATGCCAGCTTGCCATGAGATCAGTTCAGCTACAATGCACAGCCACACTCTAAATTTAGAGAGCTTCCTAACTCTAAAGCTGTATCCCACATCCATTATTCCTCTCCCAACACAAGAATGAGCCATGCTATTTTAAATGCTTTTATACCAGCCTTGTGCTCTCCACTCTACAGGAGCACACATCAATTGTGGATAAAGTGGTTCAACTTTGGAATGTAGACAAAAACTGAGACAACACTAATGGTGGTCAAAGACAGGTTGCCTGGGGATGGAAATGATCAGAGATTTAAGAGGAAAAGGGGGGAAAAAAACCCTACAGATAATTTACCTGTGCTTGGGTCACTGCTCATTAGTGCTCTGAAGAGAATCACTTCACAAGTTATAAATTAGGCTGCTCTTGGCTTACTCCCTTATTATCCAGCCCAGGCAGCAGCCAGGAGCCTTTCACACACAGGGGATAATGGGAACACTTACTCTGAATAAAGTGAGCAGAGGCAAAGAAAAAAACAGGGGCCTTCATTTGGGCAGGAGAAACTATCAGGAGACCCAGCAGTTCCACCAGTCACTCCTCTGTCACTCTGCATTTCCTCCTTCTCCAGAGAAGGGAAAACTGCTCTGAAAACAAATTCAGGCCGTGCAGAAGTTGTTTTCTCCTGTTGATATTTCCATCTACTCCCTGCTGATTTGGGATTTCCAACAGACTTTTTAAAAGCTTTCCTATTCAGGCTGAGCTCCACTCTAAGAAGTTTCTGGAGAGATTGTTCAAGGCAGACCTCTAAAAACTTTAAATTTTGGTTATTAGGCAAAAGCTCACTGTTCAACAGCAAATAGTGAAATTCTGTCTCAATTTTGTAATCGTGGCTTGAAGAAAATGCAGCTGTAACACTTCTTTAAACTTTCATGATTTTTTTTAAATGTATAAAAATAAAATCCAGCACACAGTAATATACCAGTGATATCAATCAGAGCTGGCAAAGGCAAGATCATTTTTTTCCCCACACACCTTCTAATCTCCTGCTTATATCTCTGATAAAATAAACTCATGATTTAAAAGTGCTCTAGTCTAAAGGTTAAAGGTTGACAAAATCCACAACTCTGGAACAACAGAAGCCAACTTTGACCAGAAAAGCTGAGACAGCCAATTCAGCCCAAAACTTTTGGCAATTTTCCCTCCTTAAAGGATGAGCTGTGCAGCTGCAGCCCCACCACCAGCAGCAGCCTGACACTTGGCCTTGCTCTTAGGATTCCATCTCAGAGGCAAAAGCACATGGAAACAAAGACACACTTGGCCAGTGAACCCAAGAGGATCTGTATAAATTAGCTCCCTGGAGACCTGACAAAGGCTCCTTTCCCTCCTCAAAGGCATCAGCTCTGTGATGCCTCACGGTGAGCACTCCAGATGGAATTAAAAGGACTCTAAATCTGTCCACAGGGAAAGGCAGCAGCTGGATCAGCAGGATGAAGCAGAGAGTTCAGCAGCCCCACACAGGAGATGGGAGGGAAAAGGGAAGAAGTAAATCCTCCTTTCCTTAGGGGCAGTTTCAGTGCACTGCCATCCCCTTCCACCTCTCCCAGGTTAAATCTCTCCTCTAAAAATGCTTTCACTGGGTACAGAGGGCTGCAATGGCTCTGATCTCATCACAGACCCAGCCCCACTTCCCCCTCTCTTTACAACAGTGTAGATACCAATATGCAAAACAACAATCTAACTCTTCATAAATGAGTAGAGATTCAAGTCCCACTTTTCTAGGGAATGGTCACAGCCCCAGGGCTGCCAGAGCTCCAGGAACATTTGGACAGCACTCTCAGGGATGCACAGAGTGGGATTGCTGGGGTGTCTGTGCAGGGCCTGGATGATCTTTGTGAGTTCCTTCCAACTCAGGACATTCTTAAATTCCAGGTACAATTTTTTTTTTTTTTTTCAGGTTGAAGCCTGCCTCAGAGGCAGAAGTGAAACCTGTTCTGCCCAGGAGCCTCCCTGGCAAGATAAAGCTGCCCCCCTTGCTCACCACTCTGGACCAAGAAGAATTCCTCTTCCAAAATTTTAAGCATCATCTTCACAGCAAGATGCCCGTGACTTCCACATCAGCCTTTCTGCTGCCTGTGGGAGGCACAGATCTTGGCTTGCTTTTAGCTCCTGAGTCACTTGGGAGCTGGGAACAGAAGGAATAAGTATCCTTCAGTCATCAGCATCACCAGCTAAAAACACCCAGGGAGCAGCAGGTCTGAGAGCCACCGAGTGCAGGAAGCACGTGACAAAAACATCTCCAGCAGTGAAAATTTTAACAACCTTGTTATTAATGCTGAACAAACAACAACACTGATTCCCACTCTTCCTTTGATTTGCAACAGGAGGAGGAAGAAATAAAGTTGTTCAAACAGGAACAGCTGTTACATCAATGCTGGTATAATGGAGTTTTCAGCATCCTGTTCTCAGGAGAGCTGTTGCTGTTTGAAGAAGAGTTCTGCCTTTTCAAGAGGCCTTCAGAACCTCAAACACCAACCTGCAGCTAGATTTTCTCCCTAATCAGAAGTCAATTATCCTGCTGAGTGATGACAGAACAATTCACAAAGTAAATCCTTCTCTTATTGGGGCGCTCTGTGATGGAGTTGCACTGGGAACTTCCTCACACAGAAGCAAGGAGGATTTCACTTGTGCTTCCCACAGTTATTCCCTCTGAACTGGCAGGTGAACCTTCAGTGTAGTGAAAGCTTCACCTGACAATGTGAGCTAATGCACTTTTATCCACAGCAGAAGTTCCCAAGTCTTTATCAAGTCTGAGGAGATCTAGAATGTATTTACACCCAGCTGTTTCTAGAGTTCACTCACAGAATCAAACTTGTGCTACTGCCATCATTTCTTACTCCTGGAGAGTCCTTTTAATAATTTTGAATAATTATTAACCACTTTGAAATAGCTTTATTATACTAAATAATTACTGTAACATTATCATATCACAAAGAAGTTTTTATCTGGTCTCTTCTATTTGTTCATTGCTGGATTCTCATCCCAGCACTGTTCCCTTCCCAGGTGTCTGAGGTCAGATAAACTGAAATTATTTCCAGAGAGGCCTCTCAGTATCTGCTGTTGGAGAAATAAAGCCACAAGTTCATAGAATGGGTTGAGTTGGAAAGGAGCTCAAAGCTCATCCCCATAGTGGCTGGGTTTTGTTATTTAACAATGAACAAAACAGCAAGACTGAGAGAAGAATCAAGGAATTGTTAAGGTTGGAAAATCATGAAAATCCAACCATCAACCCAGCACCACCACACCAGGTCCTCAAGTGCCACATCCACACATTTTTTGAACACTTCCAGGAATGGTGATTCCAGCACTGCCATGGGCAGCCCATTCCAAAGCTGGACCAGCCTTTCCATGAATAAATTTCTCCTAATATCCAACCTTAACCTCTCCTGGCATAGCTTGAGGCTGTTTCCTCTTACACTCTCACTTTACCTGGGAGAAGGTCTGACCTCCACCTCCCTACAACCTGCTGTCAGGGAGTTCTGTGGAGCAAGAAGAGAGCTGGAGAATTGCAGCCCTGCACTAACACACCATGGAGGATCTCAGCAACCTGCTGGCTTTCACCTCCCTTGAGCTCTTTCCCTCTAACCCTCTGTGTGATCCAAGAAGAGCTGTGAGCAGAAATGAAATAAACACACAGACAGTGACTTATTCTCCCCAAATCCAAAGCAGCTCCTGGGAAGGGAGGAGAACAGGAGCCAGGCTGACATTCCAGGCTCAGCATGCAGGAGCACTCCAGCACATACTGCTGGCTTTGTGATGTGCCACAAAGGGAGCCTGTTCCAGCTCCCCCATTACACATTGTCCCACACAGCCTCTGCTCCCAGTCTCAATGGCTGCATTAAATGGAAAAGTCCCCTGGGTGATGGAATGAGCTGGATTCTCCAAGTTCCATTTCCCCAGCGTGGCTGGATCACCACAGGGATCCAAACCTTCCCTCACCCCAAGCTGATCCAGGAGCTTTCCCCTACATGGAGCCTCTCATCACCAGAGATTTACTTGGGCAGAGCAAAATTCCACCACACAACTCAGCATTTTACAGGCCCTTGCCACACTGGCTGTATTATTCAGGCAATGTACTAAAAAAAGGTAAAATAGAAATAAATAGATGCAGTGTTCCAGTGCTGTCCAGGAAGAGCTGACCCCTCATTCAGGGAGATCAATAGCTGCTGCATTTACACCCTCTAAGGCCAAAAATAATGCTGGAACCACCAGGAGAAACAGCCAATTAAGCTGTTTTTCTCCCAAGCAGATTAAAAATTACTCTCAATTTATTACCTTACTAAGCTACAGCTGAAATTATTATAGTAGGCTGGCTGTGGGCTGGCAGGCATACACAAGAGTAAAAGAGGAATGAGAAAGAACCATAAATATAAATTTATGTATATACAGATATAAATTTGTGCATATATAGATATAAATTTATGGAGAGAGAGAGATGGATGGATGGATGGATGGATGGATGGATGGATGGATGGATGGATGGATGGATGGATGGATGGATGGATGGATGGACGGACCGATGGATGGATGGATGGACGGACAGACGGATGGATGGAAGGACAGACAGACGGACAGATGGATGAACGGATGGACAGATGGATGGAGGGATGGATGGACGGATGGAAGGACAGACAGTCGGACGAATGGATGGACAGACGGACAGACAGATGGATGGACAGGCATACAGATGTATGGACGGGCCGACAGACGTGGTGCACTGTAGTCATCCTGCTGTGCCCAGTGTCACTCCCAGCCCGCTGCCCCATAGTAAAAAGCCGCTATTATGATTGTATTTTTCTGAATTCTACAAGCAAGCGGCTGTGTGTGACAAGCCGTGACTGATGCTTTTAAATATACACATCAAGAAACTGGTGTTTAGAGAAGTAATAGAGTGGCTGTCAGTCCGTGGAAGGGCTGTGAATTGCCTGGGTGTCTTCCCCAGTTAGAATCATGGAACCATCAAGGTTGGAGGAGACCTTTAAGATCACCAAGTCCAAATGCCAACCCAGAACTGCAACTGTAGCCCCTACAGCACAAACCACACGATCCAGACGCTTTTAAACACATCCCTGGGCAACCTATTCCAAATCCTGGCCACACAAACAATTAAATATTCCAGGTTTTAGCTTCTTGTATGGCCATTTTAGTTTCCATCTGCTGAAAGGCTGACAAGAATAATGTAATTACAGCATATTTTGTGAGAAATGCAAAATACATGGTTGGGTTTTTTTGGTGGGGTTTTTTTGTGGATTTTTTTTTTGTTTGTTGACTTGTTTTTAATTTTTTTATGGTATGAAGACAATGCTGTACCAACAATAAACGCACCATAAGAAATCCGTGCAGATTTTGGTCATGCAGTTGAGGTTCGTGGGTGTATGATGTTTACTGGGTACCAGTGAGCCATGGGTTTTCCTCTAAGCGCCTTGTCTACATTAATACATTTACTCTTAAGTTCTGCTATGTTTGAAAATACTGCTTTGTCTCTTCTGGAAGTTAAGCATTATAGAGCAGTGTTATATCAACAGGAAAATAAAACAAACCAAACAACCCAAAAACATTAGTCTGGTAATTTCAATGGAGATCTAATCAACACAATGTTTGAAATTACATCAGTCTTCATCTGGCCAAAGGCCAGTTCTGTGCTACACCACTGGTAGAACAAACAAACACATCTAGCATCCTTTGCTATAAAATCAAGTTCCCTTCACCTTGACAGAAAGATATACCATATAAACTGGAAGGTCTCTCAAGCATCATTTGAGTTAGCTGTAGCATAAAATAGTTCTTTGTTCGTAGTCCTTGTTTGTGCCCAGGGAGACAAACAACTTCCATGAACTCATGCAAAATTTGACATACAGTCCCTGTCCATATTCTTGCCTAGAATGTGTAATTTGTGTTTGCTGTTCTGTGTCTGCTGAAATAAATAGCAAAGTGATGCCTTACGCAAGACATATTACAGAATGTTCCACTAGCAGAGAACTAGAGATTTGGTTAGTGATGCTTGTAAGCATATTTCATAAACAAAATATTGTGTTGCTTAAGGCACATTTAAAAATCAGCCAAAGCCTGAGGCAGGGCAATATCAGAATGTGTCCATGCCAGCAACCCTGACTCATGAGGATAGTTTGCCTCAGTCATGAGAAGAACTGGCCTTGACTGCAGTCTCACTTTCTGTTCATCCAAATTTTTAAGAAAATATTGAAGTAATGCAGACATAAACAGGGATGCTACAAACGAAGTTGTAACTTAAAGATCATTTAGCAGTTTGGGCACAGACAGTATTTAAAAAAAGACCTTCCGTGAGTGAAGAATAAGTACTTACATAGTAAATTGAAAAGCCTCTGATTCTAGTATTTAGCACATGAATGTTAATTTCACTTTAGTAGCTGAAACAGTCCACTAAAATATAGTGAAATAGTCTAAAGTTCAAAATTATCATAGCCTAAGTATTTCAGAAAAAGGGCCTCTAATTAAATTTGTTCTAAGGGGGAATGTTTTTATTCTCTGTAAGTGCCATGCAGAACTATAGAGGAGACTCCTCTGCAAAACCAACATGTCCTTGTTGACTCGTGTATCTTATTTCCAAATCTCACCCTCGGCATTTAAACCACACTTACCCCGATGAAACCTTTCTGACTTTCATAAAACGCAACGCTCTGGTCAGGGAGCAGCGGCGGAGCCCCAAGGCTGTACCAAGAGAAGAGAAGCTGAGACGCTGCTTCCCGGCGAGGAGCCCGCTGTTTTCTGACGAAACCAAAGCGGTCTCTATTGGGCCGCCAAAGAAAGGGACTCAGCAGCTGCCCGGGGGCGGCAGGGCTGGAGGAGGGTCGGACCCTCCCGCTGCCGTGCGGGGGTGTGGAGCTGGGAGCGCCGCCCCAGCGGGAGGGGACGCGGGGACAGCAGAGGAGGCGGCCGGGCGCTGTCGCAAGCCGGGGCATCGCTGGTGCGGCGGCGGGCTGAGCCCGGCC
>JAODLH010001965.1:111793156-111817933 GCA_027575645.1 Cossypha caffra
ATGGATGGATGGATGGATGGATGGATGGATGGATGGATGGATGGATGGATGGATGGATGGATGGATGGATGGATGGAGATAGAGATAGAGGAATGGATGGATGGATGGATAGATAGATAGACAGATAGATAGATAGATGGATGGAAGAAATACTAAAAAACCTCCATCCTTCACCAACAAGCAGGGGCTGGGACACACCCTGGGGAGTGACAAAAAAAATCAACCTACAGTTTCTGGATGTATTTCTCTCCCTCTCTCCTCCTCGTGGTGTCCAGGACTCCCCAGCTGGGTTCAGGGCTGGTTGAGGCACTGGTGACACATCTTGGCAGGCCAGGTGAGGCTTTGGGGAGCTTTTGGTGTTTTATTGACAAATCTGGGCAATGAACTGACTGTGCTGCACAAATTGGCTGCTCTGGGAGAGAGCTGCTACAAGGACTTGCTCCTTTGGCTTCCCTGTGCAGAACAGGAGCCACCAGGGGAGCACAGACAGACCCTGGGAGCTCTTTGGGGTTAAAGGCAGGAAGGAAGCACTGGGGAAAGCAGCAGAAAGAAAAGCACAGTGGTGGAAATAACAGTGGAGGCGTGGAAGATAAACCTCAACATTGCAAAAACTGCTGTGGATGGTCCAGGGAGCTGTGATTCAGCGCTGAGGAAAACATCCAGGAGTTCTCAGCTGAAGAGAGGCCCAAGTTTCCCAGGCTGCCCACAGGGCAGGGCTTTAATCAGCCCTGCAGGAGCCCTGACTCACCTCAGGGCAGCACAAAAGCCACAGATCTGAGTCAGGGCAGATAGACAAAACCACAGACTTGTCAGCCCCAGGCAGATCGGTCTGCAGCCCTGGTGCTAACACTTTAATCACATCGTGTTCCACTTCTGCTTTTTGGAAGCCACTAATAAAATAAATTCCTCTTATGCAAAGCAGAGGAGATGCCCTTGCAGAGCCAGAACCTCTATGATGACTCTGATTTATATTGATCTAAATAAGACCAATTTTCTCTTTTGATATCATTTCTTAATCAATGCAGAGGGGGAGAGGGTTTAACACCCAGAGTGTTTCTTGTCCTCATTTAGAAGGTGCAGTAGGCACCAGCAGCCATTTAGTTTCACAAAATTGCTGCAGGATACAAAGATCCATCCCATATCCTGGCTGACAGCTTTAGCACAAAGCCACACAGCCCTGCCAGGGCTCCTTGTTAACAATGTATTGTTCTAGTGACTCAGTGCACTGGAATGCTATCAGGTTTATTCATAGCTTTTCTGATAGAGTTTTTAGATTAGACACACAGGTCTCTGCTTTTTAGAAAAGAAAAAAAAAAGAATAAAAGGTTATGGCTTATTATTATATAGAGCATCAAAATTCCTGTGTTCTTTTCTATGGCTAAACATACAGAGAATTGCAGCAGCAAAAGGACAGGACCTAAGAAACCAAATGTTCTTTCAATCTTCAAGTAAGAACACTTAAGAGGAGAAAAAATGACCGAAAATTGGAAATAGTGAATATAGTGAAGATGGTCAAAAACATGAAGCATCTCTGTAAGAACTACTGAACCAATTAGGACATTTTACTCTGGAAAAGAAGCCTCTGACAGGGCACACAGTAGGGATTTACAGAATTTTATACAATTGCAAATGACAGTTCCCCAAACATGAATTTATTACAGTACACGAGCTGGCAGTAGGTGCAGCTACCAAAAGGAAGTGATTCACCACACAAAGTTAAACCTTGAAATGCCTGGACAGAGGCTGAAAGCACAGAGGGATTCAACCAAGAGCTGAATAAACTGATGGGAGATGAAGGCCATTCCTACTGGCATGGCTGGAGACAGGTCAGACCAAGCCTCCTACAGCTCAGGTGGTTTTTTGCCATATTCTGAGTTTTTAAGAAGCAGACAAAAGTCTCCAGCATCTCTGAGGAGAACAGCAGCAAGAAGAGCACAAACCCTCCCTGCCATACCCAAGGGCTCTCCCCCAGCCCCTTCTTCCTTGCAGCAAAGACCACAGGAGCCCCTGTGAAGCACAGGAAGCATCAGACCCACGCTCTTGTTCACGTGGATGGTGCCACATCCTCACAGGAAGGGACCTGCCACAAAACTCCTGCACAACTTGCCTTTGCTGCCAAGCCAGGAAGCCTCAGGAGGTGTTGGAAGATCAGTCTCCTGAAAGTATTTTTAGATTCCAGGCCCAACCCAGTTATTTAGATATTTAGTGTCATGGAGAGAGTCTTGCATAAGAATGGCTTGTTAAGGAGTCCCTTGAAACAGGTTATTTTCCCTTTCTGCTCCATGGCAATCACAGACTGCTTCCAGCATCTCCTCTATTCCAGCTCCCTGCCAAGAACAGCCTTTCCCTCAGCTATCTCCTACTGACCTAAATTCATACTCCTTGCTTTAATCACAGCCTTCCACCCTAAAAAGGACAACAAACCTGAAATCCTTGTCTCCTACATTCATGCCTCTAGCCACCAGGCCCACTAACCCAGAAGGGCTTCTGAAAGTCACTGCTGAACCTGCTGCACACCACAGCAGTGTAATAAATGTTGCACAGGCCAAATGATGTCCTGGGGGAAACTTGTGCAGCTCATGGCCTTGTGCAGACAACACAGCTGTCAGCCTGAGACTTCCTTCTCCTTAAGATATGCAAAGGGAAGGAGAATTCAATGGTATTGACTGCTTGCAGCTCCTGAAGTCAGCAGATGTGGCTCAGAGCACACACTGGGATTGGAGCTGTCGATGGCACCGTTGGTCGATTTTTGTGTTTCTTAGGGCGAATTTTCAGGGATTTTTCCTGGGTTTTTTAGGCTAAATGTCTCCTGGATTTTTCCTGATGGATCCAAAAGGGTTACAAAATCCAGAGATTCCAGGTATTTCTGAGGAAAAAACTGGGGAAATGGGTGGGCAAAATATCCGAGGGAAATGTGAGTTAATATGGCCCCAAACACCCAACATTACCTGAAAAATGGACAAAAAACTCCTGAAATCCCTACAACAACACTTAAACTCTGCCAGAATTCCAAGGATTGCTGGGAAAAGCATCAGGAAAAATCCAGGAGAAATTCAGCTGAAAAACTACAGGAAAAATCCCTGAAAATTCACACTAAGAAACACAAAAATCCTCCAGAAATTGCAGAAAAAGTGGTCAGAAAGACCACTAACATCTATACTAAAAAACCAAACATGGCCCCAAAATCCAGTGAGATTCCAGAGATTTCTGAGGGAAAAACTGGGAAAATGTGTGGGCAAAAAATCCAGAGGAAATGCGACTTAAAATGGCCCCAAACCCCAAAAATTACACCAAAAATAGTCCAAAAACTCCTGAAATCCCTACAACAACACTTAAACTCTGCAAAACTTCCAAGGATTGCTGGGAAAAGCATCAGGAAAATTCCATTGTTTGTCCTTCACGTGACCCCAGCTGCTACTCCCAGTTTTGGTACTCACTGTTTGATTTTCCACAGGAGCTCTGCTCCAGCTGAGGGGAGTCCCTGCTGTGTTTGGCAGGGCACAAAGATTTCCTGGATCCACAACAAGAAATGCTGCAATACACAGGAACAGACACCTGAGCCCAGCACATCCTGCATGTACTGCTCAAATAGGGGAGAAATGAGGAAGCCACAAGTAAGTTTGCCTTTCTTTCCCTTTTTTCAGAAATTCTCTGCCCTGCTCCCTGGATACATCCACACCAAGCTGATGACACAACCCAGTTTCTAAATGCCTTATTTCATCCTTGACTTTGTTAACAAGCACTTTCAGTTTCAAGATTCATCATCCCACATTATCTTTAGGGAATCACCTGCTAGGGCTGTCACAATAAACTCAATTGCTGCAGCTCCCACACTCACCTGAATTTTACAGCCCATACTAGAGCATCCTCCTGGTTTCCAGACACCTGTATCAGGCAATTTCTTATTTCAGTCTGGCCACACCACTGCACCACATGGGCCAAGACACACCAATAAATCAGTATTTACTAGCTGAAGTATTTACTCCCTCACAGCAGCATGTTCTAAGATGTTTGCAGACACCTCATAAAGCACAGGCTCATTATTACAGCCCATTAACATGCATGCAAGACATTTTAATGTGTAGAAATTCCCCATGAAATAAAGATTTTCTCCTCCACTTTCAGGGCAAAGCTGCCATCCTTACCATGAACTGGACAATGTTTTCCTGTGGTTTTTTCCTGCTCTTTTCCACCCACCAGTCAAGCCAAGCCTCATTTGGCTGATTTCATAGCACTCCTTTATGAGTAACCCTGACATGTGCCGTGGCAGGTCCCTCATCCACCCTCCTCACTCAGTTCCAACACCTCCAACAAGGCTGGAATAGCTCTGGGGAGCATTTCCACTGCAGCACAGGGAGCCTCAGGTGACACCTTTAGACCTTTAGTGTTGATTCCTCACAGCCCTGAGCAGGTACCAGATGGAACTGTAGCAGTTCTCTGCTCTGCCACCACTGGAAGTGGGATGAGGACACAATTTACCACTTCAGATAAAAGGAGCTGGAGCACACTTCTCCCAAAACAAGAGTTAAGCCAAGGAAGCTTGTACTTTTAGGAAAACACTGTCCAAGCAGGCAGACTTAATGTTGTGTCCCAATGGAAGCAATTTGAGGCTGACATCAGGCACTACAGAAAGTTTTATTCCTGAAATATGAAGGTACTCACTGTACACAGTGATCAGCTGGCAAACTGGAATCTGTCCCTCTTCTGCAGCCAGCTCTCTACTCATCTGTCTGGAGCCTGTTAGAGAGGAAAAAGAGCTGTAAATAAAGATAAAGTGACCAAACATTTTTTAATTTTTTTTTTTTTAAATCAAGAATTAGGCCAGGTAATCAATGCAAAACAGACACGCTCACCTCTCCAGCTCTGAGGTCAAGAACTCAAAGCACCTGCAAAGCTCTCAACAAAACCTCTCAAGCAAATGCTGTGATGCTTGAAAACAACTACAGCACAGGCTGCCTCTGGAGGCTGTCAGGTCAGAACTGATCCAGCCCAGGAAAAAAAGCAAGGTATTTATACATGAGAGCAGCAGCAACAGCTTCCCCAAGCCAGTTACTCCAGGGACAGCGAATCACAGCTCTTTGTGACACCTCCTGGTCCCCAAAGCACCATTACACACGCAGGGGAACAAATGTTTCTGCAGACACTGTGCTGAAGGGTTACTTGGGCTCTGATCTGGAGTGCACCAAAGAAGTTCCCTTTAATACATTTGTTGTTTCAACACACTTTATCCCCTTAATGAGGCACCACTGAAGTTGTGCTTAAACCCATTTTGATTAAGGAAAAGATAATCCATAGAATTGCCAGGAGTACATGTTGGTATACATCACACACAGACCAACTGTGCTTCAGGGAGACATTAAATCCCCGTTCAATTAATAGAGACACCTCTTCAAATGAGCATTAAATAATTCCCCACAATGGAGCAAGACAACTGGCTACTCCAGTAAATTGGAATAGAAATAACTTCCCATCTCTCCACCAACAAAATCCCAATCAAAGCTTGCCCTTAAAACAAGAGGTCAGTACGGAGGGATGGGGGGCAGGAATGTTACTACCTCGGTGCTATTGTGTGCTTATATTAAAAGCTCTTCATCAAAAAATTAAATTAAATGGATGCCTTTCATGTTTATCAATAACAGAGCTAATGGTTTTTATGTAAATGCCATTACTTTCAGCCAGATCTGCAAGCGACTGGAGCCACATAGCCCCATCTCCCCTTGCAAGAGACTCCCTTCAGGCAGCCAATCTAAATGCAAATTACAATCAAATGCAAAACCAAGAGTTTTCTGGATGATACTGAACACATAAAACTAGGGACAAAGCAGAGATATTTAAGAACAGCCCTCTTCTTCTGGAAAGACCTCCTGATCTCACATTGCTTTTCTATCCTGAACATATATAAAAATTAAAGTATCATTTGGTTCTCATTTACAGTTATATTATTTACCAGCTTTTTCTCTTCTACTGCCTTCAGTGTTAAAAAAAAAAGGAGGGGAATGTTCTTCTGGGAGAGAATCACCTTTCAGAGATGTTTCCCCCTCTACAGGAGCATTCCATCAGCAAGGATATTAAATCAGAGCGATAATAAAGCCCCAGTTGGATTTGCCAAGAACAAACTGCACTTCCACATTTTCAGGAGGAAATTTCTTCTTGGAATGGAGCTGTTTTGCAAATGAAGGGAGAAGGTGTTACTACAGGATGGTTATTAAGAGGCACAGACACAAAACTGTTGTCAGCACAAGGAGCACCATGTTCCTGTAGCATAAAAAGCTTCTTGAAGAACTCTTAAATCCAACCCCTACCTGGAGCTCAGATCCAGCCAGGACTTTGTCAGCACTGATTAAAACAAGGTTCTAATGGCAAACCTGAAAAGAACAAATCTTGGCAACTGTGCTGCTTAGCAAGGAGAACACACAGAGGAGAAGCTGAGATTCAAACAAAGGGCAGAAAGGAGACAACCCAACAATGGCAGAGTCTGCACTTGAGTCACCATGAGGTCTTGCTCTAACTACCACAGGCAGCTCCACACCAAACCTCCACTCCCAAGAGGAGCACAAGTCCTTGGAGAGATGCTGCTAATTAACAATGGGGCTGAGAACATGTTCATTACATGGGTGAGGAGCTGAGCAATTTGTGTGTGTGCTGCAGGAACACTCACAGAGCAGAACCTGGCTAATTAACATTAATAACTGTGAGACCACTGCTGGATTTTGGGAATCAGCCAGCAGGAAACCATGCAAAGGGGGAAACCAGAGGGACAACACAGCCCAGCAGGTGCCTGGTTTGCTTCTTTGGGTATCTGTAATTAAATAATTTATCATTGTGCTCCTGTGTCTACAAGTGAATGTGCAGCCTGTAAACAAAGCACCTCCTGTTATGCAAAGCCTTGCTAAATCTGAAAGTTTGACTGCCTGTGGAAAGAGGTCATCAAATTAAAAACCACAGCCCTGACTACCTCCTCTCAGAAACTTTTCTCATGGGCCAGCATTTCAGAAAACTGAACAACTTCTTCATCTGTTCTGTCTCACAGGTCTGTTGTTCTGTACACAAAACCTCTGGCTTTCAGTCCTGGAGTTGCTAAGGCTCCCTTTTCCTCCTTCCATAAAGCTGGTGAGGCAAGTTTTGGGTCTTCTCTAGCAAAACCAGACTGAGACCCAAGTTTGGGCCTTGTCACCACACTGACCGTGCAGATCAAGCCAATGAGCAGCAAGAAAAGGATGAGACCCTTCCAAAACAAGCAGATCTCCTTTTTTTTTTTTTTCCTTTTTTTCTGTCACTGCCAGAACCACTCATGATTTCACACCCAGCCACAACCATGTGTGAGCAGAGTCTGATTTCACAGCCATGCTCTGACTTCAGCTGTCAAACCACAGCCTGCAGAGCTGAGCTGTTCCTGCAGAGCAAAGCTATTTCCTCCCAAAGCCCCCAAAATCAGAGACAGCCACACATCCCCAGCCTCCATCCATTTAGCCAGCAAAATGAAGATTTTTGGTGGCAAAAATCTTCCAAGCATCACTTGAATTTTGTGATTTTGCAAAGGCAAGGAACAAAACTGGAATTATTTCCTTTCTTGACAGCTCCTGTTCTTTGCTGTGCAATTCACAACTGCACTAAACTTACTCAGCACTATAATTTTTATTTCTCTTTTCTGTCATCACACAGCCCATGACTTCACTTGCTAAAGCCCAGGGTTTTCCCTTTGCAAAGGTTCAGGTTTATGCACAGCAAAACGGTCTCTTAAACAGTCTTTTCTTATTTCCTTTTGTCAGAGGCTTCATGCTATGATGAATGTGTAGAAATGCAAAGCAGAAGTCCATACAAAAAGAAGCCAGTGTGTGAGGTGGTTTTGTCTTATAAAAAAAAAGAAAGGAAGGATTGACTTACGCCTCATTTAAGAGCTCCAGTCTGCATTTTTATTAGATATATTTAGACACCAATGGCTTTAAAAAAAAATAAATTAAAAGCAGTTATATTCTTAACATATGGCCCTGGATCAGTCACATGGATATAAATGAAAGTGGGCACAGCAGATCCTCCAAACATAGGCATGGGAATCATTTTAATGGTGCACATGACCTATAAAATGTCAAGCAACACCAAACCACACAATGGTGTGGCAGAACTCAGCTACTGCAGGGCTGTGTCTTGTCCCCAGTCCTGGCATCAGCACACATCCCTGTGCACATCACAGCTGCTCCAGGAGACAGGAAAGGGAGGAGAGTAATTCCTGCTAATGAACTCAGGCAAATCATGCAGCATGGTGGAGAAACTGAGGCACAGAAGAGGCATTTTTTGCTATAATTCATTTCCCATCACAAATAAAACCCAGACAATATCCCAGCCATCAGTTTCTTCACTACCAAGTGTCCCTGACAACACTGCTGCAGCCCAGTGTCATCCCCTCCTCACACCCTGCTCTCTATCCTACAAAACACACAGCTCCGAGAGAAAACTTATTTCCAAATCAAGAGCCAGTGCAGCTAATTCTGGCCTGCCCAAAGCACTAATTACTAATGTAAATGATGCCTCCCCAGCTTGATGGCAATGATAAATGATGGCCAACCATGTGGGCAGAGACTGGCACTGAACAAAACAACGAGGCACACCCAGAGCAAGCATGTCCTGCAACCACAAAACACACATTTCTGTGCTCTACGTGGGCAGCAACTGCTGTCCAGAATATTTTAATAGCAGAAACTGCACTAGGAAAAAAAAAAAAACACCACCACAACATAAAAAAACCTGAGTACATTCCTCCTCAGTCAGAGCCAGAACATAAGAAACAAGCAATATAATTATTTCCACACCAGAAGGAAAATAAACCCAAGAACACACAGAGGGAAAGAAACAAGCCTCCAAAGCAGATCTGCAAAATAGTTCAGGGCCTCTGTGCTGGGCTGTAATTTCCCAGCACAAATCAGGGGAATAAAAACTACCAGGAAGCCAACTGTGGGGTGATAAACACCTCAGAGGCACAGCACCCCCTCCTCTGCCCCTTTCCCCACAGAATGGGTGCCCCAAATCCTGCACATCCTTCAGCACCTGCCCACATTGCATTTTGCCTGAAATGACCCTTTCTGGTGTGGCCTCTGGTACAAACAGAAAGAAAAACATTTTCTTGCCTTTTTTGCACCAAGCACAAAGAGCATCACCAGTGACTGCTGGTCCCACTTGTCCAGAGGTGCTTATCCACAAGAATTCCAACACCTCAAAAAGATTCATCTGGTGTGTTCAGCCAGGTTCCCCAGCTGGGACAGCACTGGGGCCAAAATCCTGGAAGCAAACAGGAGCAGAGGCTCTGTGCTCCATGCAGAGAGTGGAAGCACGGCTGGGACACACTCACTCTTCACGGATAAGTAAAAGCACTTTAAGGAGAGCTTTTCTTTTTTCCCTCCCTTCACTTTGTTTTAAATGGCTGAAGAATTTCCTCTATGAATGCTCCCAATTGTGGCTCACGCTGAGTTATTTTTAAAAGCACAGAACCAGATTTTCAAGGCCCTGAATGAGGAAATGCAAAGCTTTTATTATGCAATAATAGCCCAGACAATGGTCACAATTTCCCAAGGGTCTGAACACGGCAGCTGACAATGAGCTTTATTCCTCCACAAAACCCCCTTCACAGGCTCCAAGGGTTTGCTTTGTATGATCCAGGCTCAAGTTAGGGAGTTAAAACAGAAGCTCTGTGGTCGTTTTCAGAGTGATTTCCTCCACCAATGCACATCTGATCAGAGATACAGAAATCACTGGGAAAAGGAGCTGTGCACTGTCTCATTCCTTCCTTTGCTACCAGGACATCATTCTTTCCCTTGCAGATGGATCCCAGCTGACAAACTGGCTAAGAGTGAAACAAAACCTTCCAGCTTTCCTCATTGATACCTGAACCACTTCAAAATGTGGTTCTCTCACTAAAATGCTCTTCAAACCTCAGACCTGCTACCATGGGGTATAATCAGATCCAGTGGCCACATCAGCTCTTCCTTCTTCCAAGCAAGAGGAAGTTGCAGCTATGAGGAGCTTGTACAGTCTCCAAACTCACCCAGCAGCCAAGTCTGGCCTTGCAAAGACCCAGTTTCACTTCACTAATGCTGGCCACAAGGGATTCCCAGCACACCTGAACCAGCTGGACTGGCTCTCTCTGCAGCCAGCATGAGCAGCAGGCACTGCTGGAGCACAGAAAATCAGATTGGTTCAAGGTGTCTGCTCAGGACAAGATGAACTGTGCTACAGAAAAGGGTGATTTTCTCTGCTGGTTATAAAGCAGACCTCCAGAAAGAAGGAGGAAAAAAAAATTACTTGATAAACAACCAAGATCTGGAGAAAACAGTCCCAACTTAAATGTCTCCCACACGAATGCTGTCCTCACCTTCAGCAGAAAAGCAGCTAACACTATAAATTTAGGAGCTCTTCCAACCAAAACAAGTGTAATTTCTATCCTCCCACCATCTCTCCCCTTCCCTGTCCCACTGAAAGCACAGTGTGGCTGCACAGCAAACCGAGATTACAACTAAACCTCTCAAACAAGAGCTCAGATTCAATCTGAGCACTTCCCAAACTGCTCTGCCACACAGCCAGGAGAGACCACAGCAGCTCTTTCTTCCAGCTTACCACAGCCTCCAGGGGTTGTGAAAACACTTCCTAATCTTCTGCACATCTGTCAGTCAATCCATAACCATGAGAGCTCGTGTGCCCAAGAGGAGAAAGTATTTCAAACTCCTTCAGAAACACAAGCAATGCTCCTGCTGCTGGTGCAGCTCCACCACAGCTGCACACCTCTGGCACCAGAGGTGAGACCTCTGTGCCTGCTCATAATGGTAGGGACACTAGAAAATGCTTTCAAGTTTATCTACAACTTCCTGGAGGCAAGGAAAAGGTGTTTTTGAGGATTAATGAATAATATGCTTCATCCTCCTTGGTGTTTTCAATCAGCCATAAGGCAACAGCCTCCACCATCTGTAAACTTCAAGGCCCCTTCACTCAATATAATCCCCAAATTTGCCTTAAAATGTTACTGAAAAATAATTGTAAAACTGCTGTGTCCAGGCAAGTGTGCAGGAATTTGGGGTATGTTCAGAAAATGGATGCCAAAGGTACCCAGATATTGCCACTCAGAGAATTCACAGCAGCACTTTTTGTGCAGCAACATCTGTAAATCAAAGCACATTATTTTCCACCCTTGCAATCAAGAGATTTGCTAGATTATCTCAAGCTCTGTCTGATCATGACAGACAAAGCTCACTGCACCTCACTGCAGCTGCCTGAAACACTCAGGCAAAGAGCCTGAACAATGAACTCGGCCCCTTCAGCGCTCACTTCCAATTAGGAAAACTCTCGGTGTGATGAGGAAAGAGCCCCTCACAGCCAGAGGAGTGGCCACAGGTGACAAATGTGGTGCTTGGCAGAGGGAGGATCAGGCAGGCTGCAGTCAATGAGAAACCAGAGAGGAATATGGTGGGGAGGACAGACACAGAACTTTAAAGGCAGCTTTGCCAGCCAGCACAGCTTCAATCGACAAGCTGCATTTGCAAGGCCAGACTCCAAAATGCTCCTGAGTATCCAATCATCTAACCCGTGCTTAAAGACACACCATTTTAGCATGGAATTGGGCATCAGCTGGCTGAACTAATCCCAGCCAGATGCTAAAACTACCAGCAAATAGGTCAGTAATGCATCCCACAGCATGCAGGGCCCTGCAGTGGGAACAGTCACACACCACCACTCCTGCACCTGTAGAATGAGTTTGAGAGGCTCCTCCCAGCTCCAAATTAATTTGCTAATTATTTCCTCCTGTGTTTTGGGGGAAGGGAAATCACTGCCCACCTCATTGCCAGGAAGCCTTTTCATTGCTGCCTTTCCAGTTGATGTTAGGCAACAAGTAATTCAGTCTTACACAGGTAGGAGCAAAAATGCCCTTGGGCATTACTGACAATTCCAGATTACTGCAAGCAGAACAGAAATCAGATCGTGGAGATTTTATTATACAACTCTGCAAATTACTTAAATCAAGCAAAAAGGGACAAGGTTAAACTAAGATTCCTTCCCTGCTCTGCCCTCCACATCTGTCTGTGAGAGTACACACAACAAAATTAAATATAGCTGTTCACTTTCAGATGCAGCACAAGAGTCATTTATTAACCTACACAAGGTCCAAACAGGTCCCTCCAAAAGCATGGGCTGAGGATAAGTTATTCCAGGTACTTTTTAAGACACTGCTCTCAAAAGAGAGTGGTGACAGATGCCATCTTTGGAAAGATTCAGGGCTGTATCTTACTGAGCCTCTACTGCCATCAGTGACCTTTACAGTAACACAATAAATATTTTAGCATATAATGAATTTGCTGCATCACATTTTCTCTCTGAGCTATTGAAGATCAGCCAGCAACCAATCGATTGGAGGCACAAAGCTCCCATAAAACTGAAAGTTACAATGGAAGTCTTACTACCTGCAGCAAAGAGTTAAGGGGTGAAGAGAAAAAAGGTGTTGGAAAAAAAACCAAATCAACTCATGATCTCTCAATTTACATCAACATCCATCAGATTCACTGTTCCAGCCCTGAGATCCCTGCAGTCTCTCAAGCAGGACTGGCCCTGAAGCTGCATCTTTATTGTTTTAAATTCCAAGATTCATTTATGCCAGCAACAAACCTTTCAAAAATAACCTGAAAAACCCACCAGCTTCCCAGGAGTTTGAAGGACAGGCTCTGAAACACGAGGGAAGCTGCGTGGTTTAGCTCCAATTCTGCCATCAGCTCCTTTGGATCACTTGGATCCCTTCAGACACCTCCCTGCATCTCCAGTTCTTTGCCTGCTTGGAGGTGTCAGAGCTTTGTCACTTTGCAGCAGCACCTCAAGAACACGTGGAGTTAGTTGTTCACCTGCAGAGGTGAATACACAAAGCCAGCAGATACCAGCACTGAGGTTGTTGATCTGTGCCAAAACCTCAACCAGCCAGATTGTCCCATATTTTTTTTTTTAATCTCATTTTCAGAAGATTTAGAAAAATTATCCCAGGGTATGGCAAAGAACCAGAATGTGGAAGATCTTTTAATGACATCTCTAATAGCACACAGTTAACAACACCACCTCAATTTTTGTCTTATGACCTCACTCATTGGGAAGAGTTTTTATCACCCTCAAGATCTTTACAAACACACCCCCTCTCTGTCTCCACCAAGTCTTTCCTTACTGCCATATAAGCCCAAGGCTTCTCTTTCCTCCCCTTGAGCTGCAGTCAAGGTAAGATCTTAATTTCCTCTACCATCTGCAATGAAACTGCTTCCACACCCGTGCCAAACAAGCTGGAATTACACCACTAATTTCAGCTTAGTCAGCTCACCCTGCAGACTAAGTCAATATTTGACAGATATTTAGCAAAGACTACAATTTATTTAAATTCAGCACATCAGAACAGATATAGCAAATATGAGAATCAGCAGGACTTGCTGCTTTGGGGGGGAAAAACACCAGATAACCAGACATCTTTTGGCTGGGGGTTAGGGGTAGAAAGACCAATTTCCTGAAATCAGCCCTCCAAAGCAGGCCTGCTTCCCCAGGAACAACCAGCATTCCCGGGAGTGAGAACATCTCAGCTTTCAGAGAGGCAGGGTTGCTAAGGCAAGCAAACAAAAGGCTCCTTGTCTGCAGCCCACAGCTCCTCAACACATCCCCACCGCTGCTGGAGATGGGCTGGTGCAGCCCATCCAAGGAGCTCCAGCTAAATCCAGGCTCCATGGCCAAGCTGTGCCCCTCTGAGCAGCCCTTCAGAGCAGTTCGTGCTTTCCAGTATCTTCCCAGCTGCTGCACAGCTGGCAGGGAGCAGGGAAATTCTGAGGAAAAGGATTGATGTGAAAACAATGCCAAAGAGGAAGGAGTCAAAGCAGCAAGCAGAGTGTGAGGAATAAAATCATAATAAACAGAACAGATTGAGCACAACTCCACCATCAACTGCAAGTGGCTCACTGCTCTTACTTTTCAACCATGGAAAAAATAAACCATCAGCTGCAGGACAGCCCCTCAGCTTCCCACCCCGAGTTTTTGTGAGGTTCTGCAATCCAGCTGTCTGAAAGCAGCACATCCCAGCAGATCTGGATGCTGTGAGTCAGCTCTCCCAGATGTGATCTCTCCCCAAGTGCTGTTTTCCAGAGCAGCAGCTCCAGCCCCAGTGCAGTGTCAGCACAAGGCTGAGAGGAAGAAAAACTGCTGAGGCCACCTCACATGCCAGGCTGGGTAATGACATCCCCAAGAAAACAGGCTCACCCCAGACTGGGGCTGCTCTGAGTTTGAAGATGGACATTTTTTGCTTTTCCATAGAAAAAGCCAGAGAGGATGGAAGTAATTCCTTTATCTGTCACTTCGTGTCACGTCTTCCCACCTCCACCAGCACAGGCACACACTGCAGCTCCTGGGTGTCTCTAACCCTGTTGTGTGCCCTGGTTCATCCTGCTGGCAAAGTTTCCTGTGCTTACACAAGGCCTAGGAAATGGTGCCAAAACTGAGGATTAAAGGAACAGGTCAGTGAAAAATTCCAATAAACAGACCATCCCAGGGAGGAGGAGGAGGGGAGTGTTGATCCAAACCTCCCTCTTCCCCAACCTGCCAAAGTCCCCTCCTGTCAGCAGACAAGAAGCACTACACAGACCAGAGCTCCCACCAGCAGAGAAAGTTGCTCGTGTAATTTTTTATTTTTTTTTAATGTGTGGAAATTAAGTGTTCCTTCTTTTGTATAAAACTGGTTGGGAGAGGAGAGTCCAAACAGCAAGTAAACAATTCACAGGCAGCCCAAACCAGCTGCAGAACAAGGAGTCTCCCACCCAGCAGTGCCCCAGGGACCCTGCAGGGAGTGAATCTTGCAAGCTCCAAATTCAGAATAAACCCTGTGCTGCAGCTCAAAGGGATGGCTCAGGATTTTAATTCAGTCACAAAGTAAAACTTAAAACCAAAAAGATGCATATCAAGGTTTATAGCAACAAAAGGTTTACAGCAACATTTTCTCTTGCCCCTGGACAAACTCTTTGGCTGCAGAAGCTGAAGGAAACCACACAGTGTGGACACACAGACGTACCCTGCATTTGAAAGCAAAAAGAACAAAGCCCTGGTGAATGTGGGAAATTAGAAAGCCTGACAGATTTCACCCTGGTTTATCCCCTGGCAAATTAGCTACTGTTTAAATGGGCATTACATCATCTGTTTGCAGGGGAGGGTTGTTTTTTTTGTTGGTTTTTTTTTTCTTCTTTTTTTTTTTTTTTTGAACCTAAACCATTCTTGTATTCACAGCTTGAGGAACACTGTTCATTCCAAACAGACTCAACTAAATGAAGGGGTGGATCAAGCTTTTTGCAGGAACCCTGCAAGCAGGGAAGCACACACCTAAACTTCTTTGCAAGTTCAAACAGTAAATGATCTTATCTAGAATTTAGCAGGAAATATGGAGCCCCTCAGGTTTATCTATTCAGATGCAAGGATGAAAAACCTACTTTTTCAAGTCGGGATGTGCAAAACCAGCCTGATGAGGAGGCTGAAATCACACAGGCTGCTGCTTGCTCAGCTCCAGATCATTGTGGCTGAGTCCCATTTGAGTCTCCAGTCATTTCTGTCAGTCCTTCACTTCACCAAGCTGCCTTGAGGGATCAGCCTGAGAGGAAGGGAAACTCCAAACTGAGCTGCTGGACATATTTCTGGCATCTGTTGTCTTGTTCCAGCTTGGACACTCATTTTGGAGCCTTCATTTTCCCTTGAGAAACGCTGATCTCCATCAGTGCAATTTTCTCCAAAGCTGGCAGAAGCTGAATTTTGCAGCACCTGCTCCTTGGCACAGCTCTCAGAGAGTTTTTTTTTTTGTGTGTTTGGAGGACCAGGCTCTCACAGCCTCAACAAGTGCAGCTCTACAAAGCACACTGAGCAATGGGCTCTCATGTGAAAACTTGAATGCTGAGAGATTTCACACAATGTGGTTTTCTGACCCTTCGCTCTCAAGGGTTTGTCAGATTTTAAAGTGGAAAAATGCCAGAATTTTCAAAAGGTAAAAGGAAGAACCATTGGTCTCATCCCTGAGAAGAGCAGGTTTCACACAGAGTTGGTGTGGAGCAAGGCTCTCAGATATTGGACATTTTCCTACACTGGGCTCTGACTACAACCCAGAGGCATTGAGGAACCAGATTTCAAAAAAGCTCTGCTAAAACTTTGTAAAAAGAAAAAAAAAGTTTTTTTTTCTTTCCCTAAACCTGGCAAAGTTCTATGATCTCATCACATTACAACCTGAAAAAGATCCAAAAAAGCAAACAAAAAACCCAAAAAACAAAATAACACAAAATCAAAGCAAACCCACAAATAAAACAAAAAAAAACCCCACAGACCTTTCATCATCACATCCCTAGGCATTCAAAAATACAGTGAGAATTTTCTTCCTCCAATAAATAAATAAATAAGTATGTATTTTGTAATAATAACCAGGATAAGCAATTCTGGCTTAAAAAAAAATCCAGGCAAACAACCCCATCAAAAAGTTTCAAAAACTTCATCTGTGGAAGTCCTGTCAAACAGAGCTTAACCTTTAAAAAAAGCAAAAACAGTAATGCACACAGAATAACAGGCTTTGCTGTCAGAATGTAATTAAAAAACCCAAAACAACTCAATTTTGCTCTATATCGAGATTGCCAGGAGCTGATCTGGGAGAAAGTCAAGCAAACAAATTTTCTCTCCTATTTTCCAAAAGGTCATCTCAAACAATTACTAAAACACAGTACTGCAAACAACATATGCCAATTCTTTTTTGTTTTTTGGTTTTTTTTTTCAATTTACAAGATATCTTTACTGCTGCAGTTATTACCTGGAAAGAATAACAATCCCAGGGATTGCGCAGCTGATTAAATAATTGCAGGAATTACCAAGGAACCATTAAAACTGCATTTCAAAGAGAATTGAGAACTGTTTGTTTCTTCTTCCTCTGCTTTTGCATAACAGTTCCCAAAACAGGTCTCATCTGCAGCTCAGCTTGGGCCAGGATGAAGACATTCCTTCCCATTGGACAGGAAGTAAGAGATTATTAATTTCACTTCTCAAAACAGAAAGGCAGAATTCATAGCAAGGAGACATCAGAATAAAAAGTCAGGCAATAAAAAGAAAGTCTGAAAAATCTGTACCCAATACACATCTTTCCAGTTGTCTCACCACCAAGAACCCTCAAAAAGTGGCATTTTCTTTTCTCAGTGCCACTCCAGCCCCATTGACAGGAACTGCCTGTGTCAGCACAAAGCTCTGCTGCACCCAGCAGCAAGGAGGAGCTGAAAAATGAGCATCTGATTCTGGTGACCTTCATAGTCATATACAACAGCCAACTATTCTTGTCCATTCAGCATGTTCGTGTGGAACAAACCCCTGCACTTCATTAAATCTCCCTCCTTGGTCCTGAGCACACCCTGGGGCTGCAGGGAAGATAAAAGCTCTGGGGTGGCAGCAGGGCCAGGGCAGTGCCCATCCCCTGTGCTGGCACTGCTGGGACACCTCCAGCCCTGGGGACAGCTCTGGGACAAGAAGGACATGGAGCAGCTGGAGCGTGTCCAGGGAAGGAACAGAGCTGGGGAAGGGGCTCAGCCAGGAGAAAAGGAGGCTCAGGGGGAACTTTTCCTCTCTGCTCCCTGGGATCGGGCTCTGCTCCCAGGGAACAGGGACAGCATGAGAGGAATGGGCTCAGGCTGGGCCAGGGGAGGTTCAGGTTGGATAACAGGAGGAATTTCTTCACTTAAAGGGTTGTCCAGCCCAGGGCAGTGCTGGAGTCTCCATTCCTGCAGGGATTTCAAAGCCATGTGGATGTGGCACTTGGGGACATGGGTCAGAGGTGGCCTTGGCAGTGCTGGGGGAGGTTGGACTCCATGATCTCCAAGTGCTTTTCCAATTTAACTACTCTCTGAACCCCTTCCAAGGGCACCAGCCCTTGCCTTGTGGCTCCCTACCCCATCTCCTATCAAAAATCCCTCAAGCAGTTTGCTGTTGGAATTTCACACTGAATCACTTCACTGAGGCATCATCTGAAAGACAGGGACTGCAGGCACCAAGGCCACCCCTTCTAGCAGCAGGTTGAGAAATCAGTTCAACCATGTCACAAATCTCAAATTCAGAGGTGAGTGTCAACAAGCACCAGGCAGTACTTCCCTGCCTCACAGACACTCTGTGATACACTCAGATACTATGGAAACGTTGACCTGTATTTCCTGAGCAGTTATAAAGCACAGAAGCATGAGGAGGTGACAAAAAAAGCTTGGATATAATCCCCTCTCTCCTCAAAAGACTCCACATAAATGCACAAACAGCCTGAACAGGGAGATCTCTTGATGCACATACAACAGCTTTTGGTAAACAGGCTAAGAATAGGTACAGGGACAGCAAAGTGCCCAAGCAAGACTCCCCTGCACAGGAACACCGAGCTCACAGGAAGCATTCCCGATACTGCTGCTGCTTTCATCAGTTTTGAGGAGAGGAAATTTGCTTTGGTTCTTTTTGTAACACTTGCTCCATTGCATTTGTCAAGCAGCTGCCACTTTGTGTCCCAGGGAGGGCTGCTGGAACACAAGGCTCGTGTGTCAGAGATGCACATGGAAATGGGCGCCAGATCTGGCTGCAGATTCCAGGTCACTCCTTCCCAGGCAATGGAATTATACAGAGAACACAAGTCAGAGCAAAGCCTGGGTCATGCTGGTCTCAACTATCCATGAAGACGCTCCTGGCATTGCCACCTGAGCAATGTCACCTGAAACACAAGCTCAGCGTGTGCAAAAACATCTCGTTTGACAAGGGAGAAATAATTCTGTAGCTGGCCTTTCTAATCAAAATCATCATTGTCCCAACAAGGTAAGCCATTTCCAGAGAAAGAGCAGGTCTGATCCCTGAGGGGTGGGGGGAAAATCAGCTTGTACACAAAAACCTTGAGATATCTGCCAGCTCCAGCTCAATCGTTACTCCTAACTAACTACACCCTTGAGACACCGGCAAAAGGCTTGGTGCTATTCATCATTGCCACAAAGTAAAAACACCCAGAAAACCCTGGAGGCAAATGCAAGAAACCAACTGCAAGATTTCTTTGAATCTTTTTTTTTTATTACATCTTGATTTTAGTTTAAAATTCTCAGATTAACATCAACAAGGCCACTTTGCAGATGTTACTGATTTACAGCTTTTCCCGTGAAGAACAGCAGCCTCAAACCTGTTTTGAAGGTAAAGAGTGTAAAAAGTTTGCAGACTACGACAGAGTCCAGCAACAAAAAAAACAAAATGCTTCTGGGTCCATCAAATCTGACCTGCTCTGCTGGAAAGGAACTACCTCAGAATCAGCTCCACTTTCTGCCTTTAACCACCCTACAAGATCACTACAAGGCCAGCTCTCCCCTTTCTCCAGGTCCTTGTTTTTGTTTCGGGATGCACCGTTGAGAACTTTGCAAGGAAAGGCTTAACAGCTAATTGTCAGATGCCACAGTAATTAGTGGCACCTTTCCAAGGCATCCATCTCTGGCTGCTTTTCCAATAGCTGGCTCCTCCTCAATCCCCACATTAAAATGAAGGTACACAAGGTAGGCAGCAGATTCATTTACAAGCACCAAGGTCTTCCCAGGAGAGATGCCTAAGGAAAGAAATATCTTAGCTAAACAATGCATGGGTTGGTTTTTTTCCTTCTATTTGCTGTGGAAGTGCTATCTTTATTAATTATCTGAGAACGATGCTAATCTATTCCCTGACATGTATTATTAGATGTACAATGCATTTCTGGGCTCCTGTATCACATGGCCAGCACATTACCTCTAAATGAGATCATACAAGATCATGCTGTCCTGACTTCTGCCCACCTGCTGCTCACACATCACAGCTTTGATGTCACTACTGCACTTATATCAAAGATTTCTGACCTATTTTACTTGCAGACCCTCACGAGTTTCCCTGCAGACAGAAAGGCTCTGGTAGGGAATTCAGGACTGCTCTGCTTGGACTTTGCACACCCTTTAGAAAGAGCCTCACAGCTTTGCTTTATATATTTAGGCTCTGCTTTTAACTCTGAGGCTCCTCACTTGTTTGGCAGCTTCTTCTTGTCACAAGCTCCAACGCTTCCACGCCAACCTTTTCCAGGCATCATCTGCGTGTCAGCAGCACTCCCCAGCATATCCTCCACTCCACACCAACACAATCCAGAACACATCACTTCCCACTGAGTGCCTACACAGAGCAGACCTGCAGCATAATGACTTCCTCATGCCTCTAATAGAAGCACTAAAAGGCGTGTACAAATCCCAGCCCGATGTGCTGGGATAGAGGACAAAGATACAGAAGCCTTTCCCACATTCAGTGATGTGCTCATGCCCAAAAGGTGGGGAATATGGGATGGGGAAAAGGAAAGCTTCTCTTCACGTTGGAAATGTGTTGATGGGATAACATAATGGAGGAGGTTGGATGGTTTTAATTGTATAGTTTTTATAAGCAGTTTCTAATTTCCACCTTAATGTCCAAACTTGAATTCATCATCTCTTTTGTCTGGAATTATTACAAAGTACCCAACCTCTCAAGAAGTGTTGCCTGAGGAAGGCAGTGCATTTCCTGCTCCATGGCACTGTGGCCTTTAAACAGATAGAACTCACTTCCAGATGAATCCATCGATGCCAAATACTCGGGCACAGATTTGAGATGACTTTGAAGGGTAGCACTGAACAGGAAAACAGCTCATCCAGAGGCAGATGTTGGAATCCACACTCCAGGCAATGCAAACTTCCTGTTTTCAGGAAGGAAAACAAACCTCAGGCTACCTGCACTGTCACTGTCCCTGTCCCTAAGACTAAAGTCAGATGAGAAGATACCTGGAAGTATTTTGAAGCATAAAAGAGAGCATTTTATGATACAAGACAGGTAAAAGACCAAGCAGCTGGGCACTGTGCAAAGTAGAGGAATAAAAATATTACTTATGCACTGGGAATGTTCTTGACATTTTCTATTAGAAGAAACTTGAAAGTGTTTCTTGGAATCCATGGGTTAATCCGATGTTCTGATACCACTCTCAGGTAGGCATTTGCATTAGAAAAGTGGTACATTTCCTTAATGCACCAAACTTCACAGGAAAAGGGGAGGGCACAGGAGAGCAGAGAAAACACAAACCCTGACTCCAGGCAACAAGATTCCAATCATGTAAGAAGCTGAGTGTAAGAGCAGAAATTTTGACACTCATTAAGAATATGTGCTTTAAAATAGTCCTTATTAGTGGCTACAGATTAACTGCTGGTTTGGAGGTTTAGGGTTCTGTCCCACCCAAAAAAACCCTACAGGATTGATTTGATTGATTTATAACTCTCAATTTTCTGTATTTCACTCGATTTTACCCTTGAGGAACAGATCACTTTGTAGTGTTATTGGTTATGTCAACATAGCCCTGAGAAACCATTATTCATTTACCACCAATTAGCAGGGACAGATCATCAAATCCCAGGATGGTTTGGGTTGGGAGGGACCTTAAAGCTCATCCCATTCCACCCCCTGCCATGGGCAGGGACAGTTTCCACTATCCCACGTTGCTCCAAGCCCCATCCAGCCTGGCCTTGGACACTTCCAGGGATCCAGGGACAGCCACAGCTTCCCTGGGCACCCTGTGCCAGGGCCTCAGCACCTCCCAGCAAAGAATTCTTCTCCTAAAATCTGACCTAAACCTGCCCTCTTTCATCCGAGATGGATTAGTCACACCTCTAAACTGCTCTTGCCGGTAACAGGCATCAATTAACAAACAGCAATGACTTCACAGCAACGGGGATTTCAATTTGCACTTCAAAACTGGCCCTGCAAGTGCTGTAATAACATCAATTTACCTGGTGGGCCAGCACTTCCTACACCCAGGCAGCCCGGGGATCGATGAGCTGCAAGCCACAGAGCTGCACATGCTGCTGTCTTTACCCTTCCTAAACAAACCCCAAAACCTCAAACTGGCTTTGCACCTCTTCTCAGGCAGCATCCACCACCACCATTTGCATGTGCTGCGCTGCAAGAGCCAAACTCAACCACGACAAGCCCCAGTAATCAGCACTTTCGAGTGTTCTGCAAGAAGAAAATTCTGCTTTTTAGGATTGCAGCCCCACAAGTGCAGCTCATAGCCTGGGTTTAGCCCTGCAAGCACAGCCTGTGCCTGCACGGGTTGTAGGAGACAACTGGAGGCCCCAGCTGCATCCCCCAAATCCCATGGGAATGCTTCAAGCCACACAGCAGCAGAGATACTTTTTTGTCTTTTCAGTATAGAGTGGCTTATTCTAAACAACCTATGAGTTACATTTGTCTTTTTCACATGAAAACAGACCAAAAACACTGATATTTTGCTTGTTGGGTGGTTAAGACATAGGAATCCCACTCTGGGTTTCACTCATTAGGAGCAACACCAAATACTCCACTCTGAGTTAAAATCCCAGTTAGGAGCTGCTTCAAAATGCTCAGTTTGCTCCTTCTCAAAAAATAAATGTATTTAGCACAGATTGCAGTAAAAATCTCTGGTGATGGTGCCTTCCAGGTCACTGTTTCTGTGGGGTCTCCAAAGCAGAAAAATTGTCTCTGGACCAGGAACCAATTCACAAAGGGCTGCCATGATCTTGGCATCAAACAGGTAACATCTGTGGTTAGCTGCAATTCCCAGCCTGCTGAAAATATTACTGTGGGCAGCATGAGGAATGCCCTGGGAGAACAGGCAAGGCAACTGGGAGAGTCAAAGAGTGAAGAGAAAAAAATCAGGCAACAGACTGCAAGGAAAAAACAACAAATACACACAAAATATACATGGCCAGAAAGGAGAGAGACAAACTAAAAGCTTGAGTTTTTTGTAACATTTGAAGAACTAATAGTCATGGGAAACAAGCTCAGGAAGGGCTCTGGATCCCCATAAGCAAACAAAACTTGGGAATGCATCAACAACATCCAACTCAGCAGCTAAATACTCCCAGAGATCCACAAATATTCAAGGGAAGATGATGATCATGATGATGATGATCTTTCCCAGCCCATCTGAACAGCACACAAATACAGACCCAGCCTAACTGAAGGCAATTCAACAATCATGTTTTACTTGTTCCCAGCATTTGCTGCTTTTGCTCTGACTTGACAACTGCCAAAATCCATCATCACGTGTAAACAAACACGAGAGCTAACAGTCCCCACTTGAAAAATCAGAGAATTCCAGAAAGCTGCTCTGAACTTCCCTTCTGCAACACGACATCAAGAAGTTCAAGAACTGTCTGTACCACAGCTGAGCTGGTGGAAAAATCTGCTCAATGAAAGCAGGCAATTACCCCAGCTCCAGAATCCCTGAACACCGAGCTGAACCCATGCAAACTCCCATTTCTGGAAGGAGAAATGGAAAAGCAGAGGCATCCCAAAGGCCTGAGTGGGTAGAGATAACACTGCATGATAACAACTGGGCTCTCAGATGGTACATGAAGTTAAGGGATTTGTCAGGGGGAGATGAATCTCTCTCCCCATCATCACATAATCAGACTGTAGTTCATTTCTGATGCTATTTCTGCATAGAAACGAGTTGGAGATTACTCAGTACTTGATAAAACCCGCCAACCCACGTTCCAAGATGTTACTATCTGGGATATCAGAGATTTCTCCATGAGAACAGAAATATCTCAGATAATCACCTGCATGTGACACTCCTCTAAGGAAACAAAGTTACTTAATCTTCTTCACACACATGAGCACAAGAAACCCAGGCACTTTAAAGGCAAGTTATCATATCACTGTATCAACACACTCACGCAAAAGCAGCAAGAGGTCAGAAACCGGTCAATGTTTGGATTTTAACGGGCACACAGCAACAGAACAGCTTATCTAAAGTGCTTCTCAGCATCTCTGTGAATCCTTAGCACCACCTGAAAAATTTCCAGCCCCTTCAGGCTCCAAATTGTTTGGGTTTGGACCAGCAGAGTCTGTTGGCATTAAGTTATTATTATCGCCACACAGGTAAAATTTTTGGTAAAAACCCTGATGTTTCTTGAGCAGGAAGAGACCTCATGTGGGGAAAACAGCTGGGCAAAAAGAATAACACAGATCTCAGCAAATAACTAGCAAGTAAGTCACAGCAATAATTAGCAAATAACTCACAGGAGTGCAATACCAGCCACACTAAGAAGCCCAGAGCGAGGGCAGCCTGATCCTCACAAGGCAGAACCCCAGCAAGAACCACAGGGACAACTCAGGCACTGCCTCAGAGTGGGAGAAATGGGGCTGCACTGGCCAGGGTGGTCCCTGAAACGCTGGGGATCCAAGGAGTCTCAGGATCCTTGCTGGATGCAGGAGGACAAGCAGGAAGGCTGGAGCCTGTCAGCAGCACCTGGGCACCACCTGCCACCACAGCCCTCCCACCATGAGGGTCCCCAGGCTTGTGGGCATCCCTCCAGTGTCCCTCATTCTGTGAGACACCCCCTTGCAGTGTGATATCCTCACAGTGCTTCTCACGCTGTGAGGGGAGGGACTTCTTTCACAGCCTCACCAGCCCTAAAGGAATCCCATTCCTGAGGGACCCCCCTCACAAACCCCCATTCCTGAGGGACCCCCTCACAAACCCCCATTTCTGAGGGACCCCCTCACAAACCCCCATTCCTGAGGGACTCCCCTCACAAACCTCCATCCCTGAGGGACTCCCCTCACAAACCTCCATTCGTGAGGGACCCCACTCACAGACCCTCATCCCTGAGCGACCCCCTCACAGACCCCCATTCCTGAGGGACTCCCCTCACAAACCCCCATTCCTGAGGGACCCCCCTCACAAACCCCCAT
>JAODLH010001965.1:111822889-111834108 GCA_027575645.1 Cossypha caffra
CTGTCTTAAACCATGCTTAGTTTATAAAGCCATTCATAACCACTCTGAGTTCTTTTCTTCACCAGAAGCTTTCTAAAAGGCTCATTTCCCTATTTCAGCCACAATTATTTAAGTTCTGAGAGATGAAGACAGTGGTGACAAATAAACCATGAGATACTGGATGGATACAGATACTTTTCCCTCTTTCCCAGTATGTGCCAGACCACTGTCAACCAAAGGGTGTTAGGAGTACTAGGTGAGTCTGTTTCACAAGTAGTTGGTTGATCAAAATATGGTTTTCCCCATCCCCAGAATGGCCAAAAATTAATTTCAGTGTGATGGGTCACTCCTGGCTTTGGTGGAGCTGGATGTGGTGGGAGAGGGTAAAGGTAGAGCAGGTTTCCCTCTCCTTGCTCTGTAACAGCTCACAGAAATTCTACACCAATCCAGCATCAAAAGAAATTATCTAAAACACATCTAAATAGAACTTACCTGCAGAAATATTTTTTTAAATCTCATTAAGAAACTTCCATATTGCAATACTGCTGGAAATTCCAAGGACTCTTAAGAAAGATGGAATCCAAAGCAGGAAGCAGCAGCCCAGCCTGGTGACAGCCAAGCAAAACTCTGACTGGGTTTTGGCAATGGCTGAGCAGTGGCACAAAATACCAGCACTGCCTCTCTCCTCAAGGCTCCTTCCCCTGCATTTCTGGAAAATTCCCTTGAATTCCTGGAGTATTACAGCTAACCATGCTTCCCCTTCATCCCAGCACAGATACTTTGAAGTTTTCCAGAGATACCCAAGGAAGAAGACACATCCAAATACCTAGACTAGCCCCAAACTCCACCCTGGAACAGATGTTCTAAATACAGACACATCTGGTAACCACTGGTATGAAAAAGCTGGCAGGCATCAGCTTATTCTGCTCTACTAAATATTCCATCATTTGAATTATATTTAAACAAGTTTAAAAGAAACAATTGTTTTGCTTGTCTATAACATAATCCCCAAACATCTACATATTTTAACTGTGGCATAGCTCGGGCATTACAATCTTGTCTGACCAAAAGCACTTTTTTTTTAAATTAAGCACTCAGCACTGTTTAAACTTAAATTAAAAGTGACTGCAAACCAAGCAGTTGGGTAAAGTACAAAAGCATCATTTTCAGTGTGTGCTTTGTTGTACCAGGCTACCAGACTCGAGGCTGGGATGCTCCAGCACTTCAGCTCACCCTCGAATCCACACAATTGGAGGGGCCTTGACAAGCTGCCAGATTGCTGAGGGTGCTTGAAATGACTGGGGGAGCACAGACTCTGCTCACACAGACCTGTGTGTTTAGCCAGCTGTTCCATTTCTCCCCAGGTTCAGCTCCCACAATGTAAACCAGGGATAATTCTTCCTTGTCAGGAAAACAATCTGTTAGAAATTATCATCACCCTGTAGTAAAGGCAGCTGGGAAACACGTTTGCAGGTGGCTGGGGAAAACACCCACCCTCAAAGCCTCCCACCAAAGTCAGACCTTGAGCCTGCACACTACTCATGGTCACCCCCAAATCCACTCCCAAAACTCCATTTAAATAATCTTTTGGGACATTGTTCCACAGTTCTTTCTGTGAGCTGAGTGAATCTTCTGTGTTTGCTAAAAATCCAAAGTGATAGCAGGCATAAAAAGATGGTTGTGGATTAGAGTCACTTTGGGAAAAGGCTGTAAAAGGCTGTCTGCTGGGATTGTGCTAGAGGTCCACTGGAGACCCCACCATCGAGTTTGGATGTGTGCAGAGAGCTTTTAAAAATGGCTAGAGAGAAAGAGAAATACTCCAAGGAACTAGCTGATAAGGGAGTCTTAAATTGCAGATACAGAAGGAAGAACAAATACCAACAGTGGGGCTCTGTAAGTCCAGGATGTAAGAGCCAACAGACCTCAGAACAAAACAGGCACTGAGCAAATGAGAGGTGATTCTGCAGGAGACTTTTGGCAAATAGTGAGGGTGCTGTAATAAAAGCTGCTTGTGATCACTCAATTCAAGCCTTTTTTCCACAGATTGACTCAGTTTAAGCAAAATAAAAACAGGCCTGCAAGGTTTTCAGTTTCAAAAAGTTGAGGTAATTAAGCAGACTAGTTTGAGAGGCTGAATGGCTGAAAGGCTCCAATGAGAAGACCTTGAAACCAAAAAGAGAAAAACCATCTGCCACTTGCATCCTGAATAGAGAAAGTGAATAAGAAGCACACGTGGGGAGCGAGGAGAACACGCTGGAGATTGGAGATAGTCAGGGTCAAGCCCCCAGGCTGAATAGAGATGGTGCTGCTGAGTGAAGGGAGCTTAAGGGTGAAAGGAGGATGAGCTCTGACATCCTACAGCCATGTCTGAAAGTGCATCTGAAGTTCTGCTATAACCACAGACATCCCATATTTCCAGTGTCCCCCTGGAATCATGGAAACCTCCAGGCAGAATATTCCTGCTTAAGGACAGAGGATGGGCAAGACTCAGCTCTCAATGCCAGACAAGGCTGGAGAACTGAGGCTGAACCAGAGCATAAAAAACATGGAAATCCTGAGCACAAAGTGCCCATGAAATCAAAGTTACACCGTGATAAAACAGCCTGGCACCCATCTTTGATAAAATAACAACAGCCTTTGGACAAAAAGGCTCTTGCTCTTATTTATTGGGATTTTAGCAAAGCAACCAGGAATCTGGGGGCTGTTTGTAGATGGGGAAAACGGGGATCGATGATAAACACTCGTGTACCTTAAGTGCTGCAGGTTTTTAAAAAAGCACCTTGCAATGATAAATAACAATAAATGATTGTCAGCATTTGAAGCACCATCTATTTCAAGGCCTAACTTTACTATCTAAAAGGCTTTAAATTTTAAAAATCAGATATCTAAAGTAGCACAGGCCTGCTGCCAAAACCGATGGCTAAACTAAGGAAGCAGGTGGCAGCTGCTGCTTTTTCCCAGCTCAGAAGGTACTTCCTCCTTTCCACAGTTCACCCAATTCAGTTATTAGTGCACTTGAAACAGAGAAACCCCCACTCCAAGCTGAATCAGAATGAAAATATTTCTTAAAATGTAAACCTTCCATGGTTTTTTTCCTACCTGCAGGATTCTTAAGTGTATTTGCAAAAGCACAGGACTGGAAATCCAGAGTCTGATCCCTTAATACTGAAGCCAACCACATTGCATAATCCCATTAATACATTTATCAGGCTCCATCTTCACAGCAATCAGGTTTTTAGCCCTTTACACAATTCCCATTAGGAGGCTCTTCAAGCTCCTCCCTTGGTCTGAAGCTATTCTGCTCTTTTCCAGCCTAAACTTTTTCAGAGCCTTTTCTTCTTGTGCCAGAATTGTCATTTAACTTAAAGAACTCTTCTCCCTCTGTGATGTTTACACCAGTGTATTTATAGAGAAGGAATCTAACTTTTCTCTGCCTTTTTTTTGTCACCACCTCACCATCCAGGTTCCTTTAATGATTTTGGGATCCAGATTCTCTGTTCTCCAGATCATTTCTAGCAGATGCCCTCAGCTGCATCATTTCCAGCTGGAATCAATCTTTCTCCTGTGGCCAAGGAATGCAGAATGCATTTTAAGCAATGCCTCACTAAAACCTGTTGCAGTGGCATTCACATTCCTTGTCAGCAGTGGGAATAATTCAGTTGACAAATGTGATCCCAGAATGTATCTTTATCATCAGGACATCACAATATCCTATGGATGATTAATACATCCCAATTCCCACACAGAACCCCCAGCTTTCTATCAGAGTTTACATTACAAGAACTCACATTTGCTTACAGACAAATGGTCCCAAAGTCAGTCATTCTTCTTCTGGGATCTCCTGTTTTTTCTCTTTTGATGGCACCTCCAAATCCCATTAATTTCTACTCTATTATTAGTCAATACCTTGATTAACACCAGGCTTGAGACCAGTCCATGAGGAACACTATTACTAACTTGCCTGCCAATCCTTCTTCAACCATCCTGCCTTTTCTGCCTTTAATACAGGATTTATTGATGCAAAACAAGAGCAAAATGCTTCAATTCTGATTGATTTAAACTCTCTTGCTTTGCATTTTTTTGGTTTGGTTTTTTTTTTTCTTTAATGAAAGGCTGATTTTTGCTGGTAGAGAACAACAAAGGCATATTTCTCCATAAATCATGCCTTTGCCTGAACTGCAAAGCTGTCCTATTTTTACAGTTGGGCATCTGTAAAAATTTAAAAACTATGCAAGTCAACACATTTGATATTAAAAATGGTAAATGAAGTTTTCTTAATGACTAGTCTGACTTTCTCATTGTACTTTGAGTTTATGTCACAAATTTAAAAAACAATGAAAAAGACACGTCGAACTTGTAGTTAAATAAAATTAAGCTAAATGTGCTGAATACATAGTTTAAATTAAAACAAACTGGTTTATTGTACAAAGAAATTCTGCCACCTATAAATAGAACAAACTTCTACCTATTCAGCATGTCTTCAGGTTTCCAGAACTTGAAACAAAATTAATTTCTATTCTCATGCAAGGGAACAGCTGACGCACAAGTAAAATGAAAAGTGGCAAAAACCACTTCACTAAACATTTTCTTTAACCCACCTGTCAAGGAGAGGACACTCACACAACCCAAACACAGCCACTGTCCTCCTCCCATCCCTTTTTTCCCTCCCCATAAATCCATGCCCACACAGGAACTGCAGAAACACACCACAGCAGTGTGAAATCCCACCAGCACACGCAAGGAAGCTTTTCCAGCTGCAAGTCAAACAGAGCTCAGGAGAGGGGCAAACAGGAGAATAAACATAGAAGTCTGATAAAAGCTGCTGTGGGGAAGGTTTGACCCATCTCTGCACAGCACTGCTGCACATCAGGAGTTATCCCAGCAAGCATTACCTCTGTATCAGCCTCACAAACTTTCTTCAGCTTCCTCATCAGAGAGGAAAGCAGAGAACGGGATGATATTGTCCAAATCTTCATCCACCAGTCCTGAAGTGCTCTGAGCTCCTCCAACACGTGGCAATGCTTTTGTTTAATCAATACCAGTATTGGTTCCCAGGAGTGCAAGAGCAAACAACCATTTGCCCTTCCAGTCACAGCAAAGTTCCCCTAAAACCGCTGCCTATTTCGAGATTTCAGTTAATCAAATTTAAAGATGAAGAAAAATCCGCCCTTGCTCCCACTACCAGTGACAGAACAATACTATGCTCTGCCTTTTTTTGGCTTTTTTGTAATTAAAAATAGACTGAACTTTAGAAGTGTTATTGCACTTGAATCAGTAGAATAAAGTGCATCATAAAAAGATGCCACTGGGATCGGTTGAAGCCAAGAAAATTGAAAACGTTTCAAAGGAACGAAGCCAAAAACACAGAAGCAGATTTAAACTCGGCGTCTGCTGTGGCAGGAGGCCAGGGGAAGCAGAACCTGCTGGGGGATCGTGGAGAGGGAAGGCTCCCTGCTGCAGCCCACGGATCAGGTGTGCTGGGCCAGGTAACGGGGTGGCACAGCTGGCACAGCTGGGGGACATCAGCGAAGCAAAGCCCACTGCAGCCTGCTGGGCTCCATCCCATCCCGGCTGCACTCAGCTGGGAAACATTCTCATCACATTAAGCCACGGCATTAATAAACATTGAGCTGTTATCCACCACTTGCCGTCTTCAAAGAGCTCTAAACCCAATGACTAATTCTCACAACCACCTCCTTAGGTGCAGGAACTGTTTTTAAAGATGAGAACAAAGGCAAAACGGTGAAGTCATCCTAAGAAGCGATTTTTTAAACCAGAGGAGCACAAGGCTCCCAGTGACACAGCCCTCTCAGTAGGTGGAATTTCCCTCGTGTTTCTTCGACAGCAGGACACATCTACAACCTGAAACACTTGTCCCCAAACCTGAAACTTCATATATAAAGTTACTTCTTTAGTGTGTGGGAGACTGATTTTATATCTTCTCCGTGCAGGCAGGGAGCAGCAGAGCAGCAGAGGAAGTGAAGTGATGCTATGATGGAGATCAGCAGGAAGTTTTGGGCACTAAAATTGCTTTCCAGCTGATGTGGTTTAACCAAGAAAAAAAAGCACCTAGCTAAGCCTCCTCACTAAAAAGTTGGTAAATCATAATTTCTAGATTCTCTTCTTCATCTCAGTTTTTCCTCCAGCACATAAAATTACCTTAAAATTTACAAGAAAGCTTTGAAACTGATTCAGGTTTATGGCAAACTCTTGGAGAAAAGATGCACCGAGCATCTCTGTTACCAATGCTCAGCTCAGCAGAGATCCCCAGAGGAGACCAGAACTAAAAAATATCTTAACAAAATGCCAGAAACAAGAATAAGTTACTGAAGGGAAAATAAACCCAACACACTTGTGTTTCTAAGCACCTCAACAACGTTATCAATAAACCCAGATGCAGCCTTCCCACAAAAGCTGCAGCGACAATCGATTCAAATGGATGGCACTTCTGTAATGCCCCTGTATTTGACTCTCTCTCGAGCTGAAGCAGATAAAAATTCAAAGATTGGACCTCCTTGGTATTTTTATGTTAATCTGCACAGCTTTAGGGAAATTGTTGCGACTCAACTCCAATTCACTCCGTGCAGTCAGAGCCATTCAAGTACCTACCAGCAATTTTCATACCCCTCGAAGTCTATCTCATAAACTGTCATCAACCCAATGCATTATCTTTCCTGAAAAAATCTGTCAGGAGCACCAGGCAGGCTCCCCCTCCGTTCAGATAAGCAGAGCAGACCTGACTCATCCTTTTTTTTTTTTTTCCTTTCATCCTGATTTGTATTGTCTCCTTTACAATTTATTTTCCTGTATAGCACAAGATCAGGCTATGTATATGTATAATGTGTGTGCAAGGGACAACAAGAGAAAGAAAGTGTTTTTAATCTCCACCTATCCCTTTTTCTTCCAGTTCCTTTTGCTTCATCTTTNNNGAGGTGTTTCAGCATTAAATTCAAATGAACTCTCCCTTTCTCTTGCTTTTGTTGAAAGAAAACAACAAGACATATGAGAAACCCGGGTAGGAGGAGATGCTTTCCTGATCTGGAGTGCTTGGACTCGCTCAAACCTTTTGCTGTGTTTCTGCAGAAAGCAGAGGAGCAGCTACACCTCACTCAGGGCTACTTTTGCCCGAAGTGCCACAGCATTTCAACTCAAAACCAGTTTTATTGCAGTCAGAGATGGGCATCCACAGGCCTGAGGTCTGCCAGGGCAGCAAAGGGAACATGGAAGATGGAACAGCTGGAAGATCTCCCTCCCTCCTGGGGATTGCTGGAGCTCCACCCCTGCCCGAGGCTCTGTGAGTACCTGGGCTATCCCCCGTGCCTCGGCTGCCTGTTTTTCATGAACTTACACAACCTTCATTACCCTTCAGCCCAGTGTCTCCTTGGCAGGCTTGCCTGAAACAAACAGGCTGCCAGGTTCAGGAGTTGTTGTGGTGGCACAAACATAAGGGGTGATTTTGTAAGAAAACAACACAGATGTTGGTTATTGTGTCACAGATTTGAGCAGAGATCCCAGGCAGGGAAACAACCTAAAGATTTAGGTGTAACCATGCAGAAAAATCAGTATTGGGATGAACTTGGCAACAGCCAGCTGTCTAAAACACCACAGTGATAAAGAAACCCCCAAGCCAAGCAGCAGAATGGCACTGCCAAGGTCCCAGGGCAGCTGGTGCCATCCCTTTACTCCAGGCTGCACAAAGTTTCACTTCAGTCATTTTTTTCCATAAGTCCACCCAAGATTCTCCAGGGTTTCTTCAGATAATGGTTGTCAGGCCCAGGTCAGTGACAACCCAAAAGCTCTAACTCATGAATCCTTTTAATTCTTTAAGCCTCTCTTTTCACCACCATTGTCATGTTTTCCTTAGAACAAGGCCTCCAATGAAACACAAAAGAGCAAGGAGCAAGAAAACTCCTCAGGTGTTCAAAGATTCATTACAACAGACAGAGTCATTTCCTTTATCCTCTCTTCAGCCCCTCTTAATTGAGTAGCCTGATAAATTGATGAATTACAGTCAAATGATCTTGCTGTGATGCCTCTTGCTGATGAATGAAGAATATCCTGCCAGAGTCTCCTGGTTTCAGGTGATGGATTTGAGCCCAGGCTGCAACACAATTCCTTTTGACTGACAAGCTCAGCTATTTTCACTCTTAATCTTGATAATTTTTGATTGAATAAATCCAAGGTCATCATTTCCCAGGTGGATAAATTGTTCAAAACGTCACCAACCCTCCAATTACTTCAAACTGCATTAACAAAAAAAAAGGTGAAGAATATTCACATAAGAGCTGCTGAGGTTTCAGCCTCATGGCTGGGAAATATCTGCAACCCAAAACAAAGCTTTGCTGGAGCATGAACGAGCAACTGTGGAGTTCCATTTGTCATCTCATGGCCCACAGCCCTTTTCTTGCAGCCCTCAAACCTCAGGGGCATGGACCCCTGGGGAGCAACATTGCTCATGTTCAGTCACAGCCCAGCAGAGTCTTTCTTTTTTTGTGTGAAAGTTTGATAGGAAGCAGCTTGGCTGAACTGGAGTGATTTCAAGACGTGGGAAGCTGGGAAAGGATAATTATTAATTGGCATAATTTTCTTTCAGCACATACAAACACTTTCTAATAGGGGGAAACCTTAAAACTCCCATATTTGAGCTTTAGTGAGCACTTTGGGGATGCAACCTGATTTTTCCTTCCCATTTTCTTCTTCTTCAAGAGGCAAAAATGGAAGCAAAAACTTGTGCACCTTGGCTGCACAGAACTTTCACACAGATCTCTGCACAGCATCAGCTGGATCGAAAGATGGTGTGTCATTTGTGAAATATTCCAGTCCTTTATTGTGCAAGTCCTAATTATTCACGTCTAGGCTCTGTATTTCTGCAGTGAGATTTATGATGTAGCTCAAGGTGGCAGATTTGAACTAATTCTCCCTCAAATCTACAGATGGGAAACCACAGAAATGCTTTTTATCCCCTCAACTTCTGTAGTCTCTGGTGCAGAAAAACCCCAAGGAGCAAACAAACTCCTCAAAGGAGGAATCTGAGGTGAAAATTGTCCTTCTCTGCCTCCACCACCACCACAGTGGCAGTGGTGGCAGTCTTTTAAGCAGCTCCACAGGTCCCTTGGGGACAATACAGACAGATTTTAGCAGAATTTCTCTTTGTGTCTGTTTTTAGGGGATATAAACTGCACTAGTGCAGGCCTCCTTATATCTCACTGAGGCTTTTCAGACCAGGTGCAGAATGGGGACTGCAGCAGCAACAGGAGCCTGGAACCAGGAGAAAAGTGGCAACTGATGCAAAAAAGCCAGTGGCCACACAAAACCCTTGAGGAGGGAGCCAGCAGCTGGAACAATTGCAGAAAAGGCTGTCACAGAGCTGGGCATGGAGAATCCTGCCAGGGAGAAGCAGAGAACTGCTGGGGATAAAAGGTTTCACTTCCTCACGTGACTCTCACAGCAAACTGAGAGGGAAAGATTTTAAGCCTGGAAATTAAGATGGTTTTGGAGGTAAAAGCATGGTTGGAGAGACAAATGAAGTTAATGCATTTTTTTCTCCAAGGATACAATAAATTAGAAAACCATGTAGAGTGAGCAACCAGCACCTGGACTGGTGGCACACACTGCTCTTACTGGGCTTAACACAAACACCTTGTGCTCCAGAAAATTCTCATATTTATATATTCATGTCCATATATATGTACATATATTCATTCTGGTCACATGGAATGCAAACAGATCATAAACCCACACCATCTTTTGGCTGCAGGATGTGAGATTTAAAAAAAGAATACTCTGCATGTGCTGCAGCAGAAGTTGCATTAAAATAAGCACTGCTGGTCCCAGTGAGTTCTGGGTGCTTGCAAGAGGCAGCATGATGGGATTTCACCGTGTTTGGCTCCCTCAGAGGGAACTGCACTCTTATCAGGAGATGCAGGATATGAGGCTGTGACACTGCTCTGATTCATGCCTGGAATAAAGCAGACATTTGATGGCATCTGCATTGCAGACTCAATTGCATATCTTCAGTGCTGATCGTGTTGGTGCTGGGAAAAGGGATTGGGAGGGAGGGAAAAGTGCTCCTGTTGTCTGCATGCCATGGCTTTGCTGTTTGCCTTAGGGCCTCACCCGTGAAAATAGGTAAATAAAGAAAATAAATGTGTTCCTGCCTCCATCCCACATCCACCAAGGCGAGGCTTTCAGCTGGTTTTCTCCACCCAAACTTGGCAAAGCAACTTGAAGGAAAAAAGGGAATTCCAACTGCTTTTGGAATATATTTGAAATTAAAAGAAAGTAAAACTGGCCCTGTCTTCCCCCTGCACTTCAGTCCCAGCCAGAGTCAGAAAAAGGTGGAAGACAAATATTTTCTTGTTGAGGCTCATTCGAGCTCCAAGGGTTGTTTCCAAAGTCTGGATTTATTTATTTTTTAAACTTCCAGCTCTGGCGCATTTAATTCTCTTCCTTCTGGGGAATAAACAAGAAGAGCAGCAGCCCAGCAGGTAATGGAACAGATTCTTCTCCAACTCTACAAGTAGAAAGCTGAGACCAAGAAGGTGACAAAGAAGATAAATGAACACCTTAGAGGATGCTGATCACACACGGGAGTGGTGATTTCCAGCAACTTCTGCCTCCTCTGGAGCTCTGGCAGCCCTTGGTGAACATTCAGAGCCCCATGTACCAGACCCAGCACGAGATTGCTGCTCCTGTTCTCTTCTTGGCCTGCCTTCACCACAGAGCTGTGAGGGATGTGGCTCCTCAGCCTCTTCTTCTCACACACAGGGGCTCTGACACCTTCTGTGCTTAAAAGTGGATGATTTAGCAAGGAAAAAAATTCTACTGCTGCATTTTATAGAATCATACAAACACGTAGTGGCTTGTGTTGGAAGAGAACTTAAATTTCATCTCATTGCAGCCCCCTGCCATGGACAGAGACACCTTTCACTAGCCCAGGTTGCTCCAAGCCCCTCCAACATGGTTTTGTGTGGAGGTTCATCCCCATGGCATGACCCAGGTTGGGTTATCCATGTTGGACAAGGATAATATGGGAGAGGACTCTCTGGGCCTCGTGTCCCTCTTGGTATTTTATTCATCAAGAGTGCAAACAGGACCTCAGGGGGGCCAGGTCTGCTCTCCTGGTGGAGACACTGTGCAAGAGTGTCTTGGGTTGCAATACAGGATGTGGCCAGCAATGTGTATTCTGTCACCATCTGTTAAACCAGGTGGGGCAGTGACCCTGATCTCCTGGCACATAT
>JAODLH010001965.1:111880091-111893078 GCA_027575645.1 Cossypha caffra
GTTCACCCAGGCACAGCAGAGCAAAAAGCAGGGATTTGGGGCATGAACTTGGCAGAAAATCAGGGCCATTTCTGCTTTTCCCTCCCAGCTTGGCTGGATCATGCCATGAAATCAAAGGTGGCAGTGAGGGCTGTGAACACAGCCAGGTGTGCAGGAGGGAGTTTGTTCCTGCTGGAACCAACCCAGTTTAACACAGTGACTCTGGCACTGCAGCCCCTTTATTCTGATTTCTGAAGGCAAAAGGTGATTTTGCCCAAGCCTGCTCTGAGTGCTCGGTGCCAAGAAACATTCAGTGAGAATTCCTGGCACAGAGCACAGCCCAGCTTACCTCACCACCACTTCCCTGGTGAGAAACTGAGGTGTACTTTTATTTTTGGAATTATTTCTGCTTTCTCTCACTGCTACACGTATGAAAAGCCAAATGGGGCACAGCTCTGGCTGCCTGTTGAGCTTTTCCCCTTCAGCATGGAATAAAGTTATTCCCAATTATCTGTATGAACCCCACATCTCATAATTTGATGGCAGCTGGAAAAATCCTGATTGCAACGAGGATTAGACTGACACTGCACTGCTTTAGGGGCTGGGAAGGGAAAAAAAATCAGATTGTTTTTACTTCAGCACTAAAAATAAATGGCTGCATTTAAATAGTTATTTAAGAAACTCCAACAATTAAAAAAAAGACAAGTAATTACCGTGGGTTTAAACAATATTTTTCCATGCTATAGGTTGAACTAGGCACTCACCCTATTATTCACTTTAAAATCCAATTATTTTACCTGCCTTGCCCTGAGAGGGCAGCAATCATGAAAAACCATCCTAAACTTTCTGTCTGCAGACAGCCAGCCAAGGTTAATTTCTGCAGAAAATAAAAAGGAGGATAAAGATGGAAGCAGTTAAAAGCCAGTGAATGACATTAATCTCTGCCTATAGGTGCAAAAAGCAAAGCCATCTGCTGTTGTTCTTTAAAGATGTCTCCTGCTGCATTTTAAATTCCAGAGTTCCTCTGGAAATGGCATCCATCTGTCAATCTGCACTTTTCCTGGGTGTTCTGGGAATGGGGGGATGCAGATGGGTGGTCCTGGGAACCATTTCCATTTGGGTTCAGAGGGTTTGGGTTTCCTCCTTCCTCTCCATGTGCCTGCTGTGATGGGCTTGGGAGAATTCCAGAGGGATATTATCAGGGAAATAAACCCACAAATCAATCCAACATCCTCTGGACTGTGGTTTAGATACTGTTAACTAAAGACACTTTGCCTGGGTGAGGAAGAGACACCAGGGCAGGAGCTGTAAATCTTGTCAAAATCCTGTTTTTCATAGAAATGACACATTGCCATCTCCTGCAAGGATGACATTCCCAGTGGGAGTGTGATCACAGCTCCCAGGCTGCTGGGAAATGCTCCAGGGCTGCTCTCACCTGGGGAGGGGAAGGAGAGGCACAGGGAGAAGTGGAGCAACAACAACCTTCTCCTTCTCCCCCTTCCCCTTCTCCTTCCCCTCCCCCTCCTCCTTCATCTCCTTCTCCTTCTCTTTTTCTTTCCTTTCTCTTTCTCTCCTTCTCCTCCTTTCCCTACTCCTCTTTCTCCTCCTCCTCCTCTTTCTTTCTCTCCTTCCCCTCCTTCTCTTTCTTTCTCTCTCTTTCTCTCCTTCTCCTCCTTTCCTTCCTTTCTCTCCTTCTCCTCCTTCTCTTTCTCCTTCTCTTCCTTATCCTTCTCCTTCCTCTCCTTCTCCTCCTCCTTCCCTTCTTCTCCTCCTTCTTCTCTTTCTTTCTCCTCCTCCTTCCCCTCCTTCTTCTCCTCCTCTTTCTCTTTCTTTCTCTCCTTCCTCTTCTCCTCCTCCTTCCCCTCGTTTTTCTTCCCTTCCTTCTTCTCTCTTTCTTTCTTTCTCTCCTTCCCCTTCTCCTTCCCTTCTCCTCCTCCTCCTCCTTCTCATTTTCTCCTTCTCCTTCTCCCCCATCCCTGATCCACATGCAGGGTCACACAATTCCTGCCACCTCCAGGGAAGTCTCCTTGGAAAATTACAGGAGAGAGAAGAGTGTGGCAATTCACTGCTCAAAAACTTCTCTTGAGCAAAGGAGGAAAAGCTTTTGGTGGGATTTGTTACAGGATTTGACACTGACCAGATGGAATTCACAGGAAGATAAAAAAAACAAAATCTGCCACATAACACATAAACATAACATAAAACTCTGCAGAATACAACCTGGCAAGCTGAATTTCCAAACCTAAGAAGTTTATTATTCTTCTGCAGCCCTGACTTGGGTTTAAGGTAAATTAAAGTGAATTTCAGAGTCTCAGTCCCACAGCAAACTCTTCTTGCTGTGACACAGGCATGAAGCTGTCAGAGCAGAATTTTGGCAGCTGGGAATGTTGAAGGAATCACCATCCAACAGCTCTCCTGTCTCCCCTGTCTAAATCAGGAGCAGCAACTCCTTGGGAAGAGGTTAAATGAGTGAATTTTTCTCCTATGAAAAAAAAAAATCACCTAAATCCTTCAAGGAATCATCCTGCAATATCCACAAAGTTTCTGCCCCAAATTAAACCCCCAATGTAGTCAGGGGATAAAATGATGCATCTCAGAGCAGAGCCCTGATCCACTACAACAATACCCATAAACAACATGATGCAAACTGAAATAAAAACATCACCTGTTGGATTAAAGTTACAAAAATTATTCTGGATAGAGAACAAAATGTGTCTGCAATGTGAATGCTGATATTTTTTAGCAGCTGTGTCTCAATCTAACACTGCAGACTGTGAAATCTGTTATATTTATAATGCAGCAAAACCACACACATGTTGGATGAGAGAGGAAATTTATATATTTGGGCCTCAAAATTAAGGATATTTCACAGAGAAATAAGAGAAATGTATTGTTTAGAATAATTCTAATAAAGATATTATATTATTTTTCCCTCATGCTGCACTGTCAGTCCAGGATACTGAGCTGTTTTTTGGTGGAATTAATTCAAAAAATCAGCAGGTTGCTCCATGTGCATAAATAATTCAGGATGGTTTTCTGTTCTCCACAAACTCTGCAGCCCTGCTGTCCCTTAAATTATGGAATCACAGAATTATGGGATGGTTTGTGTTGATTAAAGCTCATCCAGTTCTTACCCTGACATCTCTCACTATCCCAGGTTGCTCCAACCTGACCTTGGACACTTCCAGGGATGGAACAGCCACAAATTCTCTGGGAATTCCATCCCAGCCCCCCCCCACCCTCAGAGGGAGGAATTTCTGCCTCATCTCTCTGCATTTCCTGGAGTAGGATCCCCCCAAATCAAGCTGCTCCACCACCAAATCTCAATTTGGCAGCACCTCCCATTTAATTCTGTATTTACTCCACCTCAGCTGTTACTGCTTCTCTTCTCTCTCCTGCCCCAAGAACAGATATTTCACAATTTTTAACTCCAGACTATTTTGTTTGTGAGGATTCTCATGGTTTGGAGATTATTTGAGCCAATTTCCAACACTAAAGGAGCAAACCTGCAGCACTCAGCACCCCTCCTGTGTATTAATTGGGAAGATGTGGCCAGATTATGACATAATTCAGATTTCACTCAGGAAAACCTGTAAATTTACCTGAAACTCTGGTGAAAAATCAAGAGTGTTTCTCTCAGTGTTTCCTGGGGCTCCACACAAAATCATCCTGTGCTGTGAGCAAGCCAATAAAGCCACTACAGAAATACAAGGTGAATTTTAGCTGAATCTCTCAATTTCCTATATTTTGGTATTCATGGAATTCTCCCAACAGCTGGACACCAATAACAAGGTAATGAGGTGGGTTTGGGGGAAAACTTCAGTCTTTGGAAAGAAATTTTCCTTTTCTTTCATGATTCTAATTCCACATCCAGCCTGTAGGCTCTGAACAAACACTGAGAGAATTTTTGGGGATTTTTTTTTTTTTTGCCCATCCCAATATAAATTTCTCTTACCCAATTAAGGAATTACAAGAGGGCAACCCAAAAGGCCTCTCTATTAATAATGCAGAAAAGCTAAGACTGAGAATACCTCAATTTATTCCAATGGATTAAATGAAAATTAATTTACGCTTCTAAATAGAGGAATTAAGATAATTAGTGGGTGACTTCAATTTTTAAGCATTTTTAAGCCACTAACCATTTCTAAAAAATGTGTGAAGGCAGCAGCTGTAAATTAAAATTTAAGATTCATCAGGCAACACTCTGCCTTCCATTCAGTGCTGAGTTAATGAGGTCACAGCTGAACGCTACAGGGGAGGAGAGGGGCAAAGAATTAAAAATAATTGCAATTGTATCCCACTTTCCCACTGGCCAGACAGCTGTTACCCACCTCAATCCCAAAAATCCTCACCAAAACTGAGGGCAAACCCAAGCCCCTGACTTGATTTTCTCAGTTAATAATTCACCAGATAAATATTTGACAGGAATTCCCACAGTTCCTCCACTTATTTGTTTCTGAGGCCCCCTAAAAGGGTTTTTTCAGTGCTCTCAAAATAGATTAAAGAACATTTTGCCCTCAAAAGAGCTGGATTTTGTCCCTGTTGAGGCCAGGAGTTTGTTGTCAGTTCTGTTTTGAGGGAAATCTCTGGAACAGTCACAAGCAGGACAAGGCCAAACAATAATGGGATTAATAAGAGTGAGAGAAACAAGGGAAGAAAAAAAAGATTATGCAGAGGATAATTCCAATTTCTTTCCCAGTGAAATGGAATAAAGAAAAACAAACATCTGTGGATGCTGTGGAAGAAGCCCTACAAAGCCTTTTTAAACAGTAAATAGGTATGAGACAATATAGAGATTTTTGAGTGTTCTCTTTCTGTCTTCTTCATAATTTCAGGTAGATTTTTGGTTAAATAAAACCAAAGGTCACAAGTGTTTGGTTATTAAGTCAAAAGTATAAATAATATAGATGTTAGCTCTTTATTAGGCTATTCAGCTTTTTTTTCCCTTGTAATTAGCTCAATTCATCTCCATTTTGCTCACTTTTAGCTGGAAATGTTGCAGAACTCTTTGTACTTGAAATAAAAATTAATAAACAACTGAGCCCAAACATGAGAAAATTTGTGGGTTTTATCCTAACTCTGAGTAAAAGCAAAAAAAATAAATAAATAAAGACAAGCTACTAAATTAACTAATGCATAACAGGTAGGGAAGGAAAAGAGGTGGAAGCAGCAGAATAGGGCAGTGTGAAAAACAAGGGGTTTTTTTTGGTAGATTTTAAAAAGCTTAATAAAATACAATAAGAAATAAGAAAGCAAAAGATTATAATAGCTGGGTGCTTGGCATTTAGCAAAGAGCACATTTGTTGTTTTGGAGACACTCTTTAAATCTATTAGCTTGTTGTATATTTATAAACTTTTCATATATTTTGAAACTTTTTCATAAACTATTTTTTTATATTTTAGAAATTATTTTACATGGTTACTTTTTAAGTCTGCTTTTTTAGAGTACATGTGTTTTTTGGCTGTGGTTGTAATTTTTTTAAAATTAATTTTAATTTGGGTTGTGGTTTTTAATTTTTACAGATAGTTGGTAACTATTAATAGTAGGTGTTTTTATTGGGTGTTATGTAATGAAGCAGGTAGTTTACTTAATACAAAGATATTTTATTAGCTTGTGTTATTTTTAAACTGTATCTTAAGAACCATTTCAACACCACACATACAGTATTTATTCTAATATTTACAAAAATCCAATAGTTGTCTTTTTGTGGTGCCATTTAATGAAGGTTATTGGGAGTGTTATAAATATATATCATGGTATTGGATTTTTGTAAATATTAGAATAAATACTAGATGTGTGGTGTTGAAATGGTTTTTAAGATACAGTTTTCTTTAAGAGTAAGATAAGCTGATAAAGTGTCTTGGTAGTAAGTAAACTACCTGCTTAATTAGGTAACACCCAATAAAAACACCTACTATTAATATACCAATTACCAACACCAACCATCTGTAAAAATTAAAAACCACAGCCCAAATTAAGACTAATAAAAGCCAAAAAACACATATACTCTAAAGAAAAAATACTCAAAAAGTAGCCATGTAAAACAATTCCTAAAATATAAAAAATAGCTTAAAAAATTTGAAAATTTATAGTAAGTTTATGAATTTGCAACAAAGCAAAAAGAATTAAGAAGTGTTATAACCTTTTACTTTATTATTTGTTTGTTATTATCTTTTATTAAACCTTCTGAAATCCACCAAGAAAATAAACCACATTTCTCACACGAGGAATGATTTGCAAAGGAAGAGGAAAGAAAATGTCTGAGTGCTTGCAGGATCTGTGTTTTGGCCACAAGATTTGGAGGACAGAATCCCAAATAATTCCTTTTTCTTGGATGTGAGGTAAAGACCTTTTCTGGAAGATTTGGATAATCTGTCATGCAAAAAGCCATGGAGAAAAACCTGGAGGAAAAGTGACTTTAATGCATTTATATCAAACCTTGTAATTGAACATATTTGCAGATAAAATGTCACCATCCCATGATATTTTTATATTTTTGTTTCCTTGGGGTTTTTTTTGTTTTTCATTACTGACAACAAGCAGCAAACCTGAAACCCAAGGTCAAACTTTATAATCTTATTATTCTCTGCAGTTACACCTGCACAGTGAGGGTTAAAATGTAAAATAAAGAGGGAAAATGAATTCTCAGGACCGAGAATTCAGCCCTGGCTCTGCTGATTCTCAAGGACACACAATTTTCCACTCCCCCACAAAGACAGGCTGCAGATAATTGACAATATCATTGAGTCCTTATGGAGTGGAAAATATGTAATACATGTGAGTTTTCAGGGAGAAATGTTAAAATCATGAGTGATGCTTTCAGAGCTGAGAGTGGGGAGAAGAAAACGAGTGGCTGGCCAGAGCTGTCTCCCCGAATTTAGAAAGAAAGATGTTTCTCCCTGCTGGACACGCCAACTTTTGTCCTACAAATGGAGAAACAGGGAATATAAACGAGTTTACAAATTGAAAGCAACTTTTGGAAGATAAATTTCGGGGTTTCCAAGAACTACAAGGAGCCTTCCTCCCCTTGTTCAAATTCAAATGAAGCAGCTCTTTGTGCTCCTCTTTTCAAATTTCCTTCCCTGTTTCCATGGGAACCTCCAGGAGGCCAAGCTCAGCGAGGGGTGTGAAAAGGGGAGGGAGTCAAAGGGCAGAATTTGGCTCGGGAGGACCCAGATGCCAACCTTTGTCCCCCCACAAAGAGGGGGTAACCATAGGAACAACTCTGCGGGACACGGGAGGAGCTGGGGGGCCAAAATCGCCAGGAAAATGGGAAGAAAATGGGAAGAAAATGGGAAGAAAATGGGAAGAAAATGGGGAAAACACGATGCCAGGACTTGGTAAAGTCTTAAAAAGAAACCAAAATGAAAGAAAACTTGAAGGGCTGAGCATCCAACTACATCCAGTTAATTGCAGCAGATTGATTGATGGGAATCCCTTCTTCCCATTTTCTCTGTGATCTCCTAAATTTGACAGGAGAATTTAATGTTCTGTGAGATGCTGAAGGGCTCTGGAGGTGTTTCATCTGTCAGGCTAGGAGCATTGCATCTCATCTATCTACTCCATAAAAAAACATGGAAATAGCTGCTCCATAAAAATATAAATATGGCATGTTTTGATTATTGCACCTCATAAAAGAGACAGCAGGAGGATGAGCCCTATAAAACCACTAATGGCACAGCAAGGAAAACTTGTTGTGTCTTCAGCACAAAAAGCAGGGAATAAAAAAGCAGCAGGTGGTTTATTGAAGATTTAAAAAAACCCCAAACAAAGCAAAGAAACAACAGCAAATTGTGATTGGTGTGGATGTTGTTCTGAATGTCAGGAGTCTGGAGAAAAAATGGATAAATTTGGAGAATATCACAATTATATCCCTGTACTGAGCATGGTCCTGGTGATGCCAGAATGAGGAGGACATGGAATTGCTGGAGCAGCACAGAGATGCTCCAAGGGCTGGAACTCCCAGAGAAGCTGTGGCTGCCCCTGGAAGTGTCCAAGGAAAGGCTGGAGTGACCTGAGGTAGTGGAAGGTGTCCCAAATCCATAAAAACTCTCTGAACTCCCTCTAAACTCACCAGTGCCCCCCAAAACAAAGAAGGGAACTGCAGCCATGCCAAAAAGACAAATACTTCTGACAGCTGCTCCTTGGTGCTGAAGTTATTCCAGATTTATTCCTTGTCTTCTGCCTGGTGTGGTTTTTATTCCAGATCTATCCACCCTCTAACTGGAACCACCACCACACACCAGAAGAAGCAGGGAAAAGCCAATTTCCAACACAGAAAAGCACATCCCAGCCAAGCCATTCTGCTCTTAAGCAGCCAGACAATATTTATTGCCTATTTTTTGCACAAAAAATCACACAAAGATGGGAAGGAATAGCTTTGACCTCATAATGGGTGAGAGTGGTAAAAGGCAAACTAAATTTTCCCAAAATATTACCAGAGAATTACATCCTCTGGCACCTAAATTTGCCAAGCTCCAACTGACTGTGCAGAGCTTTGTTATTTAACAATTCCAAATAAATCCATGCTTGTTCCACCTTTCCTAATAATTCCTCCTTAAGGCTCCACCAGCTGCTGCAGAATGAGGCACAAGGCAGAGCCATCTGCCTCCCTGACCCCAAAAACACCCCCCTGTGAATACATCTTGATTAAGATGTGCAGCATTGACTTTCAACTGAATCTTTACAGAAAAGATTTTTTTTTCCCCCTTCCCCTATGTTTGCACTAAGCCATTAAGGCTTAACTTGGTTCTCCCATTTCCATCGTTTAATTAATCTTGGATTTGAGCAAATATGAAAAAGTGACAAAGTTCATCTCTCTGTCATTTTAACAAAACCTCAAAACCTTTTTTCTCTTCCTTTTTTCCTCTCACTGCCATAGCCAGCATTTTAAAAATACTCACATGGCATCTTGTTCTCATTAACAAACATAAAAGACTAAAAATCAGTATTTCTTAAATTATTCTTTGGGGAATATGTGTTAGGCAGGGGGGGAAAAATTCAGTTTTTTTCACACCTGTGATTTTATTTTGATATTTGGGCACTGGTGATCTCCAGGTAGAAGTTTGACCCCTTGAGTGTTTTGTGTTTGTGTTAAAAGGAAATCTCAACTTTTACATCCCCCAAACACAAATTATTGCACACAGCAGCCCAAAATTCCAAAATTTATTCCTGGATATTGTCTGAATTAACTGCTTTCAAATATTCTCATCCAAAGCTCCTTCCCTTTTCCCCTCCAGCCTCCACCAACCTCAGAGCAGCTCCATCAAACAGAGCTCTGTGTTTTATCTGAATGCAAATTTCCACCTCCTGTGGCAGCTCTTCCTGTCCAGACAATCAAAATTATTCACTCTTCACGGAATTTACAATATTCACTTGGAGTACACTGGATTTTCCTGTGAAAATATCCAGCTGATGGCTCTAACACGAGCTCATCCAAGGCTCTGCCCCCTCAGAAACCTCGTTTTACAAAGTTGTCAGATCATGCTCATTTTTGTGTGAAACCTGCTGGGGGATGTAACAGCTCTGGCTCTTCCCAGGTTGTTCTTTTCCCACTAAGGATTTCACCTTTGCATGACACTTTGCAGATCAAGCCTGAACCAGAGGCTGCTGCATTTCAAACAGTTGAGCTCCAGAATTCCCAAGGACATCATCAGGAATTCCTCGACTCCAGCTTTGCTTTAATAATAAAATCTAAAAGTGTTTTTTTTTTTTTCCAAAATAAAAAACTCCAGCTGGAGATAAGAGAATATAAAATGAATGAAATTGAAGGCTTGAATCAGCTGGAGCACTGCTCACATCCCTGTGATCCTGCACAGCTCCATTGTTCTGAGGGGATCACAGTCGTACGTGCTAACGAGAAAATTAATCCTTGCTGCAAATTGGTGCCTAAGATCAGGGTGCTAACAAAACAGCAGCTGATTAAAAACAACTTTTCCATTAGCTTGATGTGCCTGTGCTTCCAGGAGGCTGGGAGGCAGAGCTGAGGGGTACAGAGTGCCAAGGAGAGGAGTGAAATTTGGGATTTGAACAGGGAAGGCAGAAAGAGGAAAGGAATAAAGGTGGGATTAAGTTAAGGATTTCCCACTCTGCTTTTTTGGTGATTATTAGGAAAGAAACACCACTAAATGAGCCACTTAATACCTACCTCTGCTGGAAAAATTCCTCTTATCACAGATGTTGAGATTGGGCTGGGAATAAATACAGCTATGCCTTCTGTTGATGCCATTTTAAATACACTCTGGTTCTCTTCTAATTCAAAAAAAGGTGGAAAAAATGGACTAAGACTCCAAAAAACAGGGCTGGCAAGGGCACACAGACCTTGCAGCTCTGTGACAGGTCAGTGGAATTTCCTCTGTGAGCACCAGAACAGGCAAAAAATCACTAATCTGAAATCAGATGTCCTCTCATCTGTAGTTGGATATTCGGTGGTAAATTAACTTCTAAATATTCCAAAAATGGGGGTTTTATTTATATCAATGACTTCAATGATTTCCTGGTAGGATCAGCACTCTTCCACCTTCTTCCCTCACACTGCAAACCCCAAATCAACTTCAGGATAACACAATTCCTCATTTCCCCCTTTTCCATCTCCTGGCCAACCCAGCTGCATCCCTGGGTCCCAACTGCTGCTCTTTTTTTATAGGGAAATAGGAATGGAGTGCAAAGGAAGAGCCATTATCTCCCTGGCCATATGGTGACTGCATCAGCTCCTTTTTAGAGCCTTTGACCTCCAGTTTAATCCCAAAAGAAAACTCAGATTCAGCCCTCAGCCATGTCTGGCTCCTGTCCTTTAAAACCTCTTTGATCCCCACCAGGATTTGTGGGGTGCCATAAAAATCAGGGTGAGGAAAAAGAAGTGGTGACAGCTTATTTAATTCCAAAAGCTTGGCAATCATCAAATTAACTGCTTTTCTTCATCAGTGATGACAAAAGCTGTCACTGAATGGCCACAGGCCACCAAAATCCAGGTTTTCTGATCAAAATGTTTGCCCACAAAAACTGCATTGAGGCAGATAAACCCCACTGCTCCCACACCTCAGCAAATCCTTCAAGGAATATTAAATGGAAAAGGGACAGGAGATAATTCTTTGGAGCAATAATGACCCAAAGAGATGAGAAAACAAGGTCAGGTCTCTGGGGGAGACAGGAGTAATTTGACTTCTCCACCAGCTCAGGATTTATGGATTTATGGAACACACAGAGCTGCAGCATCCTCAGGAATATTTGAGAAGAAAGTTTTACCAGCACTGCTAAAACCAGATATTCCTGATGGATATTGGCCAAAAATAACCAGTCAGAAGTTGGAGAAAATGTCAGGGACACCTCAGAGCATGCTGTTCCACAGTCAGGAGACAATCCCTGGACAGCTCCCAGCTCTGGACAGCTCATCCCAAAATTCCAGAGGAGCTGGAAATTCCTGCCCTGGACACTGGGACTCACATCACACAGTGCAGTCACCACTCCTTTATTGCTGCTTTCAGAACAGCACAGGTAAATTTTTTTTGCAGCAGAGGCAAAATAATTCTCATTTCAGTCTCTGCTGGATTGGTGTTTGTCCTCTGCCAAAAGCACCAAGATCCTCCAGGGATATTTGGGAATAAAATATCCAAACCCCTGGATGCAGCAGCCCTGCCTCCAGCCCTCCTGGATTAAAGCACAAAGCTGAAGGAATTATCTTCCCAAGGAGCAGCAGCTGATTCCAGAGCACTGAGGGAATATTCCATATTCCAGGCTGAAAAAAGGGAAATTTAGGGGGGAAAAAAAATCCTTCCCTGGGAAGGTGGGGAGGCTGTGGAAGAGAATTCCCAGAGAATTCGTGGCTGCCCCATCCCTGGAAGTGTCCAAGGCCAGGCTGGAGTAACCTGGGAGGTGTCCAGGATGAACTTTAAAATCTCCTTTATCCCAAACCATCCTGGAATTCCCTGATTTTGCTGATTCTCTCACCTGATGTTGACTTTAATACAATTATGAAGGAACCACATCAGTTTAAAGCCTCGAGAAGGCAATTTAACCTGACTTTTCAAGAAATAATAAATCAGTTTTTAAACAATCAGCAGCATGGGAAGAGAAGTCCACTGAATTTATTGATGGCAAAACAACAGCTACAATAATTCTCATTTTTTTCTTCACCTCCACTCTTTGTTTTATTGCAGAAACCAGCTGAATTTTTCTTGGTTTTTTTTTCTTTTTATCAGGAACTGCTGTGAAAAAGAGGTTCTGCAAACCAGAGCTTTACAAAGTACACAAAATGAATCACCCTGATTCTGTTTCTACATCATTTTATGTTCACAGCAACCAGGGAGGGGGCTTGGAAACCAGAGATGTTCCCAGAAAATGTCACAATGCAACATTTAACAGCATTCAGCCATCTGAGTGCTCCACAACAACTGAGGCATTAAATAATGCCTAAATAATAATAAAAAAAATCCTTCTTAAGTAGATATTAAAGTACAATCTAAGTTAATACAAGGAATGGGAATAAATTTATGAAAAAATGTGGATTTTTAGTCTTTTTTTTTTGCTGCTCAAAATCTGAAGTGGGAGAATTGAATCTTGATAAAGCTTTATTTTCCTCACAGCATTCACCTTTACTAAGAAGTGGCCCATAATCTGGAATTACCACCTTAAATACTGATTTTTTTATTGGCAAAAAAGAAAGTGTTAAACACACCCACGCACCCAGAATGGCTTTGGTGTGAATTGCAGCATTTTGTGCTAGATAATTTCTGCTTTTAACTGGAATTTTTTGCACCACAGAGGGCAGAGAAGCAACAAGAATGGCTTTGGTGTGAATTGCAGCATTTTGTGTCAGTAATTTCTGCTTTTAACTCGAATTTTTGCACCATAGAGGGCACAGAAGAAAAGCTCAGTTCCCCTCTCCATGGCAGAAAGCTTCCACAAAAATCAGGATAATTGTTCTGGTTCAGGCTGAAATTATTCCTCTGCTTCCAGCAAATGGGATTTAAGTAAAAATTATATTTCTGACAGTTCTCTGAAAGGAGGGG
>JAODLH010001965.1:112003518-112019334 GCA_027575645.1 Cossypha caffra
AGCAAAAAAAACCCCAAAACTACAAAAAACAACCAAAAAACCTCAAAACCAAACCAAAACCAAACAAAAAACCAAACAAAAACCACAAAAAACCCAACCCCCCCCCAAAAACAAACTAACAAAAAAACCAAAACAAAAAGAAGTCAAGAAAACCACAAGAACGAAACAAACCAAAAAACACAAAAAAACCCCACAAAAAGCCCCCAAAACAGCAAAAAAACAACAAAAAAAAACCCCAAAGCAAAACCAAAAACAAACAACAAAAAAAGCCACAAAATCAAAAAACTAACAAAAAAGCAAAACAAAAAAGTCAAGAAAACCACAAAACCAAAACAAAAATCACAAAAATACCCAAAAAAACCCCCAAAACAACAGCAAAAAATCAACAAAAAAACCCAAAGCAAAAACAAAAACAAACAAAAAACCCCAAAAGAACCACCAAAATAAACCAAAAATAAAGTAACAAAAAACCAAAACACCAGCCAAACAAAACAAAAAAACCAAAAAACACAGAAGAAACTAAACCCCCCAAAACAACAACAAAAAACCAACAAAGAACCCAAAGCATAACCAAAAACAAACAAAAAACCCTAAAAAACCAAAAACAAGCACAAAAACAAAACAAAAAACCCTCCAATAAAACCACAAAAAAAACCCCACAAAAAAACCAAAACAACAACAAAAAAAATCAACCAAAAAACCCCAAAGCAAACTCAAAAACAAACAAACAAAAAAACCCCAAAAACAAGAAAAAAATTCCAAAAATCCCCAGAACTTTGGGAGGCTGGAGAATTCCTCACTCCATGGCACTATGAGAATCTGGGGTGGATATTCCTAATAGTGCTGAAGAATATTCCTAATATTCCTAATAATTCTGAAGAATGTGTATTTATCTGTTGTTTATAATGTATATTTATACATTATATAAATAACAGGTTTCTTAATGGAGGGAATATTGCTGTTATTTTATTTTTATTTTATTTTTTTCAGATTTATTTTTATTTTTTAGGGGGTTTGCTTGAGCGTGGTTTATTGGTGCAGATTCTTTTTTTTGCCCTGTGTGTGTCCATCTAAAGTGTCACATAAATAAAATTATGAGGTGAAAAACCCCATTTAATGGGAACAAGGATTTAGCTGAGGAGATTTTTTGATGCCCATCTGCAGAGCCGTTCTTTAAATAAAACAAAATCGCTGGATGAGTTCAGCATGAAAATTCCTGCTCTTAGTCATGTGGCAAGATGGGGTTTTTATTTTTATTTGATTTTATTTTATATCTGGAGGAATTGCAAAATAAGCAGTTTCTCAGAAATGAGCTAATTTTAGTGCCAGGCTTGATGCATCTGGGATGTGAGTGATGCAGAGAACTGCTTGGGGGGTTGGACATGAGAGGGGGAAGAAATAATAAATAAGTAAATAAATAAGTAAATAAATAAATAAATAATCTGAAATAATAAGGAAAAAGGAGGGGAAACAATCTATGAAATAATCTGAAAGTGAAATAATCTGAGGGAAAATGAGGGGAGATAATCTGAGGGGAAATGAATAATTGAAATAGCCTGAGGAGAAATGATTAATTGAAATAATCTAAGGGGAAATGAGGGGGAATAATCTGTGAAATAATCTGAAGGTGAAATAATCTGAGGGGAAATTAATAATCTGAGGGGAAATTAATAATCTGAGGGGAAATTAATAATTGAAATGATCTAAGGGGAAATGAGGGGGAATAATCTGTGAAATAATCTGAAGGTGAAATAATCTGAGGGGAAAATGATCTGTGAAATAATCGGAGGGAGAATAAATAATCTGAAATAAATTGAGGGGAAATGAATAATATGAAATAGTCTGAGGGGAAATGAATAATTGAAATAATCTGAGGGGAAAATGAGGGGGAATAATCTGTGAAATAATCTGAGGTGAAATGAGGGGAATAGTCTGAGGGGGATTGAATAATCTGAAATAATATGAGGGGGAATAATCTGTGGAATAATCTGAAAATTAAATAATCTGAGGGAAATTAGCATGAAATGATGAGGGGGAAAATAATTCAAGGGGGAAATAAGAGTGGAATAATCTGAGGGGGAAATGAGGGGGAATAATCTGCGAGAAATTAATAATCTGAGGGAAAATGAGAGTGGAATAATCTGTGAAATAAACTGAAAGTGAAATGATCTCAGGGGGAAATGAGGGGGAATAATCTGTGAAATAATCTGAATCTGAAATAATCTGAGGAATAATGAGAGGGAAAGGATCTGAGGGGAAATGAGGGAGAATAATATGAGGGGAAATTAATAATCTGAAATAACCTTAGGGGAAATGAATAATCTGTGAAATAATCTGAGGGAAAATGAATAATCTAAAATAATATCAGGGGAAATGAGGGGGAATAATCTGTGAAATAATTTGAAGGTGAAATAATCTGAGGGGGGAATGATCATGAAATGATTTGAGTGGGTAAATGAGGGGAAAAATAATCCTGGGGGGGAATGCCCGTGAAATAATCTGTGGAGAAATGAATAATCTGAAATAATCTGAGGGGAAAATGAGTGTGCAATAATCTGAGGGGGCAATGAGGATGGAATAATCTGAGGGTGAAATAATCTGAGGGGTAAATGAGAGTGAAATAATCACAGGGGAAAGATGAGGGGGAAAATAATCCAAGGGGAAAATGAGGGTGGAATAATCTGAAGGTGAAATAATCAGAGGAGAAGATAAAGGTGAAATAATCAGAGGGAAAATGAGGGTGAAATAATGTGGGGGAAAATGAGAGGAAAATAATCTGAGGGGAAAAAAGAGGGTTAAGTAATCTGAAGGTGGAATAATCAGAGGGGAAAGTGAGGATGCAGTGATCTGAGGGAAAAATGATGGTGAAATAATCTGAGGGTGAATATTCCCAGATATTCCCAGCTGTAAATAAAGCCTTGCTTTTCCTGAGGGATCTGTTTTTTCTCAAGGAGATGAAATTCATAATGAAACTAAAATATTGCCCCTCTGTCAGAGGCTTTTAATAACTGCAATAAAAGTGAGTTAAAGTGCTGATCTGCATTGATTTTTGCTCCTCTGGGAAGACAAAATTTTCCTTTCAGCTCCTTCTAAACATCTCACTGAAAAGCTGTGATTTGCAGGTGGTTTTGTGTCTGAAAATGTGTTTTTTCCCCCCTTTTTTAATTTTTTTTTTAATTTTTTTTTGGTGGGCACATCCAATGCTCCATCCTGCAGTTCCTCAGGCTTCTCCTGGAATCTCAGGAAATATTCCTGCCTCAGCTGGGAAACAATTGGGGTTCTGTGAGCTGTGACCAAAGCCAGGGGTAATTTTTATGTTAATGAGGATGGTGGTAGTAAGGAGCAGGCTATTTCTGGAAACTCTTTTCACACCTAATTACTCTCATATTTCTGTGGATGAAACACCCACGGAAAATCTGTGCCCACTTGTGCAGAATTGTGGGCTCAGAAAAACTCCTGGGGTCGGGTTTAAATCAGAAAGGGTCAAAGATGGGGGTTTGGTGGCAGGGAGATCTTTTTATCTTGCACAGAAAGAGAAAAAAATCCAGGATATTGCAGGGAGAGCTGGCTTTGTCCCTAAAAAATCAGGATTTTTTCCCCCTCACACACATTTTCCATCAGAGTTATGATAACTCCAATCACTGCCTGCCAGCAGCCTCCCATTCACAAAAAAGCTCCTGCTCAATAAAAAGGAGCAGTTGAGTCCCTTTTTACACTGAAAAAAGGTCAAGGGATGATTTCTGCACTTTGCAGCCCCCAGACCCCATGGGGTCCTTCAGCCCCTCTCTCTTCTGGGGCTTTTTAAGCCAGAAAAAGCCAGAATTTATTAATTTTTTTATTTTTTAAATTTTTTTTTAACCATTCAGAAATTGTTTTCTGATTCTTTTTTTGTTTTTCTTTTTGTTTTTTCACCCAGACCCCTTGCTGCTGAATCAATAATGAACATATGGCAGCCAAAAATAAAGGAATAAAGGGATGGAGAGTGCAAATTTCCCAGGCATTTAGGCAAAGGGAGCATCACTCAGTAAAACACAAATTTAATGCAGATCTCCATCAACTACTGGAGAAACCATGGGAGCCAAATGAGATTTTTTTGAGGGCTTAATTGTGGGTTTTGTGTGGGTTTGTATTTTTTTTTTTTTTTATTATTAAAAAAGCAGAATGACTTTGCTATGAGCATTTGAGGGTGAGGTGAGGGGAAGAGCACTAAGTTGTTTTGATCCTCCTGATCAAAGTCAAAGTGGTTTTAATGCTTCAGTGTTGATTTTTATGAGGTTATGGAGTAATCTTCATGAATTGGAAGTTTTTTTTGTGGATAATAATCACTGGAGAATTTTAGGGACTATTTGTGGTTTGATGTTGGTTTTTTGTAATTTTTTTTACTAATTTTTTGAGAGTATTTAATTTTACTTTTTTTTAGGTCTACCTAGACAGGATTGTTTGTTTTTTAGGTTAGTTTTAGGGTGGTGAGTGCTTTAGTGACTGCTATTAAAAATTCATTTTTATTTATTTTTTTTATTGTGATAGGACTTTTTTTATACTGTGATGGGTTTTTGTACAACAAAGGGATAGATGGGGTAGATATTATTTTTTTTTTGGTTTTGTAATGATGACTGAGTTTTTACTTTGCAAGAACAACAAGGTTCGTTCAATTTTTGTGAGAGATTTTAAAGGTGCAGTGACTTCTATTAAAAATTCATTTTTATTTTTGCTTTTTATTGTGATAGGACATTTTTTTCAGACTGTGGTGGGTTTTTGTACAATGAAGGGATGGATGTTTTCTTTTTTTTTTGTTTTGTAATGATGATTGAGTTTTCACTTTGCAAAAACATGGTTCTTTTAATTTTTGTGAGACATTTTAAAAATGTAATTAAGGGGTTTTTTTTTTTTTGTTAAAAGATACAGGGTTGGGTTATCAAAACCAGGAAGGAGTTGCTGGGTTTGCTGTTTGGTTTTTTTTGGGGGGAGGAGAGGAGACTTTTGAAGGATCACTACAGAAATCACGAGTTTCAGACAATAAAAACCACTTTATTTCCTTAATAAAGAAAAGGGGAAAATTTGGGGAGCTGGGGAAAAGCAAAGGTGGAACTTCAGAGCAGATTGATGAAGGAATTCTGGGTTATTCTGGGATGGATGGAGCACCTGCAGATGGGGCTGCTCGGGGCAATGAGCACAATCTGGACAGACCTGTCTGGGTTTGTGTGTCTGGGTTTGTCTGTCTGCACCAAACCCCCACTCCAAGGTCAGCCTGATCCCCATCCAGGACCTTCCCAAACATTCCCTGTCTCTCCTGGTTATAAATACTAAATTTTAAATTAAAATTTACTATAAATTAAATTAAATTAAATTAAATTAGCTATAATTATAGTAAAAATAAATAACGTAATAAATACATTGGGCTGTATTATAAATACATATAATGGTATTTGCTTTATTAGAAATAATATTCAGATATTGGAATTAACACTCAAATATTAAATACTGTATGTGTAGTGTTGAAACAGTTTTTAAGATACAGTTTTCTTTTAAAATAACATAAACTAATTAAGTGCCTTTGTAATAAGTAAACCACCTGCTTAATTAGATAACACACAATAAAAACACCTACTACTGATATACCAATTACCAACCATCTGTAAAAATGAAAAACCACAAATTAAAACTAATAAGAAAAAGGAATTAAAACCCAAGAAACACACGTGCTCTAAAAAAACAAAACTCAAAATTAGCCATGTAAAACAGTTGCTGAAATATGGAAAACAGTTTATAGAAAAATTTGGAAATGCATGATAAGTCTATAAATATATCCTGTCTGTGGGGAGATTCCTGGGTTTACATGGAAAACCAGGAATTTTTTTGTGGTGGAAAACGTTCCTGCTGGAGCTGGAGCTGGTGAGGATTCTCCTTGGGGAGGATTCACTTGGAAAAACTCCCTTTATCTGGTGAATTTGAGGATTTTGAGGCTGCTGAGGAAAGCTTCACACAGCTTTTCTTACCTGACACTCAAAATCTGGGAAATTCCAGAACAGTCTGAGGTGTTTTAGGTTCAGAGAACTGAGCCTCTTCCACCTTTTCCTTGGCTTGGTGGTTTCCACAACGGGAAATTTTGGCAGCTTGAACGTGCCAGGAGCTGAGAGGGTTTTGTTGTGTGGCTGTGGATGGTGAGGAAAGCTGCAGAAATTCCCTGCAGTGTTGTCCTCCCTCCCTTGGTCATGGGGTATTTTAGAGAGGGTGGAAATTTTTGGATCTTCAGGAGTTTCTCCCCTCGGTCACATCCATGGGAGGTGAGGGATTGTTCAGGTTGGAAAAGCCCCTGGAGATTCATTGAATCCAGCCATTCCCAGCACTGCCAAGGCCACCCTGGATCCATGGATTTAAATCCCAGCCAGGGATGAGGACTCCAAATCCTCATGGATTTAAATCCCTGTGGCGATGGAGACTCCACCACGGATCCATGAGACTCCAAATCCACGTGGATTTAAATCCCTCTAGGGATATGGATTCCACCATGGATCCATGAGACCCAAAATCCACATGGATTTAAATCCCTCCAGGGATGGGGACTCTATCATGGATCCATGGATTTAAATAATTCCAGGGATGGGAACTCCACCATGGATCCACGTCCCCCCAAATCCATGTGGATTTAAATTCCTCCAGGGATGGGGACCCCAAATCCCCATGGATTTAAATCCCTCCAGGGATGAGGACTTCACCATGGATCCATGGATTTTCAATCCCTCCAGGGGTGGAGGTTCCACCAAGGGTCCACGTCCCCCCAAATCCCCATGGATTTAAATCCCTCCAGGGATGGGGACTCCACCATGGGTTCATGTCCCTCCAGATCCCCATGGATTTAAATCCTTCCAGGGATGGGGACCCCAAATCCCCATGGATTTAAATCACTCCAGGGATGGGGACTCCACCACTGCCCAGGGCTGGAAAACCCTTTCCAAGCAGGAATTATTCCCAATATCCAACCTGAACCTCCCGTATGTAGCTTGAGGCTTTTCCCCCCTCTTTTATTGCACTCCTTGAGGCAAAATTAGCAGAAACATTGGAATGGACAAGAAGGATGGAAAAGAAGGATAAAACGATGCAAAATCAACTTCCCATCCTCACCTAAACCTGCCAGACTAATTCTCTGCGTCCCGTTGTGGAAACACACCGAGTCTGGGGTGACATCCTTGAAAGATCCTGGAGTTGAACGAGTTTGCAATTGAATTTCAAGGCTGGCAGGTGCCGAGCTGTGCTGCAGACCGTGGGTGTTCCAAAGGCACGGCAAAGGCACCCTGGAACCCGCCGTTTCTCGGTCACTGGGCCATTGTCTGAATGCAGATCCTATCGTTAGGGTTTTAATTATCCCAGCATTGACGAGAGCGAGATGCAAATGGGGGGCAGGGAAAATGGAGCCAGGCAGTTTGGGGAGGCACGAGCTGCTGTTAATGCACGTAATTAAAGCGCTAAGTGATTGTTCCTTCCCCGCGGAGCTGCGAGTGTCACTCAAGGCAGGAGCTTTCAAGTGCTATAAATAATCCAGCTGATGGAGATAAGGGATGGAGTATGGAGAGCTCAGATAATGCTCGTCTTATTCACAATTTGAATTTCACCGTCTCCTTTTCACTCCGGGGGCTGGGCGAAGGAGATTCACGGATCAGGTTGAGGGGCACGCTCCTGTTCAAAAATAGGTTTTGGTGACCTTTCCTATGAACAAATTTTAGTCAATTGCTCTCAAAAATTGCTGCTTTTATCCCCTAACCGGTATCTCCTCCAGCAGTTGGACACCTGGAGAGTGAGGGGATTAAAGGTGGCCACTGAATCTTGGGGCTGCGGAATGTTCGAGTGGAATCCCATAAAACCATCTTGGTTTTCTGCTTTTGGAGAGCTGCAGCTTTTTTGGGGTGTTTTTTGAAGCAGATTTCTCATTCATTGCATCAGGAAAATCCGATTAAAACCTCCAGGTAGAACCTTTGAATATTGGCTGGGGCTGAATTCGGGGATGGGGATCCCAAATCCTCGGAGCTTTCTCAGGGGTTTTCTGATTTTAAAGGTTTTTGCAAGAGCACAGGAATGGGAAAATATTGAAATTCAGGGCATCACCTCCCGATTCCATCTCCTGTTCCTTCCTTGGAATGAGGGGAACTTTCCCAAATCAAACCATTCCACGATTCTGGGATTATATTATGATCTAACAGAGGTTGGCTTTTGCTTTCCTGTAATTCAAATTTTCCTGGACAGCAACTGCAATGTCACTGAAAGTTTATGGTGGGAGTTGAAAAAAAAAATTCCATGTATTTTATTTACTGTGAAAAAATCCTCAGGTTTTCTGTAATATCCCATGAATTGAGGAATGTTAAAAAAAAAACTGGGAAAAAAATCCTCAGGTTTTCTGTAATATCCCATGAATTGAGGAATGTTAAAAAAAAATCCTGTGAAAAAAAATCCTCAGGTTTTCTGTAATACTCCTTAAATTGAGGAATGTTACAGGAAATGTTATTTTAAGGTATGGAGGAGTCCGTGTGAACCTCCAGGTTTGAGTTTCAGCTGATTTGAGCTGACCTTTTTTTTACTCTAATTAAATTTAAATTTAAATTTAGATTTTTACTTTCATTAAATTGCTGCAGTAATCTCATGTCCTCCCCATTGGCCACACCTCCAAATTTAAATTTTCCTTCAGCATCCATCTTCATTATCTAAAACCTGTTTGATGCCTCGAGGGGAGAGAAAACTTCAAGGAGGATTGGTTTAGCAGCTTTGAAGTTGGTGGTGCTTCCATTTGGAATATTCTGTTTCCCCCAGGGATTCTGAAATTTGGGATCTGCCTTCCCTGGGTCATCTTTAACAGACACAGCTTAGCCCTGACTCAGCCTGGAGCTGATGGAAAACCTCCAGAGCCGCTATGGATGGTGGCCTCTGGAACAAATATTTTCGGGATTCAATTTGTCTTGGCAGGAAACGGCTCGGGAGGGTTTTTATCAGCCCCAGACACCTTTTAAGGTGTCTAATTAAAAAAAAAAAAAAAACCAGCACACAAGAAAAGGCTACAATTCCGCCTAAAGCTTGGCACGTGTTGGCTTTTTTTTACTTCCTTTGTTGTGGGAGGAAACTTAATCAAAAGCTGTTTGTGAATGGGGAGAAGGTTAAGCCTTTAAATACTGGGATTTACAGGGACTGTTGGGAAAAGGGGCTGGGGAAGAACGGCGGCGCCGCTCCCTTATCTCGTTTGAAATTAATTATTTGGGGAATCAGCTTAGGAGTATTTTTGAGGAAGAGCTTGAGGAATTAACAGTGGAGATCTGTGGATTTTTACAGCGGAATTATCAGCTGCGTTCGTGCTCTGACGTCAGAGGTGCAGAGGGGGCGAAGGGACGGAATTGGGGGTGGGATGAGCAACCTCCAGCGGTGACCTTGGCTTCGCTGCCTGGAAAAAAACGGGAATGTTGGTGAATCATTCCTGCTCCTGTGTTTGCTCAGGATCACAGGGATTGTTAACCCAGGCCCTGCCTGCCTGGAGTGGTTTATTCATCCCATCCTCACCTGAACCAGGGCCAGGACACTCAGCCCCCAGGCATCTTCTCTTTCTTCACCTCATTTTCCATTAACTGCCCACAAAAGGTGGAATTCAGCCCATTTTGGGTTGCCTGAGGACGGCCAGGTTTGTTTTCCTGGCCCTGGGGTCACAGCCTCTGCTCTGTAAGGGAGTTTTCTTCTCTCTTTGCTCTCTTTGGAGCTCTCTCAGAGGAAATAGAATTGATCCATAAATCCAGCAGGAGCCTTGGAGCTGTCCCTGGATCCCTGGGAGTGTTCAAGGCCAGGCTGGACAGGGCTTGGAGCAGCCTGGAAGGTGTTTGGGCTAGAATGGGATGAGCTTTGAGATCCCTTCCCACTGATTCCACATCTTTATCCTTGCCCCAGACCTTGTTCTATCTCCCAGACCTTGTTTTATCTGCCAGACTGACTCCAGGTTGTGTCTGAGTGACTGGAGGCTGAGCTGCCTGGAAAACCACAGTCCCGTTTTCCACCTTGGTTTCCCTGGAGCTGCACCGGAGCGTGGATGCTCCAGGCTGGATCCAGTCCTGGTTTAGGCAGGGAATCAACAAGGAAAAACCTGGCTTATTGTGATCCCTGACCTTTATCCCATCCTGGTACTGGATCTGGTGTGCCTTGGAGCGGAGCTGATCCATGCTGAGGATTTTATCCTGGACAAATATGGGGTTGGGAAGCACAGAGAGCCAGCAGAGCTGCTGGGAGAGCTGGGAATGTTCAGCTGGAGGAAGGAAGGATCCAGGGAGACCTTGGAGCCCCTTCCCAAGGCTAAAAAGGCTCCAGGAGAGCTGGAATTTGGGAAAGTGGATGGAGGAACAGGACGCAGGGAAAGGGGAGCTTGGGGTGGGATATGGGGAAGGAATTCCCAGAGAATCCCTGGGAGTGTCCCAGGAAAGGTTGGAGCACCCTGGGATGGTGGGAGGTGTTAGGATTGGAATGGGATGGGATTGAAGGTCCATGATTCCATCATTCCATGATTCCATGACTCCAGCAAAGCCCTGGGGCAGCAGCTGGTGGGGCCTCACTTTATCCAACTGGGAATTCCTGTTCCTGCAGGAATACTGCAGCTGGAGAGGGATCAGGCCCTGCATATCCAGTGAGGAACCCAGGAATAAATCCAGGATCAGGTCTGGTGTAACGAGGCTGTCTCATCACTTAATTTAATCCTAGCTTGGTTCAGGATGCCTTGCCCAGCTCCTGGATTTACTTTTCCTTTGTCAAAATGGTTTGATTTAAATCTTAGTTCCCAAAATTTAATCTGGGAAAAGCCCAGCCTGGGTGCTCTGTGCGGGATTCAGGCAGGGAAATCAGGGAGCACTTTGTCCTCCCGTTCTTTGGGCTCGCTCAGAGTGGAGAATAACACAGAAAAACAGAATAAATCTGGTTTTTTCCATTGTTATTCCAGCGCTGTGTCCCAGACACACTGATTAATCTCAGAAGATCAGCACACTCATCCCTATTGTTCTAATCCCGAGCGGAGTCTGCCACAATAAATGGTTCAATATTCATTGAATTCATGCTGAAAAATACCAGGAAAGCATGGATTTGACTCGTTCTGGTGTTATGTGGACTTTTTTTCCTCCTCTTCAAATCTAGAACAGACTTTTCATTTCCAAAAACTCCTTAAACCCATAAGCACTCACAACTCAGGAATTCTCAGGAATTCTCATATTTAAAACCACAAAACACCCCAGGAAGTGAGTTCAGGCTCCCAGCCCCAGGGAATGTTTGCTTTGCCTTTTTTTGGGCTCTTTTTTATTTGACTCTTTTCTTTTATTTTTCTCTTTTCTTTTTTTTTTCTATTTTACATTTTCAGGAGTTTTTTGAGAACCCCGCGTTCCGCCCTGACGGGATGAAGCTGTACCCCACGCTGGTGATCCGCGGCACGGGGCTCTACGAGCTCTGGAAAACGGGGCGGTACCGGAGTTACCCCCCCAGCACCCTGGTGGATCTGGTGGCCAGGATCCTGGCCCTGGTGCCGCCGTGGACACGCGTGTACCGCGTCCAGAGGTAATTCCTGCCTGGAATGTTCTGCTCTCCGCCCTGCGAGCCATTCCGGCTTTAATTCTGTAATTAGTCTCAGCCTTCGTTATCTCCCAGCCTTAACCAGTAATTGAGCAGAGATCTCAAAGGTCTCTCTCTGTTCAGGTGGGAAAGGGCAGGTGGGATGAGGAGCTGGGCAGGTGGGAAACGCCTGGAAATTTCCAGAGGCACCGCTTCCACTGTCAGCCAGGGAAAGCATCCAGGGCTGGGATGATCCTGAGGGATAATGGGGTGGATCCTGTGATGGATAATTAATGGGATTGATCCTATGATGGGTAATTAATTGGGTGAATTCCATGATGGATAATTAATGGGATTTATCCTATGGTAGGTGATTGGGTGGATTCCATGATGGATACTGTGATCAATAATGGGGTGGATCCCATGATGGATAATTGTATGAATCCCATGGTGGATAATTAATGGGATGAATCCCTTGATGGACAATTAATGCGATCTCAAAGATCTCTCTCTGTTCAGGTAGGAAAGGGCAGGTGGGATGAAGAGCTGGGCAAGTGGGAAATGCCCAGAAATTTCCAGAGGCGCTGCTTCTGCTGCCAGCCTGGGAAAGCACTGGGTTGGGATGATCCTGGGGGATAATGGGTGGATCCTGTGATGGATAATTAATGGGATTGATCCTATGATGGGTAATTGGATGGATTAATGGGATTGATCCTATGGTGGGTGATTGGATGGATTCCATGATGGATAATGAATGGGATTGATCATATGATGGGTAATTAATTGGGTGGATTCCATGATGAATAATTAATGAGATTGATCCTATGATGGGTCATTGGGTGAATTCCATGATGGATAATTGATGGGATTGATCCTATGACAGATAGTTAATTGGGTGCATTCTTTGATGGATAATTAATGGGGTTAATCATATAATCAATAATGGGATGGATTCCATGATGGGTAGTTAATTGGATGGATCCTGTGATAGGTAATTGGATGGATTCCATGTTGGATAATTAATGGGATTGATCCTATGATGGGTAATTAGTTGGGTGGATTCCATGATGGATAATGAATGGGATTGATTCTGTGATGGATAATTGGATGGATTCCATGATGGATCCTGTAATGAATAATAGGGTGGATCCCATGATGGATTCCATGATGGATAATGAGTGGATTCCATGATGGATAATTGATGGGATGGATCCCATTATGGATAATTGGATGGATTGCATGATGGATAATTTGATCCCATGATTGAAAATTAATTGGGTGGATCCCATTATGAACCCCATGATGGATAATGGGATGGATCCCATTATGGATAATTCATGGGTGGATCCCATGGTGGATAATTAATGGAATGGATCCCATGGTATATAATTAATGGGATGCATCCCATGATGAGTAATTAATTGGGTGGATCCCATGATGGATAATTAATTGGGGGGGATCTTATGATGGATCCTGTGATGGATAATTAATTGGATGCATTCTGTGATGGATAATGGGATGGGTGCCATGATGGATAAGTAATTGGATGGATCTCATAATAGATAATTAATTGGGTGGATTCCATGATGGATAGTTAATTAGATGGATCCCATGACAGATAATGGGTGGATCCCATTACAGATAATTGGATAGATCCCATAATGGATAATGGATGGATCCCGTGATTGATAATTAATTGGGTAGAACCCATGCCGGATAATTAATGGGCTGGATCCTATGATGGCTGATGGGCTGGATCCCATGATGGATAATGGGTAGATCTCCTGATGGATAATCAATTGGATGGATCACATGATTGATAATGGGTAGATCCCATGATGGATAATTAATTGTGTGGATCCCATGATGGATAATTAATTGTGTGGATCCCATGGTGGATAATTAATTGGATGTATCTCGTGATGGGTAATTGGGTGGATCCCATGGTAGATAATGGGTAGATGCCATGGTGGATAATTAGTTGGATGGGTCCTGTGATGGATAATTAATGGGATGGATCCCATGGTGGATAACGACACCACCAGATAAAACATCTTCACTTTTGTTCTTACCTTAAATTTCTCTCTCTCACGGCTTCCCCTGCACCGGGGAAACTGAGGCTGCTCCATCCCTGGAAGTGTCCAGGGAAAGGTTTGGAACACCCTGGGATGGTGGGATGGGATTTAAGGTCCCTTCCCACCCAAACCATTCCAGGATTCCATGATCTCAAACTCTGAGAGCCACTCCTTATGATCCTTGTTCCATGGGATGGAATTTTGAGGAGAATCCAGGAACTCGCTGTGTTTGTGTCCATCCCAATCCCAAAATAATCAGTTTATTGAGAGGGAGATAAAACACCATTAAAAATCTTCCTGCTCCAGGAAATCCAGTGAAATGGTGTGGAAAAGGTGGAATCACCATCCTTGGAGTCATTTAAAACCCTTGAGGCTGTGATTTCATTCCCTGTTGTTGATGATCCAAAGGTCGATCCTAACGTTAATAATTCCATGATTCTGTGAAATTGTTGTTTATTTTTTAAAAAATGAGCTGCTGCTAATGAGCCCTTGGAGGAGAAGGCATCTCTCAGGCTGATCCTTATTCCTGCATTTATCCCAAATATTTGGGATCTTCATCATCCCTACAGCACTGCAGAAAACGACAGGAGCGTCACTCACCTCCAGGGTTTTGTTTTTCTTTGGATTTCGGCGTTTTTATGGATTTTCCTCTCACTCTGATGGTGAGGAGGTGGAAAAATGAGGAAATAAAATCTTTCCCTCGGAATGGGGCAGAGCTGAGAGCCAGATCCAGAATTTCCCTGGAAGTTCCAATCAGCTACTCCACAAGAAACCCAAGGAATGCAAATGTTGGGAAAATAGGAGATTAAACAAACCTGGCTGGAGCTGCTGGCAAATTTTCTCATTAACTTTAATAAGTTCAGCATTTAATTCTCTGTATCCTGAATTTATTTAGCATTTTAATGAGTCCCCAAATCAGTGTCCAGTGGCTGGAGTCGCTCTGGACGCTCCTGACGATCCAAAGTGGAAATGAAAAACCCATTCCTTGCTTTTTTTTTCCTTCAGAATCTGCTTTTTCCCATCCCTGTTTGAATTTCCTTCGCTCCCCAGCAGGTGGATGAGCAGCTCTGGGTTGTAATCCATCTTTTATTTATGGGATTTTGGTTGCAATTCCCTGGATTTAGATAAAAACCCAGGACCAGAGTGCATCAGGATTATTTTGTCGTCGTTCCTGGAGGGAAAATCCACCCAGCCTGGCATTTTTGGAGCTGTTCCATAATTGTTATTCCCTGGATTATCCCTGTGGAGCCGAGTGTCCTCCAGTCACCACGTGAAGCGCTCGTTTTCCCCCAAATTGCAGCTCTTAGACTCTGCAGGGTCTTTATTTACTCAGAGAAATCCCTGCATTAAGGCCCTGGTTAAGGAGTTTTCCTTGGAGTTTTGGGCAGGAATTATCCCCAGATCATGTGGATTTATAGGAAAAAAAAAATATTTTTTTTCCTTTTCCCAGGGAGGGGCAGGACACAGGGAATGGCTTCCCACAGAGGGCAGGGATGGGTGGGGTTTTGGGAAGGAATTCCTGCCTGGGAATCCCCATGCCTGGAATTGTCCCAGCAAAGGTTGGAGCAGCCTGGGATGGTGAAAGGTGTCAGGGTTGGGATGGGGTTTAAGGTCTTTAAGGTGTTTTGTTGTGGTTTTTTGGGGTTTTTGGTGGTTTTTTTGGGGTGGTTTTTTTTTTTGGTTGGTTTTTTTTTTTAGGACCCTTTAATTCCTTTATTTTTTGCCCAGCTCCTGCCAAACCCAGGAATTGTTCATAGGTTTTAAGCAAAATCCACCAGGACCTGGGCACATCCAGGAATTAATTCCACAGAGCTACAGGGGGATGGAAAACCAGCATGGATTGGTTGATTAATTAATTAATTACAGCCCAAATTCCCTGAGCATCCCAAGCTCCAGGTGGGATTTTGGGGTATTCAGCTGAGGAAAAGGAGGAAAACTCACCCAGGTATGTCTGGGACCATTCTGGTTGGTGCAGAACTGAATTTCCTGTCTGATTTTCCTGGAAATTGGAGGGATTTTGGATAAACAGATGGAATTTCATCAGGGTGGAGTAGGACGAGCCAGCATTCCAAGCTCCATCCCAATGAAGAAATCCTCCTTTCCCTAGAAATAAAATTAAATGGTGGCTGCATCCTCCTGCAGTGGCAGATGTGGTTCAGCTGGAGCAGTGCTCCTGTAGAAGGTGCAGTTT
>JAODLH010001965.1:112068347-112078601 GCA_027575645.1 Cossypha caffra
CGCGGCTCCGGCTCAGCCCGCGAGTCACGGAGGGACCGGAGCCGCAGCTCAGCGCAGGTAGGAATTCCTCTGCCCGCTCGCGATTTTTGGGGGTTTTTTCCTCTTTTTTTTCCAGCTTTTCCTGCTTTTTTTCCAACTGGCCGGGAGGGATCCGGCCCCGCTGTCCCTGCCGAGGAAAAGTTTGGCTCTGCAGCCCCAAAATCCAGAGGATGCAACAAGAGGCAGCGTGGCCTGCCCGGAGCAGCGGGTGCTGCGCTTTCCCTCCGGGATAAGCGGGAATTTTATTTTTTTGGGGTGGATTTTTTGGGGTAGCAGTTTGCCCATCCCATATTTCCGCTCCTTTTCCTTCCAGTCGCGACTTTGTCGGGATCTTCCCCCTAAAATCACCCCAAAAAAATCACACGGGATATTTTTTTATTTCTTTATTTTATATTTTTTTTTTGTGCTGGTGCTTTGTTCGCTTTAGAACCACCCTACTAAAAAAAAAAAAAAAAAAGACAGGAATAAGGGGCTGAGGAGATTGGATGTGCGGGGGGTAAAAAAAAATATTATTCGTGATTTTTATTTTTGCATTTTTGTACCTCCAAGCCGCCTTTTGCCGGCTCCCATCTGCCTTTCCAGTCACACCGCGGTGCCTCATTTTGGCCAATTATGGCCAATTACCTGATTGAGGGGCACCGCGAAAAGGCAGCGCTGATTTCTCCGCCAAGGATCTGTAACCACCACCACCCCCATCATTCCCAAATCCCTCAGATTTCCCTGAAATCCCCCCCGCCCAAAAAAAAATCCGGCCAGGATTTGGGGGAGCAGGGCCGGGGGAGGTTCTCTGACAATAATCTGATTTTTTTTTTACATTTCTTTCTTTAAATGGGAAAAGCTTTCCCTCTTTCCATGAAGGATCAACCTCTGGATCAGGCCTTGGCTTCGAGAAGGGTGGGAAAAAAAAGAGGGGGGGAAAAAAAAAAAGGACATTTGGGATGGTTTTACTCCGGGATGATCCCAAACCGGGAAACGCTGGAGCTTTTGGGGTGTTGGGGGCGATCCCAAAACCGGGATAATCCCATGGGAAGAGGGGCTGGGAGCGTCTCCACGGCCTCAAATCGCCTCAAATCGAGCGGATAAAAAATCCCATCTGAGGCAGCACCTGCTGCCCCTTCCAGCTCCTCTCCCGGGGTTTATTCCCGTTCTCGCTGCTCCCACAATGGATTTTCCCACCTCATCCCAGAAAAATCCGCTCGTCCTGATGGATAAACCCGCCCTTATCTCCACCGCAGGCTGGATTTCCAGAAGAAAAAAAAAAAAAACAACACAAAAAACCACAAAACCAACAGCAAAAAAATAAACCTCATTTATTTTTTATTTTTTTTATTTATCGTTCCTCTCCAAAATTAATGAGGGTAATTCCAAGCGCTTGGAATAATAAAATAAAACAAGTCCGGATTTCAGCCCCGGGGCAGCGGGAGCTCCGGGATGGATGGGGTGGGGTTTTTTTGGGGAGGAAAAGGAAGATTTTGTGTCCTGGAAGAGCCGCGGGGGTGGCTGTGACATCCCCAGGCACCGGTGGGAGAATCCTTTGGGAAAGAGGGGAAAAATGTTCTTTAAATTGGGGAAAAATGGGAAAGAATGAGGGGAAAAATGTGAGGGAATGGGGAAAGAATGAGAACAAAACGTGGGGGAAAGAATGAGGAGAAATGTGGGGAAAACGGGAAAGGACGGGAGAAAAACATGGGGGGAAAGAAGAAGGGTGAGAGGAAAAGATGTGGGGAAAGGATGAGGGGAAAAATGTGGGGGAAAGGGGAAAGAATGAGGAAAAAAGTGGAGAAATGGGGAAGGAATGGAAGAAAAAAGTGGGGGAAAGGGGAAGGATGAGAGGGAAAGATGTGGGAGAAAGGGGAAAGAATGAGAGAAAAAGATGTGGGGAAAAGAGAGAGAATGAGAGGAAAATGTGAGGAAAAGGAAGGAGAGGAAAAATGTGGGGGAAAGGGGAAGAATGAAGATGTGGGGAAATGGGGAAAGAATGAGGAAAAAATGCGAGGAAAAGGGTAAAGAATGGGGAAAACGTGGTGGAAAGGGGAAAGAATGAAGGAAAATATGGGGAAAGAATGGGAAAAACCGTGTGGGGAAAGGGGAAGGATGAGAGAAAAAGATGTGAGGGAAAAGGGGGAAAGAATGAGGGAAGATGCGGGGAAAGAATGAGGAAAAAAACCGGAGAAATGGGGAAAGAATTGGGAAAAAATGTGGAGAAATGGGGGGGAAATAGGGAAAATATTGGGGGGGAAACGCATCCTTTTCTTTTTTTTTTTTTTTTCTTTTTTTTTTCTTTTATGGATTCTTGGCTGGAAAACTCAGGAAGGGGCTTGGAACCGCTCCCACCCCCCCCTAAAAAAACCCCAAAATCTAAAAGCATCCTGAGTGAATTTTGGGGCGGGGGATGCCCAGAGAGGGTTTTCCATCCCCGTCCCGTTTTCCCACGGGTGTACGGGACTCTTGGGGACACGGGGACGGGGACAGGGGGTGGCAGCGGTGGTTTTTTTGGGGTTGAGCGGTTTTCGGGGGGGTCTGGCCTCTCGCGGGAGCTGTGACTCACCCGAGCGCCGTTAATGACTCGGTGCAGATTAATCCTGGATCCTGCTCCTTATCAGCGTCCCCCGGCCCCTCCGGCGGGTGACAGCCGGGACTTGTCACCGCCTGCCTGCCTGCGGGGACAAAAGGTGACCGTCATGCCAGGCAGGGACCCGGCAGCGAGCGGGGCTGGACTCGGGAAGGGGGGGAAATTTGGGAGCCCCGAAATGCGGGGCCAGGTCCCCATCGTGTCACTTCTACCCTGAAATGTCCCAAAATCCGGGTGCCACTTCCCCATCTCTGTCACCTCTGCCTGGTCCCCTCATTGTCCCCTGAACCCGCTGTCACATTCCCATCCTGTCCCTCTCTGGTTCATGAATTGTCCCAAAATCCCGGTGCCACATCCCCATTCTGACCCTCTTTGTCCCCTCTGTCTGGTCCCTGAAATGTCCCCAAAACCTGGTGCCACATCCCCATCCTGTCCCTGTCTGTCACCTCTGTCTGGCTCCTGAATTGTCCCCTAACCTGGTGCCACATCCTGGTTTCTGTCACCTCTGTCTGGCCTCAAAATCCTGGTGCCACATCCCCATCCTGTCCCTCTCTGTCACCTCTCTCTGGTCCCTTCATTGCCCCCTAGACCTGGTGCCACATCCCCATCTCTGTCCTCTCTGTCACCTCTGCCTGGTCCCTGAATTTTCCCAAAATCCTGGTGCCACATCCTCATCTCTGTCATCTCTGCCTGGTCCCAAAATCCTGGTGCCACACCCCCCCTCCTATCTGTCTCTGTCACCTCTGTTCCCTCTGTCTGGTCCCTGAAATGTCCCTAAAACCTGGTGCCACACCCCCATCCTGTCCCTCTCTGTCACCTCTGTCTGACTCCTGAATTGTCTCCTAACCTGGTGCCACATCCTCATCTCTGTCACATCTACCTGGTCCCCTCATTGTCCCAAAATCCCAGTGCCACGTCCCCATCCTGTCCCTCTTTGTCCCCTCTGGTCTCTGAATTGTCACCTGAACCTGGTGCCACATCTCCAACTCAGTTGCCTCTGTCATCTCTGCCTGGTCCCAAAATCCTGGTGCCACATCCTCATCTCTGTCACCTCTGCCTGCTCTCCCTGAATTGTCCCCTGACCCAGTGCCACATCCCCATTCTGACTCTCTCTGTCACCTCTGTCCAGTCCTTTAATTGTCCCCTAGACCTGGTTCCATATCCCCACCTCTGCCACCTCCGTCTGGTCCCCTCATTGTCCCAAAATCCTGGTGCCACATCCCCATCTCTGTCACCTCTGCCTGGTCCTGAATTGTCCCCTAACCTGGTGCCACATTCCCATTTCTGTCACTTCGGTCTGGTCCTTTAATTGTCCCCTAAACCCAGTGCCACATCTGCACCCTGTCCCTCTCTGTCACCTCTGTTCCCTGTCTGGTCCCTTCACTGTCCCAAAATCCTGGTGTCACACCCCCATTTCTCTCTGGCCCCCTTCATTGTCCCCCTAACCGGATGCCACATCCCCATCTCTGTCCCGTCTGTCCCTCTGCCTGGTCCCTGAATTGTCCCCCAGCCCGGTCCCTCTCTGTCACCTCTATCCAGTCCTTTAATTGTCCCCTAAGCCAGTGCCACATCCTCATCTCTGTCACATCTGTCAGGTCATTTGATTGTCCCCTGAACCCGGTGCCACATCCCCATCCTCTCCCTCTCTGTCACCTCTATCTGGTCCTTTCATTGTCCCCTGAACCCAGCGCCACGTCCTCATCTCTGTCACCCCTGGTCCCTGAATTGTCCCCTAACCTGGTGCCACATCCTTGTTTCTGTCACCTCTGTCTGGCCCAAAAATCCTGGTGCCACATCCCCATCCTGTCCCTCTCTGTCACCTCTTTCTGGTCCCATTCATTGTCACCTAAAAGGTGCCACATCCTCATCTCTGTCCCCTCTGTTCGGTCCCTTCACTGTCCCAAAATCCTGGTGCCACATCTCAATCCTGTCCCCTCTGTCTCCTCTCTCTGGTCCCATTCATTGCCCCCTAGACCTGGTGCCACATCCCCATCTCTGTCCTCTCTGTCACCTCTGCCTGGTCCCTGAATTGTCCCAAAATCCCGGTGCCACACCCCCATCCTGTCCCTCTTTGTCCCCTCTGGTCTCTGAATTGTCCCCTGAAGCTGGTCCCCCATCTGCACCCTGTCCCTCTCTGTCACCCCTGTTTCCTCTGTTTGATCCCTGAATTGTCCCAAAATCCTGGTTCCACATCCCCCTCTCTGTCACTTCTGCCAGATCCCAAAATCCCAGTGCCACATCCCCCTCTCTGTAACCTCTGCCTGGTCCCTGAATTGTCCCCTAAGCCTGGTGCCACATCCCCATCGTGTCCCTCTCTGTCACCTCTATCTAGCCCTTTAATTGTCCCCTAAGCCAGTGCCACATCCTCATCTCTGTCACATCTGTCAGGTCATTTGATTGTCCCCTGAACCTGGTGCCACATCCCCATCCTGTCCCTCTCTGTCACTTCTGTCTGGCTCCTGAATTGTCCCTTGAACCTGGTGCCACATTCCCATTTCTGTCACCTGTATCTGGTCCCTTCATTGTCCCCTAATCCTGTGCTCCATCTCCCTCTCTGTCGCCTCTGCCTGGTCCCTGAAATGTCCCAAAATCCTGGTGCCATATGCCCATCCTGTCACCTCTGCCTGGTCCCTGAATTGTCGCCTAGACCCGGTGCCACACCCCCATCCTGTCCCTCTCTGTCACCTCCGTCTGGTCCCCTCATTTTCCCCTGAACCTGGTGCCACATCCTCACTTCTGTCCCCTCTGTCCAGTGCCCTCATTGTCCCCTGAACCTGGTGCCACCTCCCCATCTCTGTCACCTCTGCCTGGTCCTGAATTGTCCCCTGAACCCATTGGCCAAGCCAGCTGGGACACGGAATTCTGTGGGGATTCTGTGGGGATTCTCCAGGAATCAGGCTCGGATCCTGGCAATCCCAGGGTAGGGACAGGGGGGTGGCAGGTCCCCAAAACCTTCCAGGACAGGGACAGGGGGGACAGGACAGGACCCAAAACCAGCCCTGAGCAGGAATTGGGGCATGTGGGAATTGTCCCACTCTGGGAACAGCCAGGAACGTGCCCAACCCCACCACTAAAACAAAATCCTAAACAAAATCCTAAATAAAATCAACCCTGCCCGAGATCTCTGCTGGGAGAATCCCAGAAAAATCACACCAGGTCCTTTTTGGAATCAGCTCCTTTCCCAACGGGATTATTTGCAAATTTTGGTGCAGGCACTGTCTGGATTTGCCTGATTTTGTGGGGTCTTGGAGGATTTTGTGAGGTTTTGGAGGATTTTGTGGGATTTTACAGGATTTCACGGAGTTTTGTGAGATTTTGTAGTGCTTTGTGGGATTTTTCAGGATTTTGTGGGGTTTTGCAGGATTTATGAAATTTAGCAGGATTTTGTAGGATTTCACAGGGTTTTGTGGGATTTTACAGGATTTTGTGGGGTTTTGAGAGATTTTGCTGTGCTTTGTGGGATTTCACAGGATTTTGCAGGATTTCACGGAGGTTTGCAGAGTTTTGCTGGTTTTGTGGGATTTCATGGGGTTTTGCAGGATTTTGTGGGGTTTAACTGCATTTTGCGGCATTTTGAGGGATTTTGCAGGATTTAGTGGGATTTAGTGGGATTTCATGGGTTGTGCAGAATTTTGTGGGATTTTGCAGAATTTAATGGGATTTTATGGCATTTGGCAAGATTTCATGGGATTTCACGGGATTTAAGGGGATTTTATGGAATTTAGAAGGATTTTCTGACATTTCACAAGGATTTTTTTTTTTTTATTTCCGGGGTTTTGCAGAATTTTCGGGATTTCAAGGGATTTCACTGTGGGATTTTGCAGAATTTCACCCAATTTCCTGGCATTTCATGGGATTTAGTGGAATTTCACTGGGTTTTTGTGGGGTTTAGCAGGATTTCGTAGTATTTAATGGGTTTTCACGTGGTTTTGTGGGGTTTCACTGAATTTTGTGGGATTTCACAGGGTTTTTTGGGGTTTCACGGGGATTTTGTGGGATTTTGCAGGATTTTGTGCTATTTGCAGCATTTTGCAGGATTTCAAGGGATTTTGAGGGGTTTTACTGAACTCTGCAGAATTTCATGAGGTTTTACAGAATTTTGTGGGGTTTTGCTGGATTTTGTGGGATTTTATGGAACTCAGCAGGATTTTGCGGGATTTTGCAGGATTTCGGGGAATTTCACGGGATTTTGCGGCATTTTGCAGGATTTCCTGGGATTTTGAGGGATTTCACTGAATTCTATGGGATGTCACAGGGTTTTGCAGAATTCTGCAGGATTTTGCAGAATTTCATGCGATTTTATGGAATTTGGCAAGATTTCACAGGATTAAATGTGATTTCCTGGGATTTAGCGGGATTTTATGGGATTCAGAAGGATTTTGTGACATTCCACGAGGATTTTTTTGATTTCCGGGGTTTTGCAGAATTTTGTGGGATTTTGCAGAATTTCACAGGATTTCACAGGATTTAGCGGAATTTCTCTGGGTTTTTTTGGGGTTTCGCTGGATTTCACAGGATTTCATGGGTTTTCAAGTGGTTTTGTGGGATTTCACTGAATTTCACAGGATTTCATGGGTTTTTGTGGATTTTTGTGGGATTTCATGGGGTTTTTGTGGGATTTCGCAGGGTTTCACAGGTTTTTGTGGGATTTTATGGAATTTAGCAGGATTTCGTGGGGTTTCACGGGATTTTGCGGTATTTCGCGGGATTTCACGGGGTTTTTGTGGAATTTCATGGGATTTTGCAGGATTTTGTGGCAGCCACTGGGTTTTGTGGGTTTTTGCGGCATTTCACTGGGTTTTTGCGGGATTTCGTGGGATTTCACGGGTTTTTTGTGGGATCCCTCGGGGTTTCCCGGTTTTTTGGGATTCTGAGGGGTCTGTCCCACAGCCGCTGCCGGTGGCACCATGAGGGCCGTGCTCTGGGACCTGCTCCTGCTCTGCCTCTTCGCCCGCGCACGCGGCGACTGCCGGGACGACTGCGTGCACTGCGACCGCCTGCTCTACCGCGACAGCTTCGACGTCCTCGTGAGTGCCACCCTGTCCCCATAAAACTCTGGGCATCGTGAGTGCTTCCCCTGTCCCTTGTCCCCAAAAACTCTGGGTACTGTGAGTGCCTCCCCTATCCCCAAAAAACTCTGGGCATTGTGAGTGCCTCCCCTGTCCCTTGTCCCCAAAAACTCTGGGCATCGTGAGTGCCACCCTGTCCCCAAAAAACTCTGGGTATTGTGAGTGCCACCACCGTCCCCTGTCCCTTGTCCCCAAAAACTCTGGGTACTGTGAGTGCCACCCCTGTCCCCAAAAACTCTGGGCATCGTGAGTGCCTCCCCTGTCCCCAAAAAACTCTGGACATCGTGAGTGCCACTCCTGTCCCCATGGAGCTCTGGGCACAGTGAGTGCCACCACCCCTATCCCCAAAAAACTCTGGGCACCATGAGTGTCACCACTGTGCCCTGTCCCTTGTCCCCAGGGGCTCTGGGCACTGTGAGTGCCACCCCTGTCCCCTGTCCCCAAAAAACCCTGGGCATCCTGAGTGCCACCACCACTGTCCCTTGTCCCCAGGGGCCTCTGGATGCCCTTTTCCCTCTGTCTGGGGTCTTGGGGACATCATGAATGCCACCACTGTCCCTTGTCCCCAAAAACCTCTGGGCACCATGAGTGCCACCATTGTCCCCTGTCCCAGGTGCTGGGACAAGGGTGCTGGGGTGCTGGGGACATCCTGGATGGTCCTAAATGGGCACTGGGATGGTCCCAAGGGAAGGTGAAGATCCCAAATCAGGGTGAAAATCCCAAACCAGGATGGTCCCAAACTGGGGTGCAGATCCCGAATCAGAGTGCAGATCCCAAACCCAGATGCTCCCAAGACCCCAAACATCCCCAGCTTCCATCTCCCCTCCCCTCCTCACCCATCCCAACCCCAAACCCCTCCAAAACCCCGCTGGGAGCCCCGGGAGGGTGGGACGGGCTCAGAGACCCCACAGCTCCTCCGGCTCTTGATTCAGGATGGGAAGAGCCCTAAAACTGGAATTTGGGTTTTTACTGCTCCTAAATCCTTTATTTTTCCCTCGACTGAGCCGTATCCTGCCATTCCCAGGGAATTTTCCATCACCTCCCCCATTTATTCGGGATAAAAAAATCCCACTGGGTGGACACGTCCCCCAAAAAGGAGCTGGAAACTTGGAAGCCCCAGGGTTGGGAAATATTCCTGAAAAAATCCCCAGAGGAACCAGAAATTTCCAGGAGATGCTGGAACCACCCCAGTGCCACCAAGGGCAGGTCACTGCCACTGGGTTTTGGGGTGCCACTGCCCTGGTTCGGCCCCAAAATGTTGGTTTGGAGGCACCAGAACCTCTGTGGGATCCCCTTTATCTGCTCCTGGGGCTCCAACCGGAACCTTGGGATTTGGGGTCTCCTGATGGGATTTGGGGTCTCCGGGACTCAGTTTGGTCTGGAAGGAGCCTCCTGGTGGGATTTAGGGTCTCATGGTGGAATTTGGGGTCTTCTGAGGTTTGGTTTGGTCTGGAAGGAGACTACTGGTGCGGTTTGGAGTCTCATGGTGGGATTTGGGGTCTCCTGGGGTCAGTTTGGTCTGGAAGGAACCTTCTGCTGAGATTTGGGGTCTCCTGGTGGGATTAGGGGTCTCATGGTGAGATTTGAGGCCTCCTGAGGTTCAATTTGGGCTGGAAGGAGCCTCCTGGTGGAATGTGGGGTCTCCTGGTGGGATTTGGGATCTCCTGGACTCGGTTTGGTCTGGAAGAAACCTCCTGGTGGGATTTGGGGTCTCCTGGTGGGATCTGGGGTCTCCTGGGACCGTGCTGAGTGCTACTCTCTGAGGATTCCTGACCCACTCCGAGACTGGGACAGGAACCACTTCCAGCAGCACCGACACCGCGGCCGGTGCCGAGGAGCCCGGGATGTCCCCGAAGCTGTCACCTCCACGGGATCCATCACCTCCGGACCCTCCCAAAGCCTTGGCAATGCCAGGAGAGGAACCACCCCAAAACCCCTCGGCACTGCCTCCCTGGGGACGATTCACCCGATTTTGGGTTTTGCCGAACGAGCCCTTGGGAATGGGAAGAACCGATGGAGCTGCAGCCCCGAGTGACCACTGGTGGCACCTCCCTGGTGGCCAAGAAGAGAATTCTGGGGCCCACAGGTGGCCATGAGACACCCTGAATGTCCTCCAGCTCGCTCGGGTGTGAGCAGGTCCCCGTTGTCCCATCCTGTGGGAATTCCTTGGATTTAGGGGCCCAAAAAAAGAGATTTTGGTGCATTTCCAGGAAGGAATCCAGAATTTGTTCTGGTGTGGAAGAGCTCCAGGAAGGGCAACTCCATTGTGAAGAATGGGGCGGTTTGAGGGAAAAAAGGATGAAAAAGGGATTAAAAAAAGGGATTTTAGGGTTTGAGGGAGAGGATTTGAGGGAATTCCCACCTGGCCCAGGTGAGCTCAGCTGGGCTCCAGTGTTGGAATGACCCCACCATGGAGGAGACGCCGGGATGGAGACGATTCCACCTGCAGGAGGGCAACCCTTCTCTGCTGGGCCTTCCAGAAGGTTCCTTCTGGTGTTTAGCGAGTTTGGCTCTTCCATGATTTTCTCCTGGATGGGTTTGGTGGCACCAAAACCCCACAGCAGGGCCTGGGCT
>JAODLH010001966.1:31901-45030 GCA_027575645.1 Cossypha caffra
GGGCAGGATGGTGTAGAGATGCCCCTCAGAGAACAGAGAGAGCACCTTCAAACAGCATCTGGCATGGTTAATGAAGGAGTAGGAAATCACTTTGAAGGGGACAGATGATAAAAACCACTCTCTGTGAAAATAAGAGACAATAGGAGTGGAGGGAATGGGAAAGAAGAAAGAGGAGAGGGGAAGGGAAAAGGTAAAAAATAAAAGAGGAAAGGGAGAGGGAAAGAGAAGGGGAAAGGGGGAGAGGAATAGAGTCCCTGGAAACTGATTTTATCTAAAGGACATTTTCTCACCATATATATTTTCTACAATAAATAGCCTTTTCCCACATGCTTTAGCTTTCTAGCTGTTCATATTAACTAAACCCAGTGAGTTTTAAAGAGATAGGAAAAAATCAGTAAAAAGTTTTCCTTCAACACCAAATATCTGCAAAAGACTGAGAACTATGCTTAATGGCAGCAGCCCGTCCATCAGAAACCTAAAGATTCTAAAGATGGTTCAGAGCCTGCAATGTTTCCTTTTAGTATGGAATAAAATGCTTTTAAAAACTGCTATGTGTGAATTTACAGAAGACAAAAGGCATCCCACTTGAGAATAACATACGAGTAAATCCAAAATATCCTGCTCCCCCCTCTTGAGTCTGCCCTTCTCAATCATAAATGTATTGCAGCCAGCGGGGTCAGCACATCAATAGAAAGAGAGGCGTTCTTTGGCCAACAGGTATAATAACTGCAAAAACGCCTTTGCAACACTTCAGGCAAGTCTGGGAAGGGGCAAAAGCAGTGGGATTCCTCATCCAAAGATTAAATCTGTCAAACAAAAGGACAGAAAGCTGCAGCTCCAGCCCATCCCCAGATACGGCTCTGGGAGCGCCTACACGCACGGCACGGCTCACACAGCAGCAGCAGCTGCAGCCCAGCCCTCGCTTTGCCTTGGCCTTCCAGCACAAAAGAGGCAGAGCCCACATCTGCTCCTGGAACAGAGGCACCTTTTGCATGTGCCTTCCTGCACGGCAGTGGCACTTTCCAAACACTCTTCTCTTCTTTCCCATCAAAGTCTGCTAGAACCTAGAATGCATCACTACAAATGCCCTGCATGAGGCATTCTTCCCAGGAAAAGGAACAACCAAACATGGCTGACAGAGGCTCACATCTCTCATCCTCACTAAGGGGGGAAGACTTTTTCATCCTTCTTTTAGAAATCTTACTTTACCAGAGTAATTAGGTAATTATATAATACTGAACCAAATGAACTTCAAGAAGCCTTTGCTTCTCAGCCACATAGCAAGGTTCAAAATCTCTTAGTCCAGCCTCTTTTATTCACATCCAACGAGGTTACTTCAGCAGAGGCAGGGATCTCCTTATCTCCCGAATCATTTTTTCTATTTCAAGGCCTAGTGGTGATTCCTCGTCTGGAGTAGCATTCCATGCTGAGCTGGAGGCCGTCGATGCTGCACAACCAGCACTACCAGGTGGAACATTGGGGGCTGAAGTGCCTGGTGTGGCTGCAGGAATCCAAACACATTGGTCAGGTTCCAGAATGTGGCTTTGGGACACAGAGCTCTATTGCTGCCTTGGATCAACCATCCCAGGAAGCACACAGGAAACCCAGGTGAAAAGAATGGGCCAGGAGACCAGCTCCTTTTTATCACCTTTATTGAAAATCAGCTCTGGGTGGGGGGTCTGAGGGGTCATGCGCACTGCCGCTGCTCCCGATGGACGACCCAAAGGAAGAGGAGTTCAGCTTTGCTGTGCAGCAGAGCTGGGGCTTCCATCCACGCGAGACTCCCTAGAAAGACCTTTCTGTTGGCTCTTTGTCTAGATCCTCTTTTTGGTCCTGTTACCTTCAACTTATGGTAACAACACCACAGTCTTTAAACTGTAATGAAAGGATAGCATTACTTTTTCTTCAGTGGGACGTGTTGTCAGTTTTTCCAGGTGTCATGCAGGCTTGTTGTCCTCGGAGTGTTTTTCTTCAGATGGTACCAAGCGTCCTTTGCATCCCTTTTCATTTACATATAGTTCACTGACATCACCCTTCTTCCAGTCACAGGGGAGCCAGGTTGTGTGGCAGAGAGGGAACTGCAGGACCCAGTGCCACTCAGCTGTCCCTGCTGGGAAGGAAGGAAGGTGCCATCCAGCACAGGAGGAGCAGGGCATGGGAAGGTAGACACTGCTTTGTCTGCCTGTGGAAATTAGAATGATGCTTGTCTTTTAAAGAGAGGCACCTCTTTGTGAGTCTTTGGAGTTTCCTGAAAGGATGAAACCCCAGGGACAGAAAGCGCCACTTCCAGAGCCCTGGCAGGGCAAAAATCCCAGCAAGATGAAGACAACAAAATAAACAGATGAGTGGGATTCTGGGCCAAGTTTGCATGTGATGGCAAGGTCCTCCACATGAAGAATGAGGTGCAGATGGTTCCGTTGGTCCTCTTCCTGCGTCTTTCTATGAACCAGAGCAATCTTGATTAAACCTATGCAGCACAGAGCTCGGAAACTCATGATTCATTGTTCGGTTGTTTTTTTTCCTGTGGACAGCATCCGTTTGTAACATCAGTGAAACCAGCGTCAACCCTGGCACCACCCATCATTTCAATGAAGGAGGTGAAGAAGAAGGAGACAAAATGTGGCAATCGTGTCAAGACATTATCTCTGCAACCTGCACAGAGTAGGATTGTAGAGCAGGATTGTAGAGAGGGATTGTAGCATGGGATTGTAGCGTGGGATTGTAGAGTGGGATTGTAGAGAAGGATTGTAGAGAAGGATTGTAGAGTTGGATTGTAGGGAAGGATTATAGAGAAGGATTATAGTGTAAGATTGTAAATAAATACATTTTCTGAAATTTCAACTCGTCTGGAAGATTCCTTTCTCTCTCACTGTGTGTCAGAGACTGAAATGTTACGATTTTTGATTTAAACATTTTCTTCAATGACTTTTAGAACTGGATTACAACAGCTGCACAGAATACCAGCATATCCTGGATAGGCCTTTGGAGTGAGGCCCTGGACTGTTCACTGATGAAGATAAGCTAAAACTCAGGAACTGGGGACATTCACAAAGCACAAGCTTAGCACCTTTGGGGAGGAGACAAGAGCCACAAGGCTGTCAGCTGCCAGGCTGGCACAGAGCCTCGCACCAAAGGGTGGGCAGGGAGAAGCTTTGGGTGTGTGTTGGGAGCCTCTGGTGAGAGGCTCAGTGACTGCCCATTCTCCGATGCACAGACCAGCCTCGCTGTGGGGTACTTCACCCGGGGGAAAGCTTATCCACAGCAGAGGGGTGACATAGCCCATGTCAGCAGTTGACATGAAGTTGGTGCATCAAGGATCTCCATTTCTTGCTTGCTTCTAATTTTTGCTGTTTCCAATTTGGGGTTGCTTTCTTTATTTTTTTATTTGAATCTCAACCTTCGCGTAAAATTTGTCGGCAGTGATCTCATCTTTATGTTTTAGGCTGTAGTACATCTGAGTCAATGCCATGAGAATTGAATTGTTCTTGTGAGCAGTGGTATGAAAATGCTTAAATAGTTGTGGCGGTTTCAGTTCGAACCGGCAGTAACACCAATTTCATGTAGTGGTTTTAGTTTGCCAATTTGAAATTTCTTGGGCAATGCACCAATTGATGTGGTGGGTCTAGCGCTGGCCAAATTGCCAGTGCCTCCACTGGAATTATTCACTCCTTTCCTGCTGTGAGAAGGGTTAGGGGGAAGGCAAAGCAGGCTCAGATTTTAAAGGGTATAAAGGAAAATTTTATTTAAAAACTAAAGGAAATAATAAGAAGGATCAGAATAAAATCTTCTGAACACTTCTATTCCCCCCTTTCATACTCGTTTCTCTCCCACTGACCATGTACAGGAACAATTCAGTCAGTTTGTCACCTCTAGAATACTCTTTTTCAGATCACTTAGGTGGATGAGTCTCTCTTGTCAGTACATGAAGACTTCTCCACAAGAAAACAGTTCTCTTACGGCTTCAATTTCCACAAATAGCAGCCACCCTGCAGTTGTAAAATCTGCAGTCATGAAGTGCCTCCCATCTTTTCACAGCCTTCCCAAGCTGAATTTATGGCCCATGTCAAACTTATGGGGTACTATTTTTAAGGATGAAACTGTTTGAATAAATGTTTTCTTAATCTAAATTGGAGATCATCTGCATCTCTTGGAACAAATGTCTTTTTCTTCTTCCCTGGGGGCAAAGGGTCTTCATCACTCTATTCTCTCTATGAGAGAATGAGTACATTGCTCAGTTGTTTTCTGAGAAAGACGCTCTTTTCCTCTGAGTTTTTTCCTACATTCTCAGTCTTAGAGCTAAGTATGGAGCTTCCGTGCAAAGCGAAGGCACTCATGGATGAACAGTTCAAAGGTGTAATAAATAAGGACAGGGCCGAGGCCTTTATTAAAAAGCAGCTCTTTTATTGTTGAAGGGCTATAGGAAGGCCGCCGCCCGCTGCCAGTGGAAGAGCCAGTGGTGTCGCAGGGTGCAAGCCAGATGGGAATCCCGGTCCTTACGCACATGCACAGATCTCAGGATTTGGCTCGATCAGTCTAGGGGTGTCATCTTTGGACACTACCTTTGTGGTGACGGTTATGTTGGCGTGTTTTCCTTGTCGCTCCCTGGGGCTCTCCTGATTGCCCGATGCCGGTGATTTCCTTGTAGTTAATACCCTTTTTCCCTTTTGTGATGTTTTTGGTTGGGCTGGGACTTCCACTGCCGAAGTGTCCACTGGGGAGTCTCTGCAGCTTTGCATATTGGGGGCGGAGTTTTTGACTGGCAGAGTTGGGCAGCAGGCGGCGGAAGTAGGGCAAAGGGAAGGGCGGAAGGGGAGTCGGGAAACAGGAAGTGGTACTGAAAACCATTAGAGAATACAAACTTTGAACCGGATAATGCACAACACAACTGTTAACTGCTTTATAACATGAACTCAAGGACTGACTGCGCATAACTTCTTAATTCATAACTGCTGACCCGGTATTTACCACAATCCCCCCTCTTAATCTTTGATCGGGACTTTGTCCCGCATCAATTGGCTGTTTCGGGTTCCTCTGGATAGCACCTTCGGAGCCTTCGGAATTGGTCGTAAAGGCTTCTGGCCTCTCCTACTTCTTCATCTTTTGATTCCAATTTGAATAGGGTTGCCTTTTGGGAACCAGCCGCTGGGATAATTTTGAAATTGGCCTGCACTGTAGAGGTGATTAATCGGATTAAACAGGGAAGTAAGCACGGGAGGATTAGGAAGCCAGCGAGGGAACTTAAAATTATGAACACCACTTTTTTCCACCAGGCTCCCCTAAATGACCAGAAGTTGTCCCACCAATCGGTATTCATTAAGGGTGCCCACTGCTGAGTTGCAACATACACAACCTTCCGAATTTCTCTAGAAATATTTTTAATAACCTGGCCGTTATCGTCGATTTCTAAGCAGCACTCCGAAGTGTTAAATTTCCCACAAATACCTCCTTCATTGGCTAATAGGTAGTCTACCACGAGCCTGATTTGGTAAACTACCGTCCGTGTTTGGGTTAATTGCTCACTGATGTAATCTAGAGCCAATGCTGTTCTATTTGAAATTACTTCTAGAACTGCCTGAAGCCGAATTATTCGATTTAGCATGTATATTGGGGTTCTGTAACCCCATGACCCATCTTGGGCCCAAGTGGCTGGTCCATAAGTTTTTATAATTTCTTCGGGAGTCCAAATTTTATTCTTCCACTTCTGAGAGCTACTGAAATCGACGATAGTCCTTCGCTTACGACCTGTCCTCCGTAGCTGGTCATATAGGGGAACTCCTAGATGTTGCCCTGAGTCCCTTTCAAGTAAAAAGAAGGCTGGCTTAATAATCCCCACCGTGCAAATCCCCGTCCAACCATTGGGTAGTTGGGTGTAAGCCCGGTTCCCACATGTCCAGAATAGATACGGCGGGGCTCTCCAATTGAACTCGTGAGTGTTTAGGGGATCTTCCCAGTATTTTGAGATAGATTTTATTCCCCAAAAGGGGTTCCATCCCCTATTAGGGCATTCATATTATTGGAAAATCTCATGGTAGAGGCAGCTACTTTCTTTTTTCTCTAAGGACCAATATGTCTCAGGCTCGTTGGGGACCCATTCCTTTTTCCCCCCTTTTAGTATCAAAGTTCTTTTACATGGCATAGCCCCTACATATGTTTTATACCTTCTTCCTTTCCTTTGTATGCATTCTTCCCCAATGGCCTTTGTTTTTAATTTCCATTGTTCTACCTTTCGTTCCCCTTCTTCAGGGAGATCTGGATTTATTTGTTTCCACGTTAAGATTTCTAAGGGATTAAGGCTTATCCCCTCCCAAGGCCACACATCAGCCATTTGGGTGCTCCCGCAGATGTAACAATTTGTTATATTCAATCCATGGCTGATTTTTTCCATTAACTCTATAAAGAGGTTCTCATTAGAAATTTCATTGGGGTCTTTTTCGAATGGAGCTAGGGGTTTTTCTTTAATTAAGTCAGCAGCTCTTTCAAGATTGTTTACGTTTTCTATGCACAGCCATTCCCTGGTAGGACATTCCCCCGTAAAACGCTGCCGGAAAGAGGCTATATTCTTGGCGAGCCAATAAGTTTTTCCCTCTTCTTTGCAGGTGGCCAATTGTGCTTTATTAAAACGTGTGGGGCTTACGTGCGTGTGAACCTGGAAGAGAGCTTGCAGAGTTTCCCCTTCATATACGGGGTTGTAACATCGGGGACATTTTCCCTCCACCATATTACCAGTCATTAGGACTGCAATTAGTCCTACCAAGAGTCCGGTGCAAATCATAGCTTTGGATCTTGCCCGGTCTTGCCTCTTGGTTACTGGTTTCTTCTTCCTGCAGTGGGATAATTACTCTCTTCCTTTCCCAGCCCCAGCCACGTTTGTTAATTTATGGTGCTTACGGAGAAATGCCCTATGAGGGAACCGATATTTTAACTATATGTATCTACAACAATATGTAACCTTTTAACAATTACTTTTAGCAACTTATTTAACTGTAACTTCCTTACTCAACAAGTAACAACTTTGAAACAATACTATTACAATTGAGAGTAATATTTTTGCAACTGGTTAACAAATATGCAATTTTTAGTCTTTATATATGTTTCATTTCAGTCTTTTGCTTCCTGCTTTTTGAGTAAATTTAAGAGTCTTGGGAATCCGCTTTCTGGTGTTTTGCGGAGAGCCAACTGTAAAATTTGGTGAAGTGCCTGAAGGTAGCAGGGGATGGAGGTAGCGAGCTACTTCTTCTTTAACGTAACCTTAAGCGTCTTAGGGTCCAGCACTGAGGTCCATTGGGAGGAGGGGCCTGTAGGGTCAGACGGGGTGCATGAAGGAGGCAGGGGTCCTTTCACTCAAGATATATGAGTCCACCCTTTTTCTTGGGTCTTTACGGCAGCATGCGATGTACGAAGAACTTGGAAAGGGCCTTCAAATTTGGGAGATAAAGGAGTGTTATTCCATGTTTCGATGAAGACCCAATCCCCAGGTGTTATGTTATGTATATTTGCGTCTAAGGGAGAGGCTTGAGGAAGATACCCTTTTTTTCTTAATTCCGCCAATGTTTTTCCAATAGTTTCTAAATATTTTTGGGCGGCTGCCTCCCCTTCCAGGTATTCTCCCATGCTATAGGGGGATAAGAGGAAAACATCATTTCATATGGTGATGCACCGATGTCAGATCTGGGCCTAGTTCTGATCCTAAGCAGAGCCAATGGGAGACACTTAAGCCAATTTAAGCCTGTTTCCATAATCAATTTGGTTAAAATATTTTTGAGGGATTTATTCGTCCTCTCAGCTCTCCCCGAGCTTTGGGGATGCCATGGTGTATGCAGACGCCACTTTATCCCCAGGGCCTTTACAAGATCTTGCAGGATCTTGGCCGTGAAATGTGAGCCCCTATCTGAATCTATGTTATTGATAATTCCATAACGTGGAATTATTTGTTCCAATAATATTTTGATTACAACTTCAGCAGTTTCCCGTTTCGTTGGGAAAGCTTCTACCCAGTGGGTAAGGTGATCTGCTATTACTAATAGATACCTATACCCTAGGATGGGGGGCATTTCTGTGAAATCCACCTGTATAGATTGAAAGGGTCTCAGTGCTAACTCCCTTCCACCCAACGTAGGCTTTTTCATCTGCTTTTGATTGGCCTTCTGGCAGATGAGGCACCCATCTGTGACTGCTTTTGCTAAGCTGTGAACTCCTATACAGATATATTCCTTTAGGAAATGATCACAAATTGCTTGGGTTCCCCAGTGCGTTAGCTCATGTATCTCTGCCAGCATTCTTCGAGCTAAGGTTTTATTTATATATTTCCTTCCATCTGATGTTATCCAATTTCCCTCCTTATCTTGTTGTACCCCTAATTTTTTTATTTCATCTACTTCAGGTTTGCTATAAACAGGTGTTTGTTCCTTTTCTTTATCTGGTGTTGCACTTTCCAATTTTAAAATTTTTGCTGGTTCCTCGGATATTTTGGCCGCTAATTTAGCTGCTTGGTCTACTGCCTTGTTTCCCCGGTTTTCTATGGTGTTTCCCCTTTGGTGCCCTTTGATATGTACAATGGCAATTTCCTTGGGTTTCATTAAGGAGTCTAGAAGGGATTTGATTAAGTCCTTGTGTATTAGCTCTTTCCCTTTCGAATTTAAAAATCCTCTCTCTTCCCAGATTTTTCCAAAGGTATGGGCTATTCCAAAGGCATATTTGGAATCTGTGTAAATAGTTCCCTCTACTTGGTCCAATAAATCAAGTCCCCTCTTGAGAGCGTATACTTCGCAGCACTGTGCTGACCAATGGGAGGGTAGTTTTCCCTGGTCAATTACTTCCAACTGATTTTCAGCTTTCCTTTCCACCACTGCATACCCTGACAGTCTCTTTCCCTCTATCACTCTGGATGAGCCATCCGTGAACAATACCCTTCCATATAATAGAGGCTGGTCTTCTAGGTCTTCCCTCACTTTCGTTTGTAGGTCTATTATTTCTAGACAATTGTGTTCCAATTCCTCTGCTGGTTTACCCATTAAGAACTGTGCAGGGTTGAGACTCTTAGAGGTGACCCATTCTAGATCATCAGTGCTAATTAACATGACTTCATATTTTAAAACTCTCGCATCGGTCAACCATTGTTGGGCTTTTTGGTTTAAGATAGTCCTGATGTCATGAGGGGTATGCACTATGATTTTTCCCTGTAGGGTTAATTTCTTTGCCTCTTCTATCAGAATTGCTGCCGCCGCAATGGTCTGGAGGCAAGTAGGCCATCCTCTAGCAACTGGGTCAAGTAGTTTCGAAAGGAAGGCTATGGGCTTTCGATGTTCTCCCCATTTTTGGGTGATGACTCCATAAGCTATCCCTTCACCAGCATTAATAAATAGCTCAAACTCTTTCTTTAGGTCCGGAAGGCTTAGTACTGGCGCTGATGCTAATTTTGGTTTTAAGTCTTTTAATTGTTCTTCATCTGCATTTGTCCACTTTATTGGTTCTGCTTGGATTAACTTTTCGTATAAGAATTTAACACTTTTCGTATATTCATCAATCCAAAATTTACAGTACCCAAATAATCCCAGTAATTTTCTAATGTCTCTTTTAGTTTTTGGTGCCGGAATTGCCAATATTCCAGATATTCTTTCTGGGCTTAATTTTTTACTCCCGGCCCCTATAATGTGTCCCAAATATGTGACCTCTGGTTCCACAAATTGTAATTTATGTTTTGCAAGTTTTAAGCCTTCCGCCCCTAAAAAGTTGAGTAGTCCTATGCTGGTTTCTTTTACAGGGTCCTGATCTTTCCCTGATACCAACGGGTCATCTACATACTGCAGGATTTGTACGCCCTCCCTTGGTGTAAACCTTTCCAGTAATTTTTCCAACTCTTGCCCAAATAAATTTGGGGACTCCGTGAATCCTTGGGGCAACCGGGTCCACCTTAACTGTTGTTTTCTTTTACTCTCTGGTTCCTCCCACTCGAAAGCGAACCAGTCCCGGCTCTCCTTGGCCAATGGGCAAGCCCAGAATGCATCTTTTAAATCTATCACTGTGAACCAGGCATGTTCTTTTGGCACTCGACTTAGTAGGGTATAGGGGTCGGTTACTACTGGGTGCCTTGCCTTAGTTCTTTTATTAACTTCCCGCAGGTCTTGCACCAGGCGATATTTACCCTCAGCCTTTTTTACAGCTAATATTGGGGTATTATGCGGGGACATACACGGCTCTAGGATACCCTCAGCCAAAAGGTGGGTTATAATAGGGGCTAACCCCCGTTTACTTTCTACTGACATTGGATATTGTTTGACTCGTACTGGGGGTCCCTCCTCCTGCATTCTTACTTCGATTGGTGGTATTTTTAAGCGACCATATTTTCCTTCTTCAGCCCATACATCTGGTGTTATCTCTTCCAGATCTCTAGTAGACAGCACCATCATTTGGGCGATCATTCTCCCTTCCTTCGGGACTACTCCTATTCCCAGATCTACCTGAAGGTCCCTTCCCAACAGGTTACCTTCCAGCCAGGGTAGATAAATGAATTCTACTTTCTTCTGTCGAAAATTGCCTCTCACTTCCACCTGTTCAAATAATTTTGCATTAAAAGGTTTTCCCCCTGCTCCCAACACTTCACATGTTTTGTCTCCTAATTTTGTGCCTGGTGGGAGTTCATGGAGGCTTGACCTATCTGCCCCAGTATCAACCACAAACTTTACTTCTATTTGTTGGGGACCCACCTCTATATTTAATATGGGCTCTTCTAGATGTTTTATGGGGTCCCCTACCATGAAGAGCCCATGACCCCCCTATTCATACTCTCCTTCCCCTTTCAGCAGTCTTCCCAAGGCGTCCTGTTCCCTGGCGATGGCTTCATCAAACGAAACCTTCTTACAATATCTTCTGATGTGTCCTTCCTCCCCACAGTAAAAACATTTTAAGGGCCCTCTTCTACCTTGCGGAAAAGTTCCCGCTGAGGTTGTCCCTCTTTCCTTCTCTCCAGATACCCCCTCTGATTTTTCTTTTAGGGGTGTCTTAGATGTATCTGGGTTATTCTGTCCTTTCACACTTTCCCTGGCTACGGCTACCATAATTCTAGCTTTAGATCTGTTCTTCTCCTCCTCTCTCCTTAGGTAGACCCTCAGGGCTTCCCTCAATAATTCATTCATATCCTTATTTTGCCAATCCTCTAACTTTTCCAACTTCCTTCTAATATCTGGCCAGGACCTGGTTACGAATTGCATTTTTAGATAAGTTTGTCCTTCAGGGGTATCCGGATCTATGCAGGAATATTGTTGTAAATTTCTCCTAAATCGATTCAGCCAATTTGCGGGGGTTTCATCTTTTTCTCGGGAGCTATCAAATGCTAGCTTAGCATTACTGCTGCGGGGGACTGATTCTTTTATTCCTTTAATTATGAGGCTTCGATAATCCTCCATGCTTCTTCTATCCCCTTCCTGGTTTGGTTGCCAACCAGGATCAACTATAGGTAACTTATAATCTCCAGGCGGGCCTGTTCAGTTCTCCCTTTCCCAGATTTTAATCCCAGCTGTACGAATTAACCGAACTTCTTCGGGAGTGAACAGTATATTTAAGATGGAATTAAGTTCCCTCCAAGTGTAAATGCTTGATCCTAAAAACTGGTCAATCTGGTTGGCAACTCCTATCGGGTCTTCCACTAGGTGTCCCAACTCTTTTTTAAAGCTCCTTACTTCGGAGGCAGTGAGAGGGGCGTCTACAAACCCTATTCCCCCACCTATGCCCCCCATTGGGACTTCTCGTAAGGGAAAGAGTTTGGTTTTTGACCTCGTATAATAAGGATGGCTTGGTGTTTCACTTTCTACTTGAGATATTTGCCCGTTTTGGTGGAGTGCATTTGTTTTCAGATTTTCAGAATTTACTCCCCACCTTGAAGGGGGTGATGGAATTTTTGATGGTGGGGGAGGAGGTGTAACTGCAAAATTTGGAGAAGGGCTGTATGTACTTACTAGTGAAGTACCTTGTGGTGTTACTGAATTCATAGTACTAGTGACAGGAACTGAAAAGGCCAGGGTGGAACCTGAGGATATACCTGGAGAAGAGGTGTAAGTGGGGGGGGCCTGTGGAATAAAGGTAGTAACCTGGGGCCCAGCTGGGATAGGGGTAATAGGAGATGTAGGAGTTGGGGCTTGCAAGGGAGTTGGAAATACTTGAGGGGCAACTGAGGGGCTAAAGGTAGGAACCGGAGAAATTAAGGGTGTACTCGAGGTAGGAAGGGTGGGAGAGGAAATTTGTGGAGTAGGTACTGGAACTTGGGGTATAACAGAAGAGAAGGCCTGCGAAGAAGAGGTGGACGATTGGGGTGTGACTAAGGTGGGGGAGATGGGAGAAAGAACTGGAGGGCCGGAGGAGTGCGGTGGGAAGATTGTGACCGAGGATGTAACGGAAGTTGGAGAGAGAGAAGGGGGAACCGGTGGAGTGGGTGTGGGAACTTGGGGTATAACCGAGATGGGGAGAACAGAAGCGGGGACTTGCAGAGAAGAGGTAGATTCTTGGGGTAGAACTGATGTAGGGGAAATGGAAGAAAGATTTGAGGGACGAGAAAAGTGAGGTGAGAGAGCATGGGCTGGGATCGGGGATGCCCCAGCTCCCAGTCCCCAGCAGCTGCAGCCACCAGCACACCCTTCAGAGAGGTAGGCGATGTCAGATCTGGGCCTCTTCCAGATAGTGGATGTGAAACAATCTTGAAATACTCTGTTGTAAAAGAAAAACCCCAAAACTTACATAAACAAATGGGAGTATACATAAAACTGTACTGCAGAGTCCCATAGAAGGGCTGTGCCCTGCTCCCCCACAGCGTGTGCTCAAGGCAGCACCAGCACCCAACATGCCACAGACCGGCTGGCTGAGCACAAAATAATGTTCTTCTTTATGCAATTCACCTAGCAGTGCAGAAAGAACGTGCCTAAAGTCTACAGCCCTGACATCCTCTCAAAAGTAGGAGCTGTTGCAGGCTGTCCATATAAACAGCACTCTCTCAAGGTGTCCACTCACCCACCATCTCTCCTCAAGCCTCTTAGCCTATTCCCTTTCATTAATTATGAAATTATTTCATTCATTACGCTGATTTCTTCTCCACACTCACCACAGCCTTACTAGTCTGCAACAGAGCAATGATTGCTCTCTC
>JAODLH010001966.1:47720-70186 GCA_027575645.1 Cossypha caffra
TGGACTGCACAAAAACTGAATACCTGAAGTAGATTTCAGATACTTCTGACATTATGAGGTTTAAGATTCCAATTTGAACTTCATGGACATTTTAATTAATGTTTACATTGGTTTCCAGTATAACACAATACCTATGTGGAAATTTTAAGTGTAAATTTTAATCATCTTATCATTACAACCTTTCTCTTTTAAGGCTCATAATTATGGCCTTCCAGTACCTGAAGTGAGCCAACAAGAAAGGTGGAAAAACATTTGTTTTTACAAGAACATGTAGTAATAGGACAAAAAGGAATGGCTTCAAACTGAAAGATATCTGTAGATTAGATATCATGAATAAATTCTTTGCAGAGAGGGTAATGAGACATGGCATGTGTGTGGCCCATTCCTGGAAGTGTTCAAGACCAGTTTGGATAAGACTTGGAGCAACCTGGTCTAGTGGGAGGGGTCCCTGGACACAGGACAGGGGGTGGAACTAAAATGATTGTTAAGGGCCCTTCCAACCCAGAGTATTCTATGCCTATACTGCTTCTTAAAGTGAGTTCACTGGCTAAAACTTAAGATTTTGTAGGGACATTGTACAATTTATCTAAAAGTGCATTGTTGCCCATTCTTCTGAGAATTAATATTCTTTGAAAAAGTTAAAAACTGTGGAAGGAGAAAAACAAGTTTATTTAAAATAGGAAAGGAAAACATCCATAGTTTTGTTCTTACTCTCTAATGCAGTATAATCAGACATATTTGTTTGACTGGCATTGCATCCTGTCTTTGGATTTCCTACTTTAGGTTGTCTCCCATGCAAATAATTTCTGACAATAAGATATTCTCATTGGTCAACATTTTTATTGTTTCTGAGGTCGTTTCAATAAATGTCATAGATTTCATTTTAATGAAAAGTGACCTTCTAGAACTTGTTGAATACACTGAATAACCAATAGAAAGAATTTCCCAATTTTCGGCTCCATAGCTGTGGAACACCATTGTGGTTCCTACAACAGGGACTATCTCATGAAATAATTGTGTAAAATTGTCACAGTTACTACAATATATGACAAGAACAAAACTTTTTACACTGTTGGAATTTAACGACCTCCATTTTATATTAACTTCCAAGAATTTTTTCTGTAACTTTGTTTTATTTACTAGGAAAAACAAAAACAAACAACAAAAAAGAAAGTAAAGAAAAGAGAAACAAAAAAAAAAATGTTTTGAACAAAACACTAAAACACACTGAACTTGGTTTTTTTTGTTGTTCAGAAACGAAATATTAATTTATGTTTGAGAAAAATTTACACTCATTGCACTTAAATGGAATAAGTATATTTAGTAACAATAATGTCATATTTAAAATAAATGGCATATCATATAGAAATGAATTAATCCTATTATTTTGAATTATGCTCAATGGGTTTGATAGAAACCATAGGTAATTCATCACGACTTTGTGTATATCTGCTTTTTATTTTAAAACTTACACATGAATGAAGGTTAAATATGCAGTGGAAAAGATAAACATCTAATCATGCTGAAGTAAAAAAATCTAGCTAAGTTAAAATAAATGAGTGCATTTTGAAAATACAGATTACACTCAAAACTAGTGATCACTCAGATTTCACCCAGATTACATACATTCAATTGAGCATGAATAAAGACTCTGCAACTTTTAACTTGAAATTTTCTTTAACAGCTGTCATGCTTGTTTTGGAAGGGAAACATAATTTAGCTTAATCTAGTTTTGGCACAATTTTAATTTAATATTGGCTAATAATATCAAGTGTTCATTCTGCTTTATTGCTCTATCCTTTTACAAAGAAAGACTTTCAGACTATGAAATTCCCAAAGCAGATTTTTTATTAGTACTCCACTGTTAAATAAAGTCCTTTCCCCCGCTTTAGTTGGTTTCTCTTAATTTAACTAGATAAGTGAACATTCTCCATAAAAATTCTTTTGAATTTTTGTAATATCAAGCTGTCCTTTGATTTAAAATGTTAAACAGTTCAAGTCATATGAAAGTTACTTGATAAAGATTTATATTCAGCTAGAAAAATCCAAGAAATTTTATCAATTTTTTAATCTGATATTGATTTAATTCAACTGAATTTATTGATTTTTGTGGGTTATTCAGAAATCATGCTGACTCAACTAAAATTAATATTTTAATTTTTAACATTGTTTACGTATCATACAATTATTCAAATTTTATGACTTATTTATATGCAAGTACAGGATTTTTATGTACTTCCTGGATTTGAGCAAGACTTTAGTCTGCAAATTATGTTCTGCTGTTAATGGCATCATTTAAACTGGAAATAATACATAAACTTGGTAAAATCATCATCCACCCCAAAATTATACCGCAGCTGATTAAAGAAGAAACAAAATACAACCTCCTATAAAATATATTACTTCACAAAAGAAGGAGAGTGTGGAGATAACCCTCATTTTCACAGACGGGTTTAGCTACAATAATGCCTCCTATTAAAAACAGGATGTCAAATGAAGACATTTGAAGTTTTTAATTGTTTTAGGCCTATCCCATTATCAGAATTAAAGCAAGGGATTCTTATAATATGACATCAGTTATTTAAGTTTTCACTGTGACAATGTTGTGCCTTTCAGTATTTGAAGGGAGTTTATAAGAAAGATGAGGACAGATGTTTCAGTGGGGGTAATGGTTTTAAAATAAAGGAGGCTTGGTTTAGATTAGGTATAAGGAAGAATTTCTTACAGAGGATGGTGGAACACTGGCACAAGCTGCCCAGAGAGATGGATGCCCCATCCCCAGAAACATTCAAGATCAAGTTGAATGCAACTCTGTGCAACCTGTTGGAAATGAAATGTGTCCCTGCCCCTTGCAGAACAGTTAAACGAGCTGACCTTTGAATGTGTCTTCCAACCCAAACTCTCTATGAGCCTGTGAGCCTATGAACTTTCAGAAGTGATGTTATCTAACAAATATCTGAAAATCTGACTGTTTTATACAAATTTATGGAGGGAACAAACCAACAAAACACAAAAAACCCAAACAGAAACTAACAAAAAAAAAAAAAAAAAAAGCCAAAACCGGATTGCAAATTTAGAATTTTGAAAAAATTACTGTGCTTTCTGATATCTGTAGCTGAAAAGAAGGATACAGTATGCCCTCATGTGTCACATGTTCTAACATTATATATTGGTCTGTAAGTATGAGAAATCAGAACACGAGTAAGCAACAGACAACAATAAATCAATCTAAGATAATTGCTACTTCAGTTTAAGAAATGTATTTTTGGAAGCCACTTGACCCTGCAAATTATCTGTATTCTATAATGTGTTAATGATAATGTGTTCAGAGTTGGGAAAGAACAAATTTTCAGGTCATTTCAAACTACATTAAATTGTTTATTATGAGCTAAATGAATGACAATAAAAGCTTTAGAATATTTAATGCTTGAGCAGAGTTTCATCTCATTTCTTTCTTACTTTTCCATCTGGCAGAATAACAGTGTAGCTCATAAGCCTCTTCTTCATCACCTTTGACTAGTAAAGTGACAGCAAGCTATTAATATAGGTCAAAAAAAGTAGGACCTATGGACATTAGGAAAAAATGTAGATTTATTTGACAAACTCACAAAATTATTCTACAGTGAACTTTTAATTGGAGAAAGTGAGAAGAAAAAGGAAAAAGAAATGTCTACTTAGCAACACATAAAAATCCCATAATTTATTACTTTCTTCAACAAGTAGCACTGGAGTAGCTGGTTTTAGGAGAGACCATACTGCTAGTAACTTTTTTTAATGAATGGAAAGTGGGCCAGGCAAAGTGCACCTCACCTAATGATTATTACAGTCCATTCTGAAATAGTAGAGTCCATGTATAAGCACTGTGCAGAGGATCCTATAATTTGTCTGATGAGGTAGAGTACTTCAGCTTTGCCTATACAGAAGTGCTGAACATTTCTGTTATAGCATGAACAGAATGCTAATCACTATTCTACTATCTTACTGTAGTTACTGCAACTTATAAAGGATCTTTAGACCAAATGGAGATCTGTCTGCTTTTTAATTAGTAAGTTAAATAATAATATCTTAGGCACCTAAGTTTGAACTGGTAATTTCAACTTATTTTTTGCCATTGTTCCTCCCCAAGTTTTGGAAAATAATAGTATCTTTTCCCTCATGATAAAATTTTGCTGACCACAGTAACACCAAGAAAGAGGCAGTCGGTGTGTTCACAGCAAGAATAGTGAAAGATTTCATGAACATCAACTATTGCATCATTTATTCAGTAATTTTCTACCTGAATATTCCAGCACGTCTTGTACCAGGAGGACAAAAGCAGAGAATTGTTTTCAGATCCCAAAAGAAAAAGCATGACAGCAAATATTATAATAAAATTGCTTTAACAACAAGATACAGAAAAAAAAAATAATGAGTATATCTTCCATCCCTTTCGATGCTTCCATGTAGCACCAGATGGACCTCAGGCAGACAGCCACAGAATGCTGTGCAGAGCCCACAAATGGGAATTGTCATTTTTCCCTATGCAATGGCTTCTCTATAACAAACAAAACCATACAGCTTGTTTTGACAGATATGAATGTTATCTCTTAATGCCCACTATATCAATCTTAGCTGCATTTATCTATGACCTATATTTTATAGCATTGAGTATCCATGGTATTTGAGCACAATCTTATGCTCTGATACATATAGCGTTATACTGTGGTGATTCTTGATAACGTATGGATTTCTCAAGCCCTAAATAAAAATCTAGTATGGCTATTGTGGCTTGCTGTATCTCTCTACCCCCTTAACTCCAAGGTCTTCTGCAAGGTTCCTAATACACAATATCAGTACACAGACTTTTTTCCAAGTGCATGTTTTTATTTGAAAGTAAGTTTGCGTTGATGATTCACACAGAGTCTTTTGAACTTTTGTGAAAAGCCCAGAATTGCACACTATAGGGAAGCAATTACGTCTTTAGAAACATTTCCATTATTACCCATGTTTATACCACTGACTGTACTCCAGAAACTGAAAAACACCTCAGTTTATTTGGGAAGATATTTCCATTATAAGAAAGTAAGTGAGGTTACCAATGGTAAGCCATACTTCTCAATTCTACTTCTTCCTTATGCTATGAAAACAAGTACCACAAGGCAGAGAATGCAAAATAATTTTGGTGTTAGGGCTCAGAACAAAAAATATTTGTTCATAACCTGTAGACAAATTATCTATGGAAGTTTATTTCGTTTGCTTCTTTGTCTGGAAAGTTGTAAATTTCTCAGCTTATCTTGATGAATAATGTTATATGGAAGTAAAGATTTGAAGTTCATGACATAAGATGTCATCATCACTATCCAATGATTGCCATGTGAAATAAGAACCAAAACAAACTACTTATGTTTCCTGTCTTCATAAAAATCTGCAAAGTCATAGAAGAGATTTTCTTGGGTCTCACTGCCTGTGACCTTTCCCATTAACTGAGCGTACAGGTACAGCTGGATTTTGTGGATTAAACCCTAAAAAATGTTGTGACTTGACGGAAGAGCCAATAGATCATCTGCTCCTGCTCTGTCTACATATTAAATCCTTGCCTACTGTAGATCCTTTTTCAGAATTTTTTTCTTCAAGTACCTGTGCAGTATAATTAATTTCTCTCCTCAAGTAAAACACTGAAAAAAGCTTTTACAATTTTCACAGGTAGCAGAGGATATCAGAAACCTAGAGAGACTAGTGATAAAAGAAAATGAACCAGCCAGGAAACAGGGACTGCACACATCATTTGTAATACAGGATCACCTGGCTTCCAGGGTTATATAGACTCTTTTCAGGGATATAACATGCAATTCAAGGAATTGCTCATGGTATATCCCAAGATATCATCAAGCATATTAAGATTCAAAATAATGAGATCAACCACCCTCAAACTGTAGAACACGCTTGTTTAAGAAATGAGGAGATTGCATCCCAGCCAAGTAGTTCAAAGAATTGTTTAAGTAGCTGTCATAGAGCAGACATTGAGAACTGACAGAATATTATGGGAATTATTAGAAGATGGGTTTGGAATACATATTTTAAATAATACATATGTTTTGTATACTTTTTATGAATGATGAATGGTCTCTAGAAAGTGATAACAGTGGCATAAGGAATATAACTTTAATAACCACACTGAGAATATGAGAACTTTACAGTGATTTTCTTCTTTTGAAATACGATGCATAAAGTCCTGAGTAAATGTGGGGAATCACATAATGGAACTAAGTCATAAACAATTTACTTGTGGAATAGACTAGAATATTTCAGTTGGAAAGCAACTAATCATCCAGTTCAATGGCATAACCAGGGCTGACCAACAGTTTAAACATGCTGTTAATGACATTGTCCAAATATTTCTTAAACATCAACAGGTTTGGAACATTGACTATCTCTCCAGGAAGCCTGTTTCAGTGCTTATCCACTCTCTGGATAGAAAAATGGTTCCTGGTACACATGAGCTGAATCCAGAACCAGGTGACCCAATTTCTACTGGTATTATTAAAGACTGGGAGAAAAAACCCAAACTTGCATTGAAAGCCCCTACTTTTTCTCCATGCATATTTGCTATATGACCATGTTCAACAAGTATTGGTCCAATGTTTTCTCTATATCCCCTTTTGATATTAACAAACTAAGGAAATCTCTTGTTATCCCACCCAGCAGTAGCCTGGCTCTGTAACTTCCTGTGAAGCCTGACCTGACTTCCAGAGATGTAGGCAGAAGGACTGACATTAAATCTGAAATTTTTTAAAATAAATATGTGAATATGTAGAAGCAAAGGCAATTAGTAGTATGCAACAAATATTACACTGCAATAAATGGAAAATATCAATGTTGTTTGAGAAATTTACTCTGGAGAGGAAAAACAAATGAGTATGTTCCTATTAAGGTTCATCTGGTAAAAGAGATGTGATTTTTCTTCTGAGAAAATATTTAAAAATGCATCAATGCAATTACTTCTATGTGGGAGTAATTATAAATTTCTCCTAATGGATATACTGACACAGTATTAAAATGCACATATAACAGTTAAAATCATCCTTTCCAATGATGATAAGTATAGGCAAAAGCACATAGTCTTAGGGAGATAATAGATAGGAAGATAATTATGATTAATATGAACATGGAATTCACTGTAATTGCATATTGCATGATGCTGAAAGATAATTAGTCCAGCGAGAAATTTTTGTATGGATTAAACATACTGAAAGAAGTACTTTGCCTCAAAAGTAGAGAATGAAGACTGGATGCTCTTTGCCCAAATCCCATTAATCTTCTTCTTAAGATCAGTGGATATGTACCTCTATCTTTCTAAAGCTCCTCTAAGAAACTCAGCCTAAATGTGCCTTGGGGTTTTAAGCAGAAGCAAAAGAACAACATAGTTATACTCTGACACTCAGAATCGAGAATAAATGATTAACATACAAAAGTATAAAGAATTATTAGAGGATAAACTGAAGGAAAGATTTAATCTGAAAACCTAATGCTATTTCCAGCATATTTCCACTCACAGAGTGCACTGATTCACAGAGCCAAAGGGCAAAATGAAACTCCAGTTTCCATAAAATCTCATAATCTGTATCCTATAGGCTGCTAGGCATGCCATAGGTCTTCCTAGAAATAGGGCAGTGCTTAAAAATGTGTGAAGTCCAAACACTTAAAAAAGATAACACAATTATCAATTTTTTTAGCTTTGAATAAATAAGAATACATCAATTAGAAGTAATTTCTTTTACTTGGTAAATTTTCCATATAAACTATATAAATGTTTATATTCCATATAAACATTGTGAACATTTAAGTCCATGTCAAATCATCAGAAAAAAACAAAGAATTAAATTCCTTATCAGTTTGGAAAACACTGTGTGTTAATGGCATTCTTATACAAAAAGTCAGTTTTGTTTTGGTGTATGCTCTTCCTGATGAAATGTCTCCATGCTCTAGAAAGAAGAATTTTGTAACACAGGAGAGAAAGCTTTAGTGCTACTGTCAACTCTGATGAAAGTGAATAAGGGATTTCACCTTCAAAGCCAAGAGAGAAATGAATAGGTAGTGATAGCAAGGATAAATGAGAAGCCAATGCAGTCATACAAACACTCATCCTAAGAGGCCTGACAGAAGCTATTAGGATTCACCCCACAGTTCTCATTTTCACATTAGCAGGGTGAGTGAGCAACAAAGGCTATCGATGCAGCCTCTGGGCACGGGCATCACCAGCGGCACATTGTGTGTTATGGATCACCATTGTGATGGCCCTGACGTGAATTCCAATAAAATACATCGCAAAAAATAACTCGGGGGGTGTGTGTGTGTGTATGTGCATCTGCTCCCGTTATTATCCCCATATATTCCCAATCTGCTGACACGGATATCCCACAGCAACAAATAATTGTCGAGTTAGATAATTTGATATTGCCTGTCCTCAATTTTAAATAACAATCCTACATCAATACTGCAAGAAAATGCATGCAGATATGCATTTTGGAGCCCAGTTTTCAGCATTCAGAAATGTTAAATCAGCAGAAAACTTCACCCTTTGCCCTTAATAAATATTCTAGCTGGTTATCTTGGCCTTCTCATGGGATGAGGGTCTTAAGTAGCAACTGTCTTACTTGGCAAGATATCCAGAAAGATGAGGCAAAACTCCAAAGAATTAAGTCATAGTAAAGACAAGATCTCAACCCCAATGCCAGCTCAAGTTCTGGGGAGTTTTTTGAGAGATGAAATGCAACTCATACTCTAGTGAGAGATTATCTTGAAGTGCTTTAACCCTTGGCCTTAAATAACACTGGGGAGGTTCAGATTAGATTTTAGAAAAAAAAAAAAAAATAACTGAATGAGTGGTCAGGCATTGGAATAAGTGGTTCAGGGAGATGGTGGAGTTACCTTCTCTGGAAGTATTCAAGAGGTCTCTGGATGTGGCACTTGGGGACATGGTCATACTTGACAGCACTTTTAGACTACAGCATCAGATGACAAACTGACCTTAATTGCTGCCCTCAGGAAAATGCAATAGGAATAGTTTGCAATGAGTTTTTAGCTTCATTGTTGTCCTCAATTCTTTACTGTAGTCAGCAGCCCTGTTTAATTAGATGTCTAAATGCAGTTCCACCCCATTTTTCAAACAATGTCAGCTATTTCCCCCATGGGAAGAATGGGAAACAAAACGTAAACCACATGAATTAAGAACAATTTAACAGCTGAAACTAAATCTACTACTAATAAATATAGTACTAATAAATATAGTACTAATAATATCATAGGGACATTTTTAATTTTATTTTTATTTTTATTTTTATTTTTATTTTTATTTTTTAAAAGGAGAAAGGAATAAAACTCAACAGAAAGAAGTGAGAGACAGTAAAGTTGCTCACCAAGTCCTGCCTGGATATGAATAATGGATGGTCCCTTCTGGCCAGCTTTCCCCAGTTTATATACTGAGCGTGATGTTCTTCCTCTGCTGTCAGAAGACCCCAGCTTGTTAAAAAAAACCCCAATTCTGCACATTAGAGCTGTAAGTGCACCCATGGGCTCTGTCTGTCCCTCCCCTGAGGGGTCTGGATACAATGCTCAGGACAGCTGTGTGTCATGGGATCATTCAGCTTGCAATGAGCTGGGGCAGAGAGAGCTGAGAGACAGAGTTTTGATGTGCTCTACCCATAACATCCTTGTTGTGAAGCTACAGAGATGTTTACTGATTAGTGAAAAGCAGATCATCATACTGAAGTGGTAGAGGTCCACAGGAAAAAGTACAGATGGACACATGCTGCAAAAAATTCCTCAAGTGACACTAAAGGGATGATGCCATTTAAAGGCATCCTTAGTGTCAGGGTGATGGACCAAAATGCACCCCTTGCAAGCTGAAGTAAAACGACAGGAAATGTACAATTGGACCTACAAAGTTTTTGTGAGTGCCAGCAAAAGGAAATCCAGTGTTTGGCACCTGAGGTATCAGGATCTGTACTTCAGTATAAGCCAGGAACTGCCCTGGGACAGGGACCTGGGGTTTCCCTGGGACAGCATGTTACCAACGAGCCAAGCATGATAAGAGCAAACTGCACATCAGTACTGGGCTGCAAGGATGAAGCCAGAACACTGAAGACAATTATTATCCCCCCTTCTCAGCATTCTGCACCCACATCTTTCATTGATCATATGATCAAGGTCAAATTGTTTTAATTATTCTTCCTTCACTTAACAGTGAAGATTGTATTCCTGAAAGCTAATGAGTTTGTTGCCATCTAGTTCTCTTCAAATAAGAGATCTGAGTGTTTGTGAGAGTGCACAAATGTTCTGATAACTTCAGTCTAACTCTGTAGAAGGGAAATAAAATTTTAATATCAATTTTGTAGTAACTCAGAAGCTGCAGTTAATTGGTTTGATGGACCAGGAATTCTAATGTTTGTCTGAGCATTGATGAGTAAGACAAGAGACTCCTGTAAGTACTTCCTGTACTAGTAAAACATGACTGATTACTTGCATGCAGAAAATCAGTTATTTTGAGAAATTTATCAGCAACAGACAAAGTATAGATGCAATTTAGAAGTGTACAAAATAGGATTTTATAGTTAAAACTTCCACAGGTAACTCCTTCAATTAAGAGGCAGACCCCAAATCTTTGTAAAGGACAATGAGCATTTTTTAATTTGACTACTAATGAATATTTTTGATTTACAGCAATTTGCAATAAAATTCAAGCAATTCAGTGGAGTTGGTGCCAACATCGAGTACTTGAGAAGAATCATCAAGAAATACAATTTCTTTTTACTTCTGGTTGTTGTTGTTGTTTGCGGTGGTGATTTTAACTTCTTTCCTTTCTACAGCAATATGTAAATAGTAAAAAAAAAAAGGAGGGGGCTCATGGTTATAGTTAGAAGTCAAACGATATTTTTTTCAATCTATTTATTCAGGATCATGCACTTAAAATAGCCAAGTTTAGATTGGTAGTCCCAGAACTACTTCACACCCTAGTAGGCAGCAAATGCATGATGAATGAGCTTTCAAACCATGAAACAAACAGCTGCAAAAATCAAAATAAACAGGACAAAAGACCTAAATCCCACAAGAAAATAGCAAAACTGTGTATCTCTTATCATCATCCTACATCTATAATCAATTTGATAGATGAGAAATATTTCAAAGTTATTGCAGTGGCAGCTTAAAAGGAAAATTTAGAACTAAGAATAACTTTATCGCCACAAACTGCAGAAATAATCTTAATGAGATGATCACTCAGGAAGGAACATGGCAAGAAATCTAACAATAAGTTGCATGCTTTATAAGCCTTTAACTATGGCAAATTAACTTACATTTCTTAACACTGTAATGGCAAGAGTATGAAGTAGTAAACACCCTTAATCATATAGCTACAGCATTGCACAGTTAAAAAACATACAGGCATTATCTGTCATATTCTTTTTCAAAACATTTAGTCAATTATTCAAATGCATTCATTTGTTTCATGTCTTGTCACCATTCAGAAATTCATATGGCATTTACTGGTTCCCAAGGAAATCAGTAGGAAATGCATTCATTTCTCTCTGTGATTTTCCAGTGACAAGAATAGCTCTTAATTGCATAACTGAAAATTTGAAGATGCAAAATATTTTAAGTATAGGATAAGTATTTAATAGACATGAGAAATTGCTGTAAATGTTTACTGTAAATTTTGCAGACTTAAAGTCTCAAATTGAAAATGCTCAATCTGATGTTTTTGTAAGAATGATTAATTCCTTCTGTTTAAGAAGGAATCAATGAAGAGCCCAAAAAGGAACAAGGAAACATGCACAATATACACACTTAGTGATAATTACAATATTGAATTCAATTTGTCTTAAAAAGCTATCAGTAGATTAAGTACAGCCATATCCACTCTCTTGTTATGAAGTGTTTGAGATGCTGTTCATTTACTCTTCATGGTGTCTTTATCCCACAGAGTACATGTGGTGTCATGAATGAGCCCCTGTTAAAATGACAATGGCAAAGAGTAGCTTCAAGCACTTTGTATGATCCAAGAGATGGGTGTCCTACTCAGAACAGATCCAGTCTGCCAGCACATAGATGTGTTTGGAAGACAGTATGGCGTATCTTCTCCATCTTTCACCCATGACACAATTCCTCACAAGCTGTTCAGCTTATATTTAACCTGATACACTTAAAATCTTCAAAATAGCAAAAGGCCACAAGGACACTGCTGGCTCGTGAGTGCTTCTTCTCCACCAGGTCTCCCAGGTCCTCCTACGCAGAGCTGCTTTCCAGCAGGTTGCCACCAGCCTGTACTGGTCCATGAGCTTAACCCTCCCCAGGTGCAGGATTTTGCATTTGCCTTTGATGAACTTTAAGCAGTTCTTTTCTGCCCATCTTCCACCCTGTTGATGGGTGGAGAGTGAAGGGCTTCTTCTTCTGAAGGGCTGCACAGCACTCTGGGGATTGGCCACTCCTCCCAGCTTTGTGTTGTCACTGAAATTGCTGAGGAGGCATCTGCTCCTTTATCCAGATCAACAAGTCAAACAGTGTTGGGCCCAGTATTGAACCTTGGGGAACACCATTCCTTGGGGATTCCTTGGGGACCAGGCCTCCAGCTAGACCCTGTGTCAATGATTGTAACTCTCCTGGGATAGTTCTCAATCCACCCCACTCTTCACCCATCTAACCCCCACTTACTGGGTTACACAAGTATGCTGAGAGAGACAGTGTCAAAAGTAATATTCTAATAATACTTCTATGCTGAAATTTAAGGATGCACTTGAATTCATACATTCTGCTTTGGTACATGTCTCAGAAGGTGGGACAGAATACAAAGGGTTTAGAACAGATCCTTCTCTGGCATGTTTCTTCTTCACCACCTGTGTCATAGCAGACTTTTGAAAAATTGGTTCTGAGACATCAGATTTTACCCTGCTGAGAAAATGGACCTTTGTCTCCACAGCCCAGTTTTGAGTGTAAAATATTAAAGATAGTGACTGGACTTCGAAACAACAAAGTTCTCTTACCTTAAACTCTTGTGTTTGTGGGTATATAGATCACAATATCCTAAGGGAGTGCTTGCTTGGCAGCCAAATTATTCCTAGTTTTTCTATATTATTTTCCCATCTAATAAGAAAATGGACCAAAAATGAATACTGAGTGGCAGTTTTCCATGCAAACAGAACAGGAAACAGTGGTATTACTTGCCTAATGTGATCTGAAAGTCTTATCAAAACAGCAATTTTCTATCATATCTTATTAGTCTTGCACTATGTTGTGATAGCTAGTATTCTTTAATATGATTTGATAGTCAGTAATGGGACGAGACTTTTCTTTTACCATAACAAACATCAGTGCAATACGGGTGATATGACATGATGTAAAATTCCTGATAATAAATTTTACAGACTAACTGAAGACATTTGAAGTTTAGTTGAAGGTCAACTAAACCTTTACTTTTCCAAGATCATATTTATATTTTTCTCAAAGGCAAAAAGAAAAATTATTTGCAGCGAGACAGCTGTTTTTCACCTTCTGATTACTTTTGAAACCTCTTTGATGACATCAGTGTTCTTTGTTTTAAGGATTTATTTTTAGAGGAAAGATGTGAGAAAAGATATTGGTCAAACTGACAATAGTGCAAAAGATTGTGTATTCTTGGCAATGCTTATTTAGACATTTAGGCAATGCATATGTACAAATAGGAGCGTCTTAAAGAGAATTTCTCCAGCATAAAGCGTATTTTTAGTGGTATTCTTCAACCCCAAACGAAGTTCAATTTTTTCATGGAACAATTCTATAATATTTGGTTTTGTTTGGCTATTACATTTTAAAAGAACAAACATCTGACCACAAAAGAATAATTATTTACAGCAGAATTGTTGCTCTGATTGTATTATTTATTATCATTGTATTTTTGTTGTTACCCAACTGCTTTTAAGAGTTATCATGGAATAGAATTCTCTAATGCATTCCAATTATTACACTTACATTATTAAAAAAGAGAGAGTGTTGCTCAGCAATCTTGATTAAGCTTTTCCTTACCTTTGAGCACTTGTTTTTTTGCCTTATGAGAATTTCTCTAAATAAGGCTCCTTTTGTGTGTTTATAATGTAAAATTAATGACAAATTTTCTCTCAGTGTAAAAACCTTTTATGGGCTGTGTATATATATATCTCAGCAATACTGCAGAAAGAAGTGAATACTTTACATTTTATTTTCATTGCTTTTGATTCTAGAAATAATAATTTCATCATTTAGTACTTGTAATAGCAATTTGTATAGGTTTTTTTAAGAGAACTGTGAGCCAGTTTTTACTGGTTAGATATTCACTTATCCACAGGATTCGAGACTGCATTTTTACTTTCAGAACCTGTCATTAATTTTCTTGAATTAAAACTAATTTAATGACTGTGATCACTTATTTGGTTCATAAGTACCATGAGGTGATCAGAGAATTCAGGATGCATTACTAATTTGACTATCACTTAAATTAAGTCATTATCAAACACTATCCACTTCCAACCAGGCAGACAAGGATAAAAAGAAGATATTTTAATTTCACCTAAGCAGGGAAAAAAGAAAATTGTATATAACAGAAAAAAGTTTATAGAAATATTACAATGAAACATGTTAAATAAACCACAAGATAACTTCTTGCACCTTGATGTTTGAATATTTGCTTTATTTTTACTCCTTATTTGTACCTGTATGATTATGCACAACAGCATTTTCCTGAGGCAAACATAAGTGGAAAATGTGACTGGAAATTTGAACGAACTAAGCAAATTTCAAACAATTTCAGGAATCCTACACCTAACACCAAATACTTAGTATCTGAAGACTCAGCTTTAAGAATGAGATTCTTCTGAACAATCCAGTATTGGTTCTAGCTCAGGCTTATGCAGATTAAGCAACTTTCATGGAATCAACACCACACCTATAGCCTACATGATTATCTGACCCATAGAAGAGCACTGGAAAGACAATTTATTGAACTGCTGCTGAGGAAGAGCAATTGGTTAGGCTATTCTCTCTGAATTAATGGTTAGAGTTGGAAACAGAAATGAGACTACTTCTGGAAGGGAAGGCAGTATGAGGAAAGGCAAACCAAAGTAAAAAATGAGAAAAGAAGATTAGAGAAAGAGAAGAAAAATTGTATCCACTTTAAAAAACTTGAATAAACAGTGTGCTTTCAAGTTGCTTTTGGAGAACAGTACCTAAAGTAACAGCTGGACATCCAGGGTCTCAGACAACAAGGTGTTGCTGTAATCTTAACTCATAAATCATTTTCAAAATCCCACTAGGCACTCATCTTCATCTTTAGCTGCCTACAAATCTTTAACACAGCAGTTTCGGCCTCTTTTAATTGCTCCACTGAGTTTCCTACCTCACAACCATGGAGACTGAATGAATGTATGTAGGTTTTGAAGCAGTCTGATACCTGGTAATGAGGTAAGAAGGAGCACAGCAATACCACAAATGGACAGACTAAAGATAGCTTTATTAAAAGCTCAAATGAAGGTTCCTAGTATAGACCACCAGTATCTTTAATCTCTCAGTGCTGTCAGAAATACCAATAGCCCTTTTGATCTTCTAGTGTATTCTTAAGTGTAGGTCTTGCCTAATTAATACTGATGAAGAAAAGTTTAATTTGAAACAGAAGGTTTTGTGTGAAAGATATAGCCCGAAGGAAATAGTTCTTTGGGATTTCTCTGACAGAAGATTTATCTTATTTAGCTTCTAAATGTTTCCTGAAGGGTTTAATTGCACGCTATTCCTATATAAAACATACTAAAATATATTTTCACTCCAAAAGTACAGTTTTGATGTGAATTACACTGAAGAAAAAAAAAAAAGGAAAAAAAGCAACATGGTTTTCAAAAGTCTCTAACCAATTTTGTTAATACTGATAAATGCTGTAGAACTGGAACACAAAACCAGCAGGTCACAAAAAGCTTGAAAAGTATGATTTAGCTCAAGTAAAATTTGAAACATCTAAAAAGCCAGCCGCAGAAACAGGAATTGTGGTAGGTGAAATATGAAATCTGAAAAAAATTAAACCATATACTCTTTCTAGACATGAGCTCCCACACTTGATCCCCACTAGAGTCTTGAACTTGTGGCAAATACTGAGTGTTGCGAGGAAAGAGTTTAAAGCAGAAGAATAGCAAGGAAGATGGTAGATTCACTCAGGTGACCTTGCAGCTGGGAATGCCAAGGTCTGGAGAATAACTGTGGGAAACTCATATATTATGCCTACTGCTCTTTATCCTCTGTTTTGAGAGGTAGAATTTCTGTGCAGAGATAATGTAAGTGTTTTGTGAGACTTGGAGGCGCTCTCATGGAAAAGCTTGAGCTCCCTTTTCTGGGAGAGAGAAGATCAAATCTCAGAGGACACAGAAAGCCCAGAGATCACAGCATGGTAATAAACTCCATGTGCACAGGCCTGCTGCCTGCTAGCATTGAGTAAGCTGGGTGTCATTTTGGGATCCTCTGCTTAGCAAGGTAATTAGCTAAGCTAATTTACTCTGTGCAGTTCAGCTGTGGTTTTGTGGTTTTGAGGCTGCCTGCCTCTGTCAATTCTCACACCAAGGCATCTATGGCTGTGGGCCGACTGCATCTCTTTCTTTAGCTGAACCTGAAAACCAAATCTGATGCAGATTCCTCCCTCAGTCTTTCCCAAAGAAAACCAGAGTAGAGTGAGGGTTTTCATAGACTCTGAAATCTCCTGAAGAAAAGTGTAGTACTGAGTTGCTGGGAAGACTGCTGCCCTTCCAAGAGTAAAACAAGTTGCTTTACTGGAATAGCTGAAGATACAGAAGATATGAGGACTCAAGCCTAACTGACCCTGGAAAGATCCAAACACCTCTCTCCTACCTTCTGAGAGTCTTTCCAAGACACCCATCTGCAGAATTGTCTTGGTGAGGGTCTAAGAGGATGATGGTACCTTGTGTACTTCAGACTGACCTAGGGTCAGTCTGCAGCCAAGAGTCTGAATCTGATATGTCCAGGTGTAAAAGAGGCAGAAAAGATCAGATATTCCCCATCTTGTCTATCCTTTTTTTTTTTTTTTTTTTAATAAATCACCTGCATGCATGAAGAATCCAAGGAGCACAGAACGGTACCCAGCACCAAGAACTGCTGTTGTTCGCTTTGTGTTCTAGCTTGTGACATACAAAAGCACAGCTTCTCCTTGTAGACCCACAAATATATCTTCCAAAGTTAAATACATTTTGTTCAGTATTTCATCCCAACATTAATAATAAATAATTTCCTTTCCCTTTTCTCTTTCATATATCCTTTTCCCTCTTTTTCTTTTTCTTTTTCTTTTTCTTTTTCTTTTTCTTTTTCTTTTTATTTTTCTTTTTCTTTTTATTTTTATTTTTATTTTTATTTTTATTTTTATTTTTATTTTTCTGCTTCTTTTTCTTTTTTCTTTTTTCTTTTCCTTGTATACTTTTGTTTGTTCTTTTTATTTCCTTGTTATTTTTTGTGTTCTACCTTTTTTCTTTTTTTCTTCTTTTACATTTTCATTTTTTCTTTTCCTTTTAATTTTTTCATTTTTCCTTTTCTTGTTCTTTTACTTTTTTCTTTTTCCTATTCTCATCTTCTTTTTCTTTTTATTTTCATTTTGTCACTTTATTTTCTTGTTATTTTCCTTTTTCATTTTCTCTTTCTGTTTATATTTTATTATTCTTTCTCCTTTTCCTGTTCTCATTCTCCATATTCTGTTAGTTATTTTTATTTTTCTTTTTCTGTTTTTCCTTTTCTTTTTTTTTCTATTTTCCTTTTGTTTTTCTTTTTCTTCTTTTTCTATTTTTTCTTTTTCTATTTTTTCTTTTCTCTTTCTGTTTCTCTTTCTTTTTCTATTTTTATTTTCTTTCTCTTTTTCCTTATTCTTGTTCTTTCTTTTACCTTTCAATTTTTTTCTTTTCTTTTTTCTTCTTTTTCTTTTTCCTCTTGTCATTCCTTTTTATTTTTTCATTTCTATTTTTTCTTTTTCTTTTCTTTTTCTGTTTTTTCTTTTTCCATTTCTCTTTTTCTTTTTCTATTATTTCTTGTTCTTTTCCTTTTCTTGCTTTTTTTTTTCTGTTCCTCTTTATTTATTTTTTATTATCTTTTTTCATTTTCTTTTTCTTTGCCTTTGATTTTTTCCTGTTCTCCTTCTTCTCTTTTTGTTATTTCTTTTTTCTTTTTCTATATTTTCTTTTTTTAATTTCTCTTAATTTTTCTATTTTAATTTTATTTCTCTTTTTCTTGTTTTTTTCTTTTTTCTTTTTAATTTTATTTTTTGCTTTTCTTCTTTTTCATCTTCTTTTTTTATCTTTTTGTCAGTCTTTTTCTTTTTTTCCCCTTTCCTACTTCTTCTTCTATTTGTTTCACTTTTTCGTTGTCCATTCTCTTTTTTTGTTCTTTTTTTCTTTTTCTTCTTGTTCTTTTTTTATTTTTCTTTTTTTCTATTTTTCTGACTCTTTTTCTTTTCCTGTTTCTATTTTTCTTCTTTTTCTTTTTCTTCTTCTTCTTTTCCTTGTTTTTGTTCTTTTATATTTTTCTTTTTAATTTTCATTTTCTTTTTCTTTTTAAGTTTCTTTTTTCTTTTTTTCTTTTCCTTCCTCTTATTCATTATTCTTTTTCTTTTTTGTTTTCTCCTTCTTCTTCCTCTTTTTGGTTTTTTCCTTTTTCTTATTCATTTTTCTTCTTTTGCTTTTTCTTATTTCTTTTTCTTTTTTCTTTTGCTATTGTGATTTTTCTGCCTCTTTTTTCTTTTTCACTTTTTTCTTTTTTGTCTTGTTATTTTTTCTCTTTTTCATTTTTCTTATTTTTTCCTTTTTCTTTTTCTTTTTTTCATTTTCTTTTTCTTTTTTATCTTTTCTCTTTCTCTTTACTTCCTTGTTATTTTTCTTCTTCTAGTTTTTTACATTTTTTTCCTATTTTTCTTTTTCTTTTTCTTTATCTACTTTTTCTTTTATAGTTATTTTATTTTTTCTTTTCCTTTTTTTCTTTTCTTGTTATTTTCTTTTTTCTTTTCCTTTTTCTATTTTCTCTTCTTTTTTTTTCTCCTATTCTCCTTCTTGTACTTTTTCTTTGCCTTTGTCTTTTTCTTTTTTGTTTTCTTTGTCTTTCTGTTCATTTTCCTTTTCCTCTTCTCCTTCTCTATTTTCTTATTATTTCGATTTTTCTTTTTCTTTCTTTCTTTTCTTTTTCTTTTTCCCTTTTTCCATTTTTATTTTCTTTTTTCCTACTATCCTTTTCTCTTTTTCTTTTTATTTTTTCTACTTTCCTTTTCTCTTTTTTTCTTTTTCTATTTTTTCTTTTCTTGTTATTTTCATTTTTTCATTTTCTTTTTTTCCCTGTTCTCCTTATTCTTTTTTATTTTCTTTTTTCACTTTATTTTTCTTGTTCTCTTTCTTTTTCTTTGTCTTTTTGCTGTTCTCCTTCTCCTTTTTTTCCTCTTTTTCTATTTTATATTTTTTTCCTCTCTTTTTCTATTTCTATTGTCTTTTACTTTTTTCCTGTTTTTCGTTTGTTTTTTTTTTTTAGTTTTCTTTCTCTTTTTCTTGTTCCTGTTCTTTATTCTTTTTCTTTTTAATTTTTTTCTTTTTCTTTTCTTTTTTCTCTTTTTCTTTTTCTTGTCCATTTTTCTTTTTTTATTGTTGTGTTTTTCTTGTTCTTTTTCTCTTTCTTGTTCTGTTTCTTTTCTTTTTTCTTTTTCTTGTTCGTGTTCTCTTTGGGCTTTTTTCATTTTTTTCTTTTCCATTTTTTCTTTTTCTTTTTTGTTTCTCCTTCCTTTTCTTTTTACTTTTCTCGTTTTTCTTTTCCTTTCCTTTTTCTATTTATCTTTTTCTTCTTTTTCTTTTTTTTTCCTTTTTCTGTTATTTCTATTTCTATTCCTTTTTATCTTTTTTCTTTTCCTTTTTCTTTTTTTTTCTTTTTCTTTTCCTTTTCCCTCTTTTTCTTTTTCCTTTTCTCTTTTTCTTTTTCTTTTTCTTTTTCTTTTTCTTTTTCTTTTTCTTTTTCTTTTTCTTTTCCTATTTCTTCATTTTCTTCTTCTTTTTCTTGTTCTTTTTCTTCTTATAGTTTTTTTTTCTTTTTTCTTTTCCTTTTTCTTCTTTTTCTACTAGTTTTTGTTCTTTTTCTTTTTCTTCAACAGAAATGCAAATTGCTCTGAATTAGATATTCCACCCCGGCTACTATCAGGAAGCAACATTCTCTCTGCAAAACTGGGCGTTTAGTTCCCTAAAAGCTCTGAAATGGAAAATTAGGAAATAGCCAGCGATGCCTTTGCTATTGCTGATGCAATGGAAATGGATTTTCTATCAGACTACCCAGCTGGCCCTCCACCAGCACAGCTCAAGCTCACAGCTTGCTCCACAATTCTTAAACACCAGCAACATCAAATGTTCCTTTCTCACTCATCTCGGGATCGGCACCTCCGAATACCTGGCTCAGGTGACCTGCAGAGGGTAAGAGAAAATGGACCAGATTCTTTGAGAAAACTGCCTGGGCTGCTGAATCCCACAGAACAGCTCAACCAAAGAGAGAGCATTTCCATTTCACAACATCCCTCCAGGAGACACAGCTCTTTCACACAGCCAGAAAGAGAAGAGAACAATATTCTTTGTTGTGCCTATACTTTGGCTTGTTTTACCAGTAAATTAATGCAAACTCATGAAGAAAATGCAAAGTATTCTTTAACACTCAATGCTGCTGTCCAACAGATAAAGCACCTTTTGTTCTCTTCTCTTTCATGTACTTTTTTTTCCAAATAAGACATATGCACTAATTCCCATTAGGCTGCAGAAAAGAGTTGCCCAGAAAAGCTTCTCCAAAATTCCCCTGAGCTGTGGCAGTTCTCTTGTGAAACTGCTCAGGAGCAGCTCCAGGGTTCCTTTTTCCTTTCCTTTTTCCTCCAGTGGGCCACAGGGCCAGTATTCGTCTGTGTCTCATGACTCACAGAGATTACAAAGGAGGCCTTAAAAAAGAGGCTTTTCTTGATGAAGCAGCACGTAGACAGACATGTGGGAAATAAGGGCCACGAAACATGGAGAAAGATATCCCTTCTTTTCTGAACTCCTGTCTTCTCCTTTTGGCCTATTCATTACAAATTGCATTATAATTCAGTTGCTAGGATAATTTCTGTGAGGTTTCTTACACTGTCTTTAAAGAAAGACAAACACCATCCCACCAAGGCAGAGCATTCCTATTTCAGGTTCTGTTTTAAGCTATTTAAGATGAAATGGGAAGAGATTTTACAGGTAGTGGGTTTCAGTTTTTCTGAGAAAGCCAGCCCACAGAGGAAAAGGTGACAGGGCACCTTGGAAACACTCACTCCAAAAGACTGCTCCAGAATGTGACGAGACCAACAATCCTTGTGTCAGCACGTCACCCACAGGGCAGTGACTGAAGGGACAGGGCTGGGCTCCTCACAAAGGGACCTGGAAGGAGGCAAGAGAAGGCAGTGTCAGCCAGAACTCAGGACAAGCTGGATGTAAGGAAAATATCCACTGTGTGTGTGGGCTGAGCTTCTGCCCTATCACCAAATACACTCACATGAGTCCTCACGGTTAAACCAGATAAAAACATTAAAAAGGGGCAGGAATTAAAAGAGATGGAAGAAATAGGTCTATTTTTTTCCTGCTCTGGAAACTGTTTCCAGTTCAAGAGACAATTTAAAATAAAAAGAACAAGTGACACTAAACAGAGCATTGCAAGATCACCCTGGTTTGTTTCCATTGAAAAGACTTGGCTGTGGGAGAGATTTTACATTGTATCTCTCTCCTCAATGTGGAAAAAAAATAAAAGAGAATAAATCACTACTGAGGAAAGAAGAAAGCAAAACCTCTTGGTGAAGACACCAGTGTGAGTTCACTATCACTGTAAGCCATTAATCCCTCGGGTAAAGCAACATCCTTCCAGACAGCAGGACTTTAGCTCTGATGAAAATGCTGACAAAATTGCTGCCCCTTCCTGCTGCTGCTTCTATCTCCAAAGAATGAGAAATGTGTCAAATCTGCTGAAGACAGGCAGAGACAGCGAGAAAGAATCAGCCAGCTTGGAGGAAAAGGGGCAAAAGAATGTCTTCAATTATCTCTTTTCATTTCCCCTTCTCCCATTTGACCTTGTCTGCTTTCAACTGGGGAACTCTGTTTGCAACCCCAACCAAAATAGTGAAGCTACCCAATCGAACACCTTTTTCCTCCCTTCAGTGATGCAGAACACAGAGTGATTTTGCTTTCACTGGACAAGGAGGAAGAGTTTCCCATGGGATTCCTCAGCTCGGACCCCTTTGTGAAAGTTCCTGCGCTTGCCTTGATGCTTTGGGGTTACGCCGCAAAGCCGAGGCAGAAGGATGGCCGCAGGCAGAGGAAGCAAGGAAGGGTTTGCAGCTGGCCCCGCGCTGCCCGCGCTGCCCGGCCAGCCCCGGCAGCCGCCCCGCCCTGATGCTTTTCCCAGTAATCCTTGGGATTTTGGCAGAT
>JAODLH010001966.1:108656-123857 GCA_027575645.1 Cossypha caffra
AACAAAATCTAAATTTTTCTCTAAAAAATTAGGAGTTTTAAGAAACAGAATAAAACATATTTAATAATTTCCAAGAAAAGATCAAGAAATGGGTTTAAAAGTCAACATGGCAGCGTCCAAAGTAACTTTTAGAAGTTCCTTTAACGCAGAATAAATGTTTGCCCGGGCACATGAGAGAGTGAACATCCTTTTCTTAACCTCCTTTTGTTAAGTCTTGTTAAATCCATTGGTTGACTTCTGACCCTCTCTAATCAAGGCTTCTTTATCTACAGCGAAACAGACAAACCTACTCAGGGACTTGCCTTGAAACATAATCACTTTTCCGATCAGAAAATTGATGATTTCTTCAAATTCCGATGGGCTGGAGAAGCTAAGGACAACTTTCAGGCTAGAAAAGCTTCCTTATGCTCTATTGTCATCACCATGCAATGTCCAGCAAGAGCAGCTCGAGCTTGGACCTCATGAGCTTTCCAATGCAGTTCTGCTCCATTTCTGCTGCTGGGCTAAGAAATGTCCTATAGCTGTAGAGCTCTGCAACTGCAGATTTTTTTTCTTCCCACTGTTTGGGAACAATTCAAGAAATCAACTGGAAGTTGCAGTTTCAGGATGATTTCAAGCTGTTATCCTTTGTAGCCCTTGCCTAGTCAGAAATATACTCAGATACTCAGTGCTTTAGGTTGTGTGTGTATGTATGTGTATGTGTATGTGTATGTGTATGTGTATGTGTATGTGTATGTGTATATGCATATGTATATGTATATGTATATGTATATGTATATGTATATGTATATATTCACAAGTTTTGTTAAAAATCCTTTAAATATCTGCTGTGGATATTTCTCACCTGAATTCCAGCTTCTAAAATTCAGATCTCCTGCATAGGAAATAAACTTCTGAAAAGAAAAATACATCCTGAAGCTGCAAAGACTGTACTCTAACACCTTTAATCTTTGGGCTACATTAGAAATTATCCATTATTCAGGATTCTGAAATGACTCTTTCTGGACCTTTGCTACCTCTTAGGCCAGTGTCATGAGTGCCTGCCCAGATCTTTGTTATGTTGTCTGTCAACTTCTTAACTTGTAGAATAAATATGGGATGGCTCCCCAGGCAGGGGAAGTGAAGATTTAAGAAAGATAAGATTGAGAAAACCACATGGTTTTGTTGAAGATGCTGGGATTTTTACCACTTGAATTCTTCTTCATTTGCCGTATATGAACTCATTTACCATAAAGAGGAACTTGACAAAACTACAACTCAGTTTTCTTAATAAATATATAAGGAAATGAAAGGGAGTGTGCACTTTATTGTTTTGTCAGCTTGTGTAGAATGACTGGCTATTGTCCAGAAGACAATTCCTCTGACAGCTTTTATTTTCATCCTGAATAATTTCCCATATCAAGAAAAGAAATCAAAACTTCTGATGGCAATTTATTTACATACATATCAATATCTCCTAGTACTTTATTTAATAAATTAGAACCTTTGGGCTAATAATTCAATGTCAGTAGTCTTGCATTTCCCATGCATTAAAACAGGAATTTCTTCTATTGTTTTCTAGATATTCAAGTGAATTAATATGTCACAGTGTTTATAATTAATAATTCTGCATTGGTTTTTGATTTGTTTTTACAGTAACAAGACTTATAAAGTATTTGTTTAATTCTGTTCCTTTCCAAATTACTGAGTTCCTGTTCCATTTTGGAGTTAACATCTGAGTAATATCAAGTCTGTACCTCCAGTGGATTTACAGAGTTAAAACATGTTGTGGAGTCTTGTTCTTACTTGGCAATATATCTCTGGATCAGTCCAGTGTAAGGCCTGGTCATAAGAATGATTTTTCATTAGGCTACGTTAGGCATGACATAATTGCTATAAAGACAATGTTTTATTGGTACCAGAATGAATACAGAGACAGAAAAAAATGCCTTGAGATGAGCTGAATTTTGGAAGAACTTAGAGTGAATGAAAATCTGAAGAGTACTAGAGAATTATTACAGAGGTGGGGTAATCTGTTGTGCATGTGTATTGTGTTTGAACATTGCTGGATGTCTGCCCAATATAATGTTTCTGTGAAGAAAAGCCCTTAATAAAATTAGTTTAGTTAAATTACAAAATCTCTTGCAGCTCTTTCAGCCAGAAAAGGATGAATGCCTTTAAACTGGGGGAGAAGAAGGGGACACTTCTAAATTGTATTCCCTGCTCATTGCAGGGGGGTTGCACTAGGTCCCTTCCAACTAAAAATATTCTATGATTCTATAACATATATATATTTTTGTGAATCCTAAGCAGTTTAATTTAGAGACTTACTTTCAGTGAATTCTCTCACAGTTTTCTGACATGTGGTATAAGTAGGAATAGATGAACCTGTTAGAGAATACACATCTTTTTTTCCTCTTTCTTTTCAAAATTTGGATTTTTTTGGTCTTTGTTTTTTTGAAGATTGATAGATTTTTGTTAATGGTTTATGTAGAGAAAGGTGTATGCTGCTACTGAAAATATATTTGAACATTGATACTGGCACTGGGTACCATGGTAGAGGAAGGAAAGTTTGAACAGGGAAGAAATGAGAATTGCTAAAACTGAGGCTCAGCCTTGTACTCTCAGGGTGAAAACTGGTGTTTCACCTCTTGGTGTCACTGCAGCATTTGATATTTGCAGCTACTAGCCCGTATTACTGTTGGATTTGGGTTTACTTCCCCCCTCCCCCCTCCAAATTGGTTTGTTGTCCTTTTTTTTTTTTTTTTTTTTTTTTTTGTTTGTTTGTTTTTTGGTTTTTTTTTTTTTAGCTGTAGTCACTGCAGCTGGTTTTTAACGAGTCAGAATGAAAGGTAACAATTAAACTGGGAGCTGCTAATAGCTCCCAGATCTGCCAATGAATTTTGTCGAGCATTAAACCAGCAGTGTGAAGCCTAAGGCACCAAATCAGTTTGGAATGAACATGATTCAGGGATGGATAGGAATTACTCAATTCAAGGGTTAGAAATCTGTCAAATACATTGTAGTAATTGTGAATTTGGTCAGAGCACAGTACTCTTCCCCTTACATCTATACCCTTTCCAATTCTTCTTAAAAAATGGGTTTCTTCTGACACTTCTACATCAATATTCTCTCTGTGATGTGGACAGCATTTCACATAGAACAGGTTTTCTTTAAAATGCTATTCAGATTCTAAATTTATTTCAGGCAGTTATTTTCCTTGTGCTGTCTTGCCCAATACCTCTAGGCACTAGAGCTAAATTTTCTTTGAATTGAAGAAAGAAATAAAGGAAAAAAATAATTAGAGAAGAATTTTAATGTGTCATCTAGACCAAGACCATCCTGAAATAGATACTGATAGATGAGCATGTGCTGTACCAGTGACAGAGCAAATACACTCCTTGGTGTTCTTAGCTAGCTGCAACAGATCCTCTAATTTGCTTCTGCTCCTTTCCCTGCTATTTTTTCTCACCTGCTTTGTCTCACTGGCCTCATCTCTTTCTTAAATGTATTTATTTTTGTACTTTTTCCTCAGTGGCCTCAAAAGTACAAAGGAAGAATGAAGCCTTTAGCTGAAATGCAAGATTAATATTGTCTGGATCAGATTTTCTAGCAAAGTGGTTTCTTTGCTCTTAGTTGAAGAGGATATCGTCACTCTGGGCTTTCAAGCTTTGCAGTGCTCTGGCAGACTGTCAGTGAAGTGTTTGAAAGCACTGATAGTGGAGAATTTCTGCTGTCAGATGCTGCACGGGAGGCTGAAGACTGAGGGATTTAAAGCCCACTACAATGACCAGTGTTTGATGAAACGCAATTTCCAAATGAGAGCAATGAGTCAATGTGGTACTGGCAAAGGTGCTGCATCTGTGAAACTGGAAAACTAGATCACAAACAGAAGTTATTCCTGTACACAATCTCTCAATAGAAAGAAGCAAGAATAAAAAGCACAAGAAACACCCTCTACATGTAAAAATGCCAACTTGTTTCTCTTGAGTCAATCAAAAGGTTTTGATTGCTCTTCCTTTAGAGCCCTGCAGCAATGCAAGGTAATGTGGCTTCAGCATGTGTAAAGATAATGCCAAAGGGAAAATTGGTCTGTTGGATCTTTTTTCGCACCTCTGCAATCCCCATCCCACCAAAAGTCCATGAGGAAAATTAAAATCAGTTGAAGATTCATTATCCTCTGCCTTGGTGAAGGCAAAATACACAAATGCATGTATAGAAATACAGCAAGTGCTACAGCACTCCACTGTCATGCATTGCTAAATGTCACGCAGTACTCAAAAACCTGTGATACTTACAGCAAGCTATACAAGCAATGAAGTTCGACTTGGTAATTTACAGCATAAGAAATACATTTTCAGGGAATAAAATGGAAACATAAGTTGATGTTGAACAGAATTTTGCCCATGTTACAGAACCTTATTATCAAAGAATATAGATTCTAATATTGCCTCCATATCAAAGCAGGACAGGCAAAACAAGATCCATTCTGATCTTGAATAGCTTTAGTCAAAACTACCTTGAAACAATCTGAATTATTTAATGCATCATGAAACACATAAATATAAAAATAGGCACAGGTATTGTCCAACTGTCCTGCAAAGATAAATGAATGAATCTCATGTGCTGGGACTGAGAGATGGGACTTCAGTAGTGGAAGGGGCATAGAAGTAATTCAAGTAAACAGCAAAAGCTTGAGTAAAAAGAAGTCTGAGTCGTTTATTGAAGGCAAAGCATCTGAGTAGAGATGTATAGGGCATTGAAGTCTGAAGTCATGAAGTCTGAGCAAGTAGTTTACTGAAGTTATTGAAGTCATCATTGTTCTCACAGTTTAGTCTTGTATACTGTTACAGTTCTAAGCAGTTACAGCTCTAAGCAGTCATATCTCTAAGGAGAATTTTTCTCACTAGTACAGAATCAGCCTATTGTTTGCATTTCTTGATAGCCTTTCAAAGCTACATAGTTTCAAAGACCTCTCTAGCTAAATTTGCTGTACTTTTTTTATTTCTATGAGTTCCCATTCTAGGTCTTATATCTTGTTCTGCTGTGCTCTCTCTTCCATCTCTAATTTGTTTTCCTACACTCATGAGAATATTAGATTATGACTATGAAAAAGGGCTCAAAATCCTTAAAGCATCTTTAAAATTGGAGGAAATGTGTCACCAGGAAAAATGAACCTTAGGCAGTTACAAAATCTGCATAAACATATTGACCAGTAATGATCTTAATTACTCTAATTTAGAAATTACCTTGTCACACTGCACTTTGGGAGTAGGTTTTAAAAATATCTGACTAAAATTTTTTTTTTCTGAAATTATTTAACACAGGAGATCATTATGAATGCTACAATTGGCCTGTTAGCTGGTCTGAACTCCTGGAAAATGTGATTTAAAAGCACAGGTGCATTTGTGCTCTGTATATTTACACTGAACTTATCATGATGGTGTCATTGCTAAACCACTAAAATGAAATAATTTACTGGGGTAAATATTCTTGTCTTTTTTTTTTTTTTAAGATATAATATGGATCCCAATGAAAAAATACAATCAATAAGCAATGCAATGCAATATTTAATTCCAGCAAATGTAATTATTAATAAAGTATAGCATTTTTTTTTTTTTTTTTGTGGATTAAGTAACTGGAGACAACAGTTGCTTTGCCGAGATTCCAACTGTTCATGATACACATGAAACATACTTTTCAGGGTTGTTTGTTTTTTTTTTCTTTCCCCCATATGAAATTTCTGTCTGTAGCTGTACATCTCGTACAGGTCCAAACTGTGCCAAAGATTTCACATATTCTGAAGTGTTTCATTCTCTTAAGTTCTCTAAGTGACAGTTTTTACCCCAAGTTATCAATTAATTTATTTCTGGTTCCCATGCACACACAAATTCTTCCTCCTCCCCTTGAAAGTGTTGTGCAACGTAAATATGTCTAAGTAGCTAAACAAAAAAAGGGGTGTGGTTTTTCAGTCTTGAGAAAATTCAAAACCCCTAGTAAGGCCAACAGCATAAAAGTAATTTTCATTTCTTAAATTAGCCATGCACCTGGAATGATCCCATTAACAAAGCCATCATGCCTCTTAAATTAAGTATTAATTTTATGTTAATTAGGTATTCATTTAAATCAGCAGGGAACCACAGTACACATGAAACTTTGGAGGCTATTTTGCAGAAAGGAGCAGAATAAAAGTTAGAAATGGAAATAAACAGACACAATTAACTGGACTTAGCAGAAGCCTCCAAGTCTCTCCATTTAAAGAGGTTTTTGAAGGACCAGATTCACTTGGGATGATTCCTTGCCTTTATCTGGCTTTCTAACAAGTCAGCAATAGAGATAATATATTGTAAAGCGCTATAAGCATGGTAGGCTGTATATAGTGATTGAATCATCGTGCTGGTAACTCAGTTAAAGATCCAGGCCTAAGTACATTGAGCTTGAACTGTGAGTGGTCTTGCATGAGTTAAGATGCTAAGGCTGAGTGTGTCTTTGGGACACAGGTGGGATGTCACCTCATCCACACAGCCATGCATCTCTGGGGAGATAGGATTGGATCACTTTCTTCTTGGAGTTCAGGGAAGTAGCCCACTATTTTCACGTTGTAGCTGTCTCAAATCTCATTGGAAGGTCTGGGAAAGGGCATCAGGAAAGCCTTTCCCTGTAGCAAAGGACGGGCACTGTCAGGTGTGTGAGGCTTTGAGGATCGGGGAAAATATTTACGCAATTGTGAGATGCGAGGCTTGGCTGTCTGTGCTTGATCTCCCAGCACACTTAGCACTGACATAATTTAGGATGAGGAACCTCTTCCAAGACTGTACTGCAGTCAGGCAGACTTTGTGAGTTATGTAGGAAATGGAAAGACATCCCAGCCCCTCTTTTCTAGTAGAAAAATTTAGTAGAACTGTAAACACCTTGAATATTCTGGTTGATGAAAACCTCTCTTTTTACTTTGCAGACTACAGATTAAAATTCCGTAAGGGGAGGAGTAACCCTTTTCAAAGTGAAGCAAAATATATTTAATTGATAGGTGATATGTCACTTAAGAGACTCGTGGAAGATTTCAAAATTTAGTTTAAAAAATATGTATTTCTTTGCTGTCAGCATGTATAATGGCTCTGAGACAAGAAAACATGAGATTGCACATCCAAGGGAAGGAAATTTGTTTTAAATGCTAATGCTGGGGAAACAGACATAAGGAAAAAATGATTTTGCATATACTGTACTCAATCTTCCATTTCAACTCACAACCCAGATGAAGACAGCATTTTCAGTAATGAAACAAACGAAATCCTCACGTCTGTGTTCAGAAAAACTCTAGGGGTGCTTGAGAGCAGGGAAACCCTTTCTCCTCTCACAACCCAGTGTTAAAACTGCTGCCAAGAGATCTGTAGCCCGGCCAGGTCTGGCCAGGCAATAGAGGCACCCTCTAGGCCCTTCATCTGGAGGCTGATGTGCTCTAGGAAGTGCTGGCAGAGCTGCCATTGCGACATAAATCTGAGGTTTACCTTTCCAGCAAAAGGGGTCCGTTTCAGTAAAATATTTTATGTCCCTTTCTTTTAGAGAAGATCCATAATTTCCTGTATTTTGCCTCATTTCAACAATCATAGTTGCTGTCCACAGGTCTCATGAAAGGAAAGAGAAAATGTAAGAGAGAGAGAAGACAGAGAAGAAAAGAAAGGAGATAAAAAGTACTTACTTATATTTACTGAATCTAGGTTCTTCTATTCAACAGCTTTTTTCCAAGTGCTTACCTGGTTCTTAAAAGCCATACTGCCAATAGTTTTGTGTTTTCTCAGAGTGGCTGCTCTGTGTTGCCTAGAGGGGGGAAAAAAACCAAAACAAACCAAAACCAAGAAGAACAAAAAAAGCCTCTGCACTTCTCAGTAAAAATACTTCCAAGCTTTGTAAGTGCAATGAGAACAGTAGGTGAAACATATGGCATATCCTCAGAGCTGAGTGGAAATGTAGCAGAGCAGACAATACTGAATGAGATATGAGAGGTTAAGACACTATCAGGAAATGAAGAGTGGATATTTTTTTCCACCTTGAACAAGCTGAAATGCATTTGTTTATCCATCTGTGGAATCTTAAATTGTTTTCCAGCCAATCTGATCAGAATTTGTGTCTGGGCTTTGTTACAGCAAGTCATGATTATTCACTGTGCCTAGACCTCATCAGGACCTCTGATGTGTGATATTATCCCTAACAGAGTCAAGTTTTCAATTTTTTCCCCCTGATCTCCCAGAAAGCTGCAACAAATGCAGAATTTGCAGAAACCTAAATATAAATGATTCAACCTTTGTCAACCTAACAACGTAAATCAAAAAAAGTTATGTGGCTTAACAACATGTTTTTCAAAGAGATATTTTTAATTTTCGGTTGATGCCATTTGTCTTTCAGTGAAACCCATTTTCTAACATGATCTGAATGAGGGAGAAGGGATTTCATAGCTCATGTGGATGCTCCAGCTTTCACTGATATTTCACCAGCCATTGGCTGACCCCAATTACCTGTGTTAGCCAGGGCCTTCAGTGCAGCTTCATATTGATGGCAATCATGAGTCATAATTTCATTGAATTTCTCATGGAAACATTAGATAAATGAAAATAAATTTCCAGTGGAACATATTTAAAATGAAAATAATTTGAATAGTTGAAAAACTGAATCTGACATTTGGTTTAATTTAAAAAGAATTTAAAAGAAATCGTCCAGAGTACTTCACTTTAAACTTGCCTAAAATAAGCTGTTCACTATATCTTGATTTAAACTCGGGCTTTACAAACACTTTACTCATCATTAACAGAGCAAAAAACCAAAAAACCCAACAATTACCCCAAACCCAACAGTTTTAATAGTTCCTCTGTTAATTAGGCAGTAATTCAGTCGTGTTTACACAATTTGCTGAGGTCAATCAACCACTGTAGGAGATCTAGTGCAGTGTACAAGACAGATAATGAAGACAGAAAAAAAAGTCTTAAATTACCTGAAGATTTAAAGGACTTTCATCCATGGTGCTCAGAAATCCACTGATGGTAATAAAATAGCAAAAAATTTTATTCCTAGAAATTTAGGCACAACTCAGTTTCAGTTTAAAAAAATTTTTACTATACACAGTCAGAAATCAGATTTTTTTTGTAGGCATGATAAAATTTTTAAGCAAGTATTAAATCAGTAGCTAAAAACTAGTCATCAACCTGTACTTGGGGCATTTTTTTATTTGGCACATGAAATGATTTAGAGAAAACCACCTTGATGCCAGTAAGGTTTGTATGGGAGCATTTTCAATTATAGTAAAATCTCTCTTTTCATCTTTTCAACATTTTATTTTATTGCACCACATAACCTGAAAAATCCCATTGCACACTGCATTCATTTTCACAAGTTTGGTTTTTCATAATTATTATGGATCTCTTGTTGTCATGACCTTGATCTTTATCTAAGCAAAATGCTGGAAAGAGATTTCTGCCCAGAAGACAACACAGCTGCCTGATTGCAAAGAATCCAGACTTTGGAGTCCCATGAATTCCTTTAATTAAGAGGAGTGAAACCCATATATTATTCTCTAACATAGCTGATTTAACATGCTTAAACAGACCGAAATTTAATTCTGAACTATTTTATTTATTGATTAATACACACCAATCCTCTTTATTTCCTTCAGCTTGATGAGAGCATTTGTGGTTAATTGTGCAATTGTCACGATTCCAAATCCCATGACATTTTGAGCACAAAAACTCAGTGATCTAGAAATTCCAATATTATTTTCTTTTCAAATTTCATGCTCTCTACAGCCAAGCATAACTGAGCATGAGGGGTCATGGCTGCTTTTTACCGAGGAAAGCAGAGACCTATGAGGACCAAGTGCAGACAAGCAAACAGTTCTGAGCAAGGAGCAGGGAAATAGAGGAAAGAGGGACTCTGTTTCTAAGTTGTTGAACTGGGCTGCAGCACTGCAGAATGCAGATGTTTCTTTTATCTGTGATAAATCTCAGGCCATTTAGCAGCTTCTGAATTCCTAGGCTAAAGTGCTACTTCCATAGGAACTTCTACTGGTCATTTTGGGTTAGACTGCCAAGTTAAGGAGTGATTCAGAGGACCTGTCTAACAAGATCAACATATTTTATAAACAATGTCCACTTTCCATAAACAATTGCCGTATGCTTTTATTTCCTATTCTTACAGTATAGGTTCAGGAAAAATAAAAAAGCTGACACATTCTTTCTGAGCCTTGCTTCACTGTATATGGTTTATTTCTGTCCTTACAACTGGGGAGTTTAGACAAGAAGCCAGACATATTATTGGTAGCCTCATCACCAGTTTTTAAGAAAGGGATCTGAATTGCAGCCGACTATCATAGGCCATAGCAGTAACCATTCACATCTACCCCAAATTTAGCTGTTTGCAGCACTTCTAAAGTATGTGGCTGAGTGATGCTATTTCATTGAGTCCTCATGAATTGTTCTTAGACAGGGTTAGACCAGTGAGGATGCAAGCTAAGACCAGCAATTTGGCACCTGGTTTAGCTAATAATGACTGTACATTCCTACATTTATACAAAACTCACAGTTAGATTTTTAGCACAAGGCAGGGCAGAGAGAGGAACTGGGGCACTTGGGACAGGGTTTTGTCTGGTGTCTTATACCAAGAGTCAACCTGAATCCATGCTTTGACTAAGTATTTCCAACTCCTTCTTTGCTCAGGCTAGGACCTGAAAAACAACAACGACCAGTAATCCATGTGTAATGCCCTTCTGCAGTGACCACATTGGTAAGGTCCGAACACAAAAACTTGATGTTTTCAAAGTCTCTTCCCCTTCTTTTTTGCTCTTGCTGTGGTTTAACCCCAGCCAGCAGCCCAGCCCCTCACAGCTGCTCACTCACTTCCCCAGCAGTGGGATGGGGACAGAATCAGAAGGGTAAAAGCTGGAAAACTTATGGTTTGGGGTAAAGACAGTTTAACAGGGGAAGCAAAAGCTGCTGGCACAGCAAAGCATTTTTCATGATAAAATTAGTTTTTCTGTATTCTGCTAGAATGAAAGATCAGGTTGCTCAATGGATTAGACACTGTTCCAGAGCACACTTCTGTCTGAGAGCAGTTAAGAGCAGTTAACAACAACAAAAAGTATTCTTGTCAAACAATCAACCCAGGAGACTGTCATTGATATAACTTGACTGGAAGTGGTTCAGGACAGAAGCTGTGTTCCCATTTATAGGGCAGAAATCTGCTCTCAGCATAAAGGATCAGATGTGGAAGAGAAATATATGATGGTATAAAATTATACTGCCCCAGAAAAGCCTCTGTAGCTGTGCTCTCAGTGTGCATCTTGTAGCAACATTATAGCTTTGGTTTCATAGGGGCACTAATTTATATTCTTGGGGGAGGGATGAAGCCAGGAACTCTAGCTAAATACATTTAACACAAGGCATAAATGGCACTATGAAAATGACCATTTCCTCCAGACTTAGACACATTGTAATTCATGTCCTCCACCTCACTGGGTTTTATGCAACCCTATTCTACTTACTCTGTTTCTTTCTAGGATCATTGGCTTTGTTACTTCCTAATCTGGAAAAATAACATTTTAACCCCTTCGGTACTACATGTATCTGTCTGTATTAACTCTGACCCTTTTTTCTGAAGCCTGCTTGGTGGAGTAATGAGCTAAACTCTACTAATGATGCAATATAAATCCAGGTAAAGTGGTCTTATATTTGATGCAGGAAGCACAGAAGCAGATTTTCCAAGTGCCTCAGCCGCTCCTTTTACTTTTTCACTGCTGTAAACTTTACTGTGTCATGAATCTGAAAAGAGAAGCATGGCATGGCATGGGTTTAAATAATGTCAGAATTTCTCTTCCTTTCTCTCTTCCTTTCCTGTGTTCCTCATCAGAGAGGATGAAATTAGAGACATGAAATGTGACTGGCAGGTATTAATCGCAACACTCAGTGTCTAATAAAAGACACAGGCAGGATTCATATGCCTAATTTCATTACCTAAGGAAAGGGCAGATCAATCTGATGCATACAGTTTCTTTATAGGCACCGGAGAACATCAGCTGAGGAATGGGTGGAACTTATTTCATCCTGAATTCCGCACATGATCAGAAAAATCTCTTCCAGTTTGTTGTCAGATTTGTGCTTTCCCTGACTGACTTTGATTTGGACTGAATGACTCCCACCTTCAGGCTCCATTGGAAGGCAGGGATGTTGGAACCTCCCTGGAAAGCAGCAGGAAAAATGAGGGAAGTATCTCTTAACTGGAAAAGGGAGTTGTTTTTTTTACTGGCTCTAAGCAGGATCCTTATTTCCCACACTGCTTGGGATTGTCCACTGAGGAGGAATAGCCACTGACCATACAGGGAGTCAAAGAAGGTGGGCTAAGATAATTATTTGCAGGTAGGTAACTAAATACAACTTAAATTACACTCTGATATTTCTTTCACTGATATGTTACTCTCTTCAGAGAACTAGTGCCATCTCTTTGGTTTCATAGCAAAACTCTTTTTAAAATCTCTTTATATGCTGCTTCTGGAAGGCCCTATAATGTTGTCACAGTGGCATGGTGCACCACAACACACAAAGATTAATAATTACTGTCTCCATAAATATGTGATAGTAGTTCAGTGGCCGTTGGGATGGGCACCTGTAGCATATCTTTCAAATAAAAATAGAACAGTTTTTAAAGCAAACAGATATTTGAAATAATTCAGGGCTAAGTTCAGTTTTAAGAATGTCTTCTTCTTTGACAGTAAAAGTTTAATTTTCTTAGCTTTTATTTTCCTGGAAATATAGTACAGAGAGAAGCACATTAAAGAGGAGATAGACACATTCTGAGCCTTTAGTGGCCTAGAGTAAAATTCTCAGTTGAAAATTCCAGGCAGATTTTCAAGCTAAACTTGGAGAAAACAGCCTGTATACAACATCCAGTTAGGTGCTACAGAAAAACTGAAACAAGGGAAAGTCCAGACATAAAATAATTTAGTGTTGCTGTTACTCTAGTTATGTTTTGTCTTCTCTCCAGGAACAACTATAAGGGAAACAAGACAATTTATGATGAGAATCTTGTTAATATGCTGGTAGGATTTTAAGTAAGAAATTATGTGTTTTGTGTGACAAAAAGCCATGATATCAAAGTTATTGACAGGGCTAAATGGTTTCTAGTGTGATGTATGCTGAGTAGCCATGGCCTGGATTAGTCCTGAAAGATGATGATATTTTATGCCTGAAAACAAAATGCCAGATCTCTGACCCTCTGTGTCTTACTTCTAATATCAACATCCAGCTCTGAGGTCCCCAGCATGGGAGGACGTGGATCTGTCTGAGCAGGTCCAAAGGCGTGCCACAGAAGTGTTGACAGTGGTGGAATATCTCTTCTACAAGAAATGGCTGAGACAGCTGGGATTGCTCAGACTGTAAAAGACAAGGCTCCAAGGAGACCTTATTGCCATGTTTCAAGACCTAAAAGGGGCTTATAAGAATGCAGAAATTTCTAATTTCAAATTTCTAATTTGGCATGAACCATAGGAGAGGGGGTAAGGGTTTTACATTAAAGAGGGGTAGATTCAGAGTAGATAGAAGGAAAAAATTTTGAGGACAGTGGTGGAACTCAGACAGGTTGCCCAAAGAGATGTAGATGCCCCAGCCTGAACATAGATGGTGTTGAACAGGGCCCTGAGCAATCTAGTCGGGTGGAAGATGGCCCTGCTTGTTGCAAGGATTTTGGACCAGAAGAACTTTGAAAATGCTTTTGAACCCAAACCATTATTTGATTCTGTGAATGTCTTGTCTGATTTGAGGTGGTGATTTGGGGTCAGCCACACAGTTGGTAGCAATTCCTTTTCTTTTTGTCTGGCATGGGTCTGTAATTACAGAGGGATGTAATGAAATCTGAAGTATGAAGGAATACTCCAGTTTGTTTCCAAAGCTTCAGAACACTTTTGCACTTCACAAAAACACTGAATGAAGTGTAAGTCAATAGGCTTGTCACTTCTGGGATATTGGGCTCTTGACTTTGGTAGATATAATTCATAACTGTTGTTGTTCTTGGTAGGTTTTACTCAGAACTTTGTCTAGACAACACCTTTTACTACTCTGTGTAATATAGCAAACCTTTTGTACTCACAATTGGTTCTCCCATCTTCCACATTCTCTCAGATCAGCAAACCTTGGCCATTGTGTGATTCTGTGTCTCTGTGACTCCATGATGTCTTCTTATGACAGAATAACCAACACAGCTACACAGAGCCTCTGTAGGGATTAGGATTGCGTGGCCCTTGTGCGAGTGACTAAAATACCCTTTAGAATCAACCAAACATGAGATTTGAGTTTTAATGATTATTCCAACCAAAGAGCAAAGCCATAATGAGCTGCATTCAACTAGTAGACTTTGGCACCAGTTCAAAGTAATTTCATCCAATTATACTTAGATTAAGTTTTCCTTTTGAAATACAGTGTTTAATCTAAACGAAAATTAGATTTCCTATTTAAATAGCTATTAGGAGCAACACAGTTCAGTTGGCTGATTTTTTAATAGGCTTTTATGGTAACAGAATTAGTTCTTCACTGTTACAGAATTTGCATTGAGATACATCTTTCAGCATCATGATGAGGTGATGGCAATTTCTAAATAAACTATTTGAATGTTTATGCAGGAATGGCATCTAAATAAGTAGGGCAAAACAGTAATTTCAAAATATCTTCTCATCTGACTATTCTATGAGCTTCTGTTAGAAATACTGTGATAATGAGATTCTATAGCTGTAGACAAGCTTTATGGAATTTAGATGCAGATCCCTAAGGAATTTTTCTTGAAGAGCAATTTCAGGCAGGCATGGTTTAGAGTTGAAGCTGGGATTCATCTCATGGAATAAGTTGAATAGGATATTTTATCAATGGATAATTTCTGTAGAAATAACGACCACAGTAATATGATATGTGGGTGTCACAATTAATCTGCTAAATTTGGATCTTTGAGGACAGAGAAATGCTGTATCCTAAAAGTAAGACAACTTCTGTTGAACAAAATGCTATTAGGAAGTTGAAAAGGCTGCCTTGCATTAAAACAAAACTTCCAATTACCCTGATTAGGTAACAGGAGAAGTTGATGAAAAATGTTTTGAGAACATTGAAGGGTGATTTACCAAAATATGAGTATTGGTCTAATACCAATACTCAACTGTGATGGACAAAAGACTCTCTAACAGTTTACAGTTAGAAAGTGTAT
>JAODLH010001966.1:184894-195120 GCA_027575645.1 Cossypha caffra
CCTTCCTTCCTTCCTTCCTTCCTTCCTTCCTTCCTTCCTTCCTTCCTTCCTTCCTTCCTTCCTTCCTTCCTTTTCTTCCTGGAATCCTCCTTTCCTGTTATCTTTCCTCCCTTCCTGGAATCCTTCCTTCCTTCCTGGTATTCTTCCTTCCTTTCTTCCTTCCTGAAATCCTTCCTTGTTTCCTGGAATCCTTCCTTCCTTCCATCCATCCTTCCTTCCTTCTTTTCTTCATCCCTTACTGGTATCTTTCCTCCCTTACTGGTATCCTTCTCGCCTTCCTGGTATCCTTCCTTCCTTCCTGGCATTCTTCCTTCCTTTCTTCCTTCCTTCCTTCCTTCTTTCCTGGAATCCTTCCTTCTTTTTTCCTTCCTTCCTTCCTTCCTGGAATCTTTCCTTCCTGGAATCCTTCCTGTCTGGAATCCTTCCCAGAATCCTTCTTGGAATCCTTCCTTCCCTCCTGGAATCCTTCCTAGAATCCTTCCTGGAATCCTTCCTGGAATCCTTCCTTCCTGGAATCTTTCCTGGAATCCTTCCTGGAATCCTTCCTTCTTACTTCATTCTCTCCCCTCAGGCTCCTCCAACACTGCCCAGGCTCCCCACTGAATTCTCCTGGCCCCAAGGCTGCCAGAGCTCCAGGAGCCTTTGGAATCTACTCCCAGGGATGCACAGCCTCGACTTGTCTGTCCATCTGTACAGGCTCGATATTCCACTGGGTCTCCCTCCCAGCTCGAGGCCTTCTGCAATTCTCACCCTTTCTCTCAGCCTTTGTGTCCCCAGTAGGTGCTGGCAGAGCTAATGGGGGCGGAGCAGGAGTAGGTTGTCCCTTTGATTTTGGAGGCAGGAATGTGGCATAGAACACCAAGGGTCATGCGCAACTGCCAACTTTTATTGAGTGCTCTCTTTCTTATATAGGTCTGAAGGTCTGCTCAGTCAATCCCTGTTGTTTGAACCATTTGCCACCCGGCCAAACAGCCAATAGCTGCTTGCGTCCCAACGGTCTAGGCCTGCTCTCCATCGTTCCACACTGGTCAAGCTACATAATTAAGGTACTTATATAATTACTTACCTTTCAGTTATAAAATCGGGATTCATTTTAACCGTGCGGCTTATCTGTCCAGCTGTTGGCAATCACAGTAATTCCCCCTCTTTGCTTTTAAAAATCAAAAGCAGCATCTGTCATCCTGACTGCAGGACCCTTGGAGACAGGGTGACTAACACGGCACTATGTATGAAATATTCTTGATGACACCAAGAAAAACCTTGACCTTTCCACCCAACTCGCCCAGCCCCTTTCAGACAGTAATCCCATTATATCATTGGTGATGTAACAATCTTATATAGGAGCTGTCAAATGGGATTGCCAGCAATACAAACTCTCAAAGAGGAATGCTGCAGGCTTATTAACTTAAAAGTTTAAATTTTAACAGCGTCACTCTATGAACAAGAAACAACTCAACCAAATTGTTGAATTCAAACAATTCAATCAACAATTCAAGAAAACCAACTAACAGAAGAAACATTTTGTCTTAATTTGGTTTTATGGTTAATGTGCTTAAATAGATAAAATTTCTTAAATAAATTGTCCCAGATCTCCATGTGGCAGATGTACAAGTTGTTTTAAATCACTGCTCCACTACATCTGCTGAGAGGTCCTCAGGAAGGTGTTGCTTCAAGTCCCAAGCAGGACGTAGAGCAGATTGAACACACCTGGCAAGTGTCCATCATCTTCTAGTGTCTGTGGAAACAGAAGTGTACCCGCGTCCCCAAGTGACGAGATCTCATGGACCTTCCCATTTATTTGTGATAATATCTCTTATCATTACCTTGGATTTGGGCAGTTGTACATCATTGGACAATTGCAGGGATAAAAAATGATTTAAAATTACTGAATTCTGGGAATTTTCTAGTATTTTCTAGTGGTTCAGATTACACACAGCTTTTGCTACTCTGCTCTGTGGAGTTTCACTAAACATTCCCCTTCTCTGTTTATCAAGTATTCATTCTAAAGTGTCAGGTGCTCATTGTACAATGCCTTGTCCTGTTTGTAAGTGGAGAATACCCTTTGTGGTATGATGCTCCCCAAAGTTGTAGGAATTGTCTTGTGTTTTTTGAAATGCGTACAGGGCCATTGTCTGTTTTGATGGCGTGGGGGATACCCAAAGCAGCAAAGGCTGATCATCAATGTGCTATGGTTATCCCGACTCCTTTCCCCTGTGTGCACGGTAGTCCATGTTGCTGACGAGAAGGTGTCAATTGAGACATGTACATATTTTAGTCTGCCAAATTCAGATATGTATGTAATATCAGTTTGCCAGATTTGTAGGGCTCTCAAGACACGGGGATTAACTCCCATCCACACAAGTATTGATTACATTACGAGCCTCGGTGTTTGTCATCAGAAATTGCCTCTGCAAGGCTCAAACACCTTGGTGGAAGAAGGCATGTGATGCTTTTTCTTGTGCAAGCATATCTGGTTGCAGTGCTGTCCAAGCAGGGCCAGCCAGGTCATCTGATCAAGCATTGCCCTCTGCAATGAAATCTGGTAAATTTGTGTGGCTTCCAATACGCAAAATGTAGTGAGGGCAAGTTCTGGCCTCGATGGTATGCCACAAAGTCTTTAGGAGGTCAAATAACTGTGCATTGTCAATTTCTTTTAACAAGGATCAATCTAATCTCTGTGTTATGTCAGCAATGTAAACAGTCAGTCACAATATTTAAAGTAATATGGGGAAAACATTGAAAAGCCATAGTTGCACCACGTAGCTTCACTAACTGAGGTGATCCATTCTCACAACCTTCCAAGGTTTGCCATTAATTATCCTCTCTATGTGACAATGGCTTTTCCCATTTCCCAGAACCATCTGGGAAATACTGTAACATCTTTTAGAAGTGTGCGACTATTTAGTGGTTTTAGGGATAGTTCAGTGGTCCCACTCAGTTGCAGTAATCTGTGGCTCAGTAGGTGGTAACTAATTTATCCTGAAAAATTTTGCAAGGTACTTTGTAAAGCTGTGCTGTTGGCAAAGGACCATTCAAACTCTTCTTGTGGCACAGGTATAATAATTTTGGATGGATCTCTTGCAATTAGCTGTAAAAATCTCTGACGGCATTTGATAATTAATTGTGCTATTAATTCAAATATGCTAGATACCGTCTTTTTAGGTTGGTGAGGTAAGAACATCCACTCTAAAATATGCTCGGTCAGACCACCGAGTATCCCACTACCCAATAATCCCAGTAGGGCGGAAATTGACAATTAAAATAAATACAGTAATACACACCTCTGGGCATATCCAGAGGACTTGTCTGTTTGTGGTAGCCTGCTCTACAATTTCAAGGGCAGCTTTTGCCTCCAGGGTTAATTCTCTGGGAGAATTTAGATCAGGATCACCTCTTAGGATGTTAAATAAGTGTACCAGTTGTGAGGTGGTCAGTCCTAAATAGGGTCTGAGACAATTAATTTTACCCAAAAGTTTCTGTGCATCATTTAAAGTTCAATTTTTTTGTTAAACACTGAATTGATTGTGACTGAATTGTCTGATCCATTATTTTAAGTCCAAGACATCTCCAGGGTGGTTGCTGTTCTACCTTTTCCAGTGCCACCTGCAGCCCAAATGTTTTTAATGCCTGCATCAGGCATGGCTGGGTCTGTGAAAGGTATTTTTTTGTTAGGCTTGCAATTAAAATATTGTCCATGTAACGGTAACAGTACACCCCTGGAAATCATTCTCCTACTGTTGATAACCCCTGAGCAATGTACCATTGGCAAATTGTGGGGCTGTTTTTTGTCCCTTGACGTAAAACTTTCCATTGATAACACTCAATGGTGCAGCATTATTAATAGACGGCACCATAAAAGCAAACTTTGAGATGTCATTTTGGTGTAAAGGAATAGTAAAAAAACCAGTTTTTAGATCCACAATCAGAGTGTCCCAGGTGACAGGTATCATTGTATGGGATGACATACCAGGTTGTAAACCTCCCATGCTTTCCATGACTGCATTGATTTTCCTCAAGTCATGGAGCAACCTCCAGATTTACTGGATTTCTTTTTTGTGACAAATACCAGAGTGTTCCAAGGGCTAGTGGATGGTTCTATGTGTCCTTGAATTAGTTGTTCATTTACTAAGGATTTAAGGATGTGCAGTTTCTCTTTTTCTAGGGACTACTGTGGTACTTACACAGATAGAGTTGTAAGCCATTTTAGGGCTATTGTGGGATATTTTATGCTTTTTAATACAGCGCACCTGTTAAAAATCCATTCCTACCTGGACTCCCATGTTGATATTACACCCCTCCCTCATAGGTTAAGTGGTGCAGCAGTGATATATGGTCAAATTGTAGCTGTCTGGCTCTCTGGATTTTTGACATAGATCTGCTACTCAAATAGCTCTGTGTGTTCCGCTCTGAGGCCAGCAACAACAGATCCCACAGTGGTGGCGTATCACAATGAAGGCCAAGTGTTGGTAGAGATGATGATGATGTCTGCCCCTTTGTCAATCATCCCACTGACATTTATTTTTGAGGGTCTTGTCTGTGGCATTGTGATGATACACACCATATGATCACATACGGACTGGGTCCAATATACCTGGGGTTCTCCTGTCAACCTGAAGCCTCGGACTCCTCATACCCTAGAATCTGTTTTAGGGACAAAAGACTTAAAAGGGATGAGTTGAGCCATTCGTGTTTTTGCAGGAATAGTCACGGGTGGCGTAGGGGTTGATACCGTAATGTGTATTTGTCCTGTAAAATCAGCATCAATAACACCTGGGTGCACAAAGATACCTTGCAATGTGGCACTGGGCCTTCCAATCAGCAGTGCACTCAATCCTCTCCCAATGGGCCCCTGGGCATAAAGAGGGATTTTATGTACTTTTAAGGTACTTATGAGATGGAGGCGGAAACATTTATTGCAGCTGATCCTCTTGTCCTTCCTGTGACCTGGTAACACAAGCTTGCACAGGAAGGTGAGAAGATGCTTGTATCTGCATGCATCTCCCCCTTGTGCTCAGTCTTCCATTTCCCTGGTCCTTCAAAGATTGTCTATTGGTATAAAATTTACATTTGCATTGTCTGGCCGTATGACTGCGTTTCCCATACCAGTTACAGTATATCTTGGCATTTCCCTATTCTTGAAATGTCCCTATCTTGCAGGGGCAGTTTGCTTTTAATTGGCCTTGTCCACTTCTGTATCACTATGTCGATTTTACTTGCAGCTGCAATGGAATTTGCTAACAAAGATGCATTGTGGGATTCAGATCACATGCATTGATCATTTTGTTTAAAGAGGGACTTTCATTTGGCAGCAGTTCTATGATTTTTGGCAATCTTCATTTGCATTGTCCTTTGCCAGTTGTAAAATTAATCAATCCCTGACATCATTATTTGCGATTTGTTTTTCCATTGCATCTTGTAATATCTCTATAAATTCCAGGTATGGCTCCTTATTCCCCTGTTTGATCTTTGAATATTTTTGGGTCAGGTTAGCCATGTCTGGCACCTTAAATAAAGCTTGCATTATTTTGCTTGTGCCAGCACTAGTGGATGTAATTTTGCCCGCAAATGTGTGCCCCTAGTGGTGGCAGTCGTAGGAGTTGAGAATCTCCTGCCACAAAATGTGGATCTTCTGCTGAAATGCTTAGGTTTTTTAATTCCTGCTGTTCCGCATTGCTTCTCCAAGTTTGCTTGAAAACCATATATTGAATTTGGGTATAAATCAATTTTGCTAGGTGCTTGATGTCAAATGGTGTTACTTCTTCAATGGTTAAAAATCGCAGCAAGTTATCAACAGCAAGGGACCCCAATCCATACTTGGCAACAAGCTGGGGTAATTCAGAAAGAACCGGCCATTGAAAGGGTGTGTACCTATCAGGCACAGTTCCAGTGCCTCTTAGCACAGGGTGTGTTTCAGTTGTTCCAGCCTCAGGCTCCAAACTGTCTGACATGAGCACATCAATTTTTTCTGCTGCCTCATAATCCCCACTCCCAACAGCCACTCGCTTTACCTGTCTCCAGATGCTGACCAGATCAGGAGCAGCTGTCGGTAGCGCAGCAATAGTGGTGTTCTCCCTGGGTACAAAGGGATGGTAACTCTGGCTCTCTCTGTGGGTGTGTGTCAGGTTGCTAGTCAGTTGCTGTATATCCCAGGGGCTGCTCTGATTCCTGTAATGCACACAATGGTGGCAGCTTCAGGGATCTCCGATTCATCGGCACTTTCGGGTGTGACATAGACTTGACTTCCACGCGATGAGATGACCCCGGGGTCTGCCCACAAGTCAAAGAAACAGGCAGGCGCGCCCCGTGAAGGCAGGGTTGTAGCTGCAGTCTCGCAGTCTAGCCAGTCAGCTCCAGGATGAGGCAGTCTGAGTGTGTCCATGGTGACACAGGACTCAAGCAACTCCAGCACGTGCTGTTTGGATGGCCATGCAGGCACACTCGGCACAGCTATAGGGCTCTCAGCTCCTGTGGAAGCTGTGCGTCACTGCATTGCAGCTGCCAGGCCGGTGCAATTCAGCACGGTCGGAGAGCGCTCGCCTGCCACGGAACCATGGCATAGCTCAGCGGCAAACGCAGTTCCACAGCGGCTAGGTGCCTCTTCAGAGCAGCTGGGCACAGCTTCACTGCGGCTGGGTATGGTTTTAGCGTGATTGGCACACTCCGCTGTCCATGCATCCCAACATGGGCAAGTGGCGTCGCTCTGCCGGCCACGGGATGTCCCCCAGGTGACACGTCCCAGCATGAGCCAGTGGCGCAGCCCTGCACGGCTGCAGGACACTCCACCAAGGAAACTCCTGACACAGAGTGATTTCACGTGATTTCACGCGGCTGCTTCACCCATCCTCTCTCATGTGCTTGGTGCGGCATCCACACCTCCCGCTGCTCCTCCCAGTGCCCTCTCCTCACTTCTGGCCTCAGTGGGTGGTGCCTACAGTGTTCCCACCACTGCCTTCATGTCATGCTCTTTTTTTAACTGCCTTAGCAAGTACACTATAAGCTTCCAAGATTTTGTCATACTGATGGCTGTCTCAGCTCCTTTAGAGGCTGCTTCCATTATAAACCTTCCAGCCCGCTCAGATGTTTTTAAATCTAGAGCAGTTCCTTCAGTTATATCCAGTCCGTACTTCTCGGACCAGTAAACCAGTAAAGCTCACTCATTGTACATTATCCCCTGTTTCTTTAAAAGAGGAGTCCATAACTTAATAATGGAGCCTTCTTGTACCAAGGCCTACACTCCCATATTTTCCTCCAGCAGCGTTTTCTACTCCCTAGAAAGCGGGGGTCTGGACCCATACTTTCTCCACTGACCTTCACAGCTGTCTCCACTGCTCTGCCGGGTTTCCATAGCTTTTCCTACCACTCTCTGCAGCCCTCCTACCCGCTGCAGGCAGCAATTCCTGCTGCCTTCTGCCTCCCTGCAATATCCACAGCGGCTTGCTGTATTACTTCGGTTGTCACCAGACGTTGCTTTGATTTTGGAGGCAGGAATGTGACATAGAACACCAAGAGTCATGCGCAACTGCCAACTTTTATCGAGTGGTCTTTCTTATATAGGTCTGAAGATCTGTTCAGTCAATCCCTGTTGTTTGAACCATTTGCCACCCGGCCAAACAGCCAATAGCTGCTTGCGTCCCAACGGTCTAGGCCTTTTCTCCATCAGTTCACACTGGTCAAGTTACATAATTAAGGTACTTATATAATTACTTACCTTTCAGTTATAAAATCAAAATTCATTATAACTGTGAGGCTTTCAGGCCAGCTGTTGGCAGCCCCAATAGTGGGCAGCCCCAGCATTCCCCTGTCTGTGACACCACAGCGTTGGCAGCCACAACGTCAGCCTCTCTATGACACAATAGTGGCTGTGACGCCACAGAGGTGTCAGGCCTAGTGTCCCTCTCTCTGTGGCACCACTGAGGTGGCAGTAGGGGGTACATAGCACTGATTAGGTAAGCACATGGCCCAAGCATCTTTCAGCTGAAGCAATTCACTGGAGCCAATCGCTCCCGGCGGAGTGTTTCATGCAAGAAGTAGACAATGATTCACATCTGGGAGAATGAAAGAGAGGTTCCAAAAGTGAGGAATGAACAGGAGAGCACCAGGCTGGTATGAGCAGCTTACAGGCTGCAAGACAAGCGTGGCTGCCACTGCCCTGCTTGACATATTTACATTATCAGTCGGTAGGATGAAGTTCAACAAGAGCTGCTTTTGCTGCTACCTATTCCTCTTTCAGCCCTTCGTGGAAAAAATTGTCCTTACATTTAGGCCCTGAGATCCAGAGGATGCTCTGGTGGATTTAGCAGAAAACAGATAGAGAGTGCATCCATGAGTTTGGTGTGGCTTATGTGCGGTGAGCAGAAAGTGCAGCTCTGCTCTGGCTTTTACTTCTATAGCCTTTATTTATAGGCACAGCTGTTGGATGTTTGAAACAAAGATGTGAGAGTGAAAAACGTAACAGAAGGTCTAGCTGGAAAAGAAGACACAGAGCTGCAGTGCATTGTGCTCAACTTAAATTCTACTAAGAGAAGGGGGTACTTAAAAAATTACTTCTGTCCCACCACTTCCCTCCATGTGATTTCTAGCTGCCTGGACTCAGCAACACTGAAAGTGTGTGAAGATTATTGAGCTGCCTATATTGGGTTTCACAGGGAAGAGAGTAGTGCAGCAAATGCCTTCTGTCCTGATACATCTGTCAGTCTGAACTGCAGCTGGAAATGCTTTGCTGTAATGGTAGACTCTGCCACTGTGAGAAAATGTGCTGCTGCTAAATATATAGTTGAGAAGGAAAGTGCCAATCACTAGCATGTTTTGTCTAATTTACAGGCTGCAAAGGGACTATGAAAGTCAGCATTGGCTTTTAGTTGTAGGGCTTTTTCTTTGCAAGCCACTGCTCAATGTTTTAAAGCGGATTGCAATCTGCGAGAGGGTAGGATGGTACTTAGATCTTGAGAGAAAGTGCTTATCTCCAGGGAGGTGGATGCAGTTCAGTGTGTGCAAGTTGCATAGCTGATCACACAGAAAACATTCTAAAAGGAAGAGGCTGTGCTGCAATTGCCTTATTTTTGCAGCTTATAAACTGCTCAGCCAACAATGAAAAGATTCCTCTTCTTCCTTTGCTACATGCAGGAGCCCATTCTGTCAGTTTCCAAAAGCCATGATCCACAGCGGAGCTCTTCTACGCACTGTCCCCACACAAATGGGACCAGGAAAAGAAAGTGCTTGCCTTTTCCTGGGCAGTGTCAGGGCTCATCAAAACAACCACACGATGGCACTGTCAACTCGCAAAAGAAGGAAACACACCGCCACAGCTCGAAACTCCGCAGTGCAGACCGAAGTTGGAAACATCTTTGCTCTCAAATCTACAGTGCCAGCACAAAAAGATTTCACTGATCTTCCCCTTCTAACTGCATACTCTTCTTTGCAGCACACTCAAAGGGAAACACAAACTTCTTTGCTTTAACAAAGCTTTTCATCCTCTGAGAGTCTGCTAACAAACTTGAAAACATCTGGCAAAATCTGAGCTCACAAAAGTGCCAGCTGAGAAAGATCTTGCTGCCTGCAATTGCAACTGCACCCATAAAATTACAGGCACACACCCTGCAATGGGCACTTTCCTTCTGTCTTGGTTTGAAGGACGGGTGTCTATCAATAAAGGCAGAAGCTTTTCTTTGAAATGGAGAATGTAAATCCTCTCTCTTCAAATTATTATCATAATTTTGAAATTTAGGGGCTTTTAGGCAAAGATAGGGGAATTAGGAATAACAGTTCTTTACTAGGAAAATTAAATTAGAAATACAGTATTACAAAGAACAATCCCAAAGCACTGACAGAGTCAGAATACAGTTTGATTAAATGGTGGCTACAGTCTTCCTGCAGTAGCAGATGTGGTTTAGTTGAAGCAGCAGGTCTGTAGAAGAGTGCAGATGTTTGGTTTTGTTTTTTTTTTTGACTGTTCAGGGATGTTGTGGAAAGGTTCAATTTTCCTCTGGAATCCAGTGGAAAGAAGGTATTTTGCTGTCCAAAATTTCAGTTTTTTATCTAGGTAGGAAAGGTTTGGCTCTTCTCCCTGGCTAGAGCATTTTTTAATGGGATGATGTAATTTTACCAGTTATACAATGGGACTTAATGGATCATCAGCAGATGATATTTTTTGGAGGGAGGAGGGGTTGTGGGAGAGATAAAGATGATTGCTCTACTTAGTCTTAAAGATGGCTCATTAGTAGATAATA
>JAODLH010001966.1:203516-218173 GCA_027575645.1 Cossypha caffra
CGATCTCATGGCATGGGTGAGGACTTGGTTCTGTCACAGCTCTATTGCCCTTTCACGAGCCTTCTGTCCCTTCTTTAGAGGTATCCAATCTTAGAATATTTCCCCTTGCTTTGAAACACTTTTCAAGGCTTTTCTTGTTTTACACAAATACTTTTTCTTCTGATCCTTGCAGTCAGGGTCATAATCTCAGTCTCAGATGTTAGCCTTGCTGTAGATGTGGGCTGTTCCTAACTGGATTCACCGGAACACTGTACTGAGAAACTCATTAATTGTTAGTGTGTGTTAAACAGACAGGAAGCCTGCTGGCAGAGAATCACCAGTAATAAATTCCGTCACAGACTATTAGGAATAAAGGGAAACTTTTGAAACAGGCATATCAACACTTGTCACAGTGCTAGAGTCCTCCTGCTATTATTTTCCTTTGTGCAGTCTCATTTGACCCAACTAGACAGATGTGATGTTATTAGAGACAGTCATGTGTCACCTGGCAGCTATCCTCCTTTTATGTCTGCCAATAAAGTACTGTGGAGTTGCATGGTATAGCAATGTCAAAGAAAGAATGCCATCTCTCTCTATGTTTAGAGTGACTTAAAAGGACTCTGTCCTTATGTGTAAGTCAATATAGCGAGGTATGGAAGATATTCTTCAAACATAGAACTGGCCTATTCTAACAATTTTCTTTGTGAGAGCATCTGTGAGGTGAATTTTAAGTGAAATTTCATTCTATGAAACCTTCAGCATACCTTTTCTACAAAGTTCTTTCCTTTTCTATGTCACTATTTTTAAGAATCTGCTTACTAGGGCGATATATAGATTGCTTAGAAATGTTTTATTTTGTTTTATATGCTTTATAGAGACTATAGAGTTCTGGGGCCAAAGAAGAAGGCTTTGATTTTTGCATTGCTCATGCCACATTATCCCTGTGTGTGCAACACAAAACCATAAATATTGTATGAAGCCTGATAGCTTTATTGAAACAATGTGTTGTGCCCCTTCTCTTTTGATTACATCACACCACATGGGAAAGGACTGGAAAATGCCCTCAGTGGTGTTATATTTCAAGGTCTTTATGGGTCCAGAATGGAATTATGCTCTGATAGCCAAAAGCTTATGTTTTCTTGAAAGTTTATTGGTATCCCACTGAGATGATGTCATTTTTATGCTCCTCTCTCATTCAGTTTACAACTTCTTGTACTCTGAGCTGGCCTTTTAAAGTGTCCCTTTTGCCTGGGATACAGAAAGAGCACAGACTAATATATGTTAAACTCCCTGGCATTGGTCAAATTAGTGAGTCTCTTGGACTGTTTGGTTTCGTATTTCTCAATTTTTGTTTAAGTTGAGGAAGAAACAGTGTTCTCTGAATTTGATGCAGTCAAAATGGGGGAACGAAGAATGAAACATCAATACGAAAGATTTTTTTTCATTTAACACCTCAGTTGTCTGACAAGATCATTACACTTTCTTTTTTTATTTCTCCTTTAGTCTATTGAAAGCTGAATTGTCAATTTATAGCTGGAGAGGTGGTAGATTTATTCCCTTCCTGCATCGTATAATTCACAGTAAAATCCATTCCTGAAATAAAAAAAACTGCTGAGAGTGTGATATGAATAAGACTGGATTTAACAATTAAAATCCCTGCAAAGAATGAGTTTTAACTTCTATTGAAGCCTTTTCAGTGAGAGTGGAAATACTACTAATTTAATATCTTGCCAATTCTATGAATTTTACTAGTTTATTATCGTGTCAGTCATTTTAAATCTAAGTCTATCTAGCATTTGGATACAATCATTATAATGATTTCCTATAATTGGTAAGCTGGAAGTGGGAGTACTTAACAGCTGGATAGAATCCATAAAGCTTGAGAATAATAAATGTTTGTTAAAGAGTTGCTCTCTTCAATCTTTAGATTACAGCCCAGGATCCTGGTGGTATGTCTTGAATCAGTCATGAATCACCAGTCCATCACCACATCATTTTCTTCCACTTCACCACTGAAAAAGATTAATTATTTGAGCAGACAGTAATGCTTAAACACATTTGGATATTATGCTAGAAAATTGCGCCTAGCCATCCAAAATGCCTAAAAGAGTTAACTTCGTAAATTCCAGATAAAGTGAAAGGTGAATTGATTCATAATATGCCTCTATAGAGGGGAAATATTGATGTGTGGTTTTTTATCTTACAGGAAGAAAACTCTTGTTGTGGTTGTTTCTGGTTTTGATTTTTTCTTTTTTATTGAGAAACCCTCAGGTATCCAAGTGTAGTGGCTCCAGTTGTGATGGAAACTAATCATTATAGACTCATTTTCCTGCCATATGGACAACTAAACCAAACTAAATGATGTGATGTTTTCTACTGGTTTATTTTCCTTTGGCAAGACCATGTGAAACCTGTTAACAGTCTGTCTTTCTTCCTCTTATCCCCCAGTGAATATAGAAGAGGGAAATTGTATTTTTTCTGATCCATTTTACTCTTTTACATACAACTTTCACAGCTATGCATATGTTTATTATACACACCTACCTATGCACAGATGAATATTTGTTCAGTGCTCTGACTCAGAAGATTAATTTCCAGTTATGATACTTATCAAGAGGACATGTAAATTAGGATTTAGTTTATGTCATTGTTGGCATCACAAACTTATTGAAACTGTGAAGAGAAAGTACAGGATGATATTAAAAAATATTAACATATGGGGCACTGAAGGGATTATAGGCAGTCTGAAATAGAGTCACAGTATAGAATTTTCTGCCAAGAAAACACATATCAAAGACACTGCACCTCATATGAAGAGGTGATGTGTGCCTTAACAAGCTGAAGGAGTATCCAAATATCTACAGAAAAAAGTTGCAAATGGAAAAAAGAAAGCTCAAGCAGAGAGAAGACTTTAATGGAAGTGACTCCTCCTCTGCAAATGGCTACACTATTTTACTGAAAAATTCAAGAAAGAACTTATTTTTTGCCTATTCATTTGTTTTTAGAGTTTAGATGCCCTATTCTTTCATTGATAGAATATGAAATCTATCTTGAAGTATTAAATCCATACTGTGGTGGCATTTATTAACTCCTCTAGAAGAAAGAAAGTATATTTGCTATACCAAGATTTTAGTGATTTTCTGTCTTTTATTCTCCTCTCACCGTTATAGTGACTAATTACTGAGAACATGCTGCTTTTACTGGGCTCTCTCAAGGCAAGCTAATTACACGGCTCTAATTAAGTGACTTGTTATGCAGACTTAACTTTTCCCATTTCATAAAAAGTGGTTTTACACTGTCTTGAGAAAGTGTGGAGAGAGTAGGACCCCATGCAAGGCCTCCTTGGAGAGCTATCCCCGGATAAGAATTGCTTAGTCACAGTGAGTGACCCCAGGCACCAGCCGCTACAGGAAAAGGGGCACTTCTAACGAAAGCAGCAAGAAACTTCAAATCTTGATTTTGCTTCCAGTGGAAAAAAATGGGAATATAAGATATTCCACCAGTATTTTTCTTCCTGAAGAGAGTACGATGCTGACAGTATCCTGACGTTCTCACTTTTTTCACTTTGTAAATTCTAATCCCTCTGAATGAAGGAGCTTGCAGGAGCACAACATGGTAGGAGACATTTAAATGACCTTTAAGCCAGGTGGCTTAAGAATGAGCTATTTTCAAGAACGAGCTATTTGGGCAGTCTTCAAGAAATAATGTACTCATCTCAATTTATTTTCTAGTAGATGGCCTTACCTGCAAAAAAAACCTGCATTTGGTATCATGTGTAAGGATTATTCCTAAAAAAGACTGGGATGTATAATAATGTTATGCATTGCATTTGCTCCACATTTTGAAAGTCTGGGGAAAATTAAAATAGATTATTGTTTGTTTTATTTAAACAGCTTTAAGATCAGTGAGAAATATATAAAGATTTTATATGAGATAATGTTATAATTGCCGCAAGCAACTTACTCAAATCCATTCCGATAATTAACAAGATTTAAAATGAAATTGTGCTCTTTACAAATGGATGATATGACAGGATAGAGCTACAGCTTTCACATCAACACATATCCCTGTGATGCTTTTAATAACACATTCATAATTTGACTTACATGCTTGAAATATAGCTGTCCTTGTCTCAGATTATTGCACACTGATGTTGCAATATTTAAGACATTAAGAAATTAGGTACAGGCTCGAATTCACTGTTAAATCTAACTATTTGATTTGTTAACTCCATTAAAGTGATCCATACATATCATAAGGACATAGTTTTTTCTTTTTGGAAAAGATCTCAGCTTGCTTAATGTTTTTGAATGCCTCAGATGTTCAGCTCTTAGTGTACAATTTTTTTTTAAAGTATCCATGAAAGATGCCTCACAAAACTATAAATGATACTTATCATTGGTATAAAAAATCACTATCAGTATGCCTTTATCAATTCTTCCTTGGAACTGGAGAGAAAAGTAAACAAATATTCTGGAATAATAAAGGTTTATGCTGGTTGACGTGATCTGTGAATGAGTACTGGCACTCAGCCTTTTTAAAATACTCAGAATTTTTTTTCTTTAAAGACAGATAAGATAGAAAAATCTTGGGAAAGAATGCTTTGATGTTTTAGTAAGTTCAAATAATTTATTTTCCTTTGTTCGCTTTCTTCCATTTATACATTTCTTTCCCAAACTAAAAAATGTTCTGCTTTTTGAGCTATTTGGTATTAAAGTGGAGTATTTAATCATCCAGATAAAGCTCTATAAATGTTTTCTATAACTAGTGATACTATTTACCAGGCACTGATCATAATTTTTCCTGATGCAAAAAAGTAATCAAACAGTTTTAACAGCCCATTTCATTTTTTATCTAATGTTGTACTGGCCTGCAAAATCAAAAATTTGATGAATGATGTCATCTAAATTCAATGGGCATTCATAAAAGTGGAAGTGGTTTTAGGAAAAGAAGGGAGAGAGAAAAATGTGTCTAGAACAATTGGAAATTATGAGGAAAACTGCAATAGAAATATAGGTAAATGATAATGTGTTGAATATTAGGCTAAACTGGCATCTTCCCTAAAGGACAGTTCAAGGGAAGTTCTACCTGAACTCTAAATCCGTGGAAGAAATTGGATCCCATCACTTCATTATGTTTAGAGACATGAAACCTAGATTAATTTTTTTTGGTCAAAATTTTTGGAAAGTTTTTTTTTTTGGGAGAAACCTTTAAACCTTACTACCGTTTAAAGAAGGTCTCCTTCACCCTTCTAGAGTTCAGATGGTTTTAGAAAAATTGTGTTGTACAAGTGCAAAATTTTATCATATATTGTGCTAGTGAATTCTTCTAGGTAATGAAGTGAAAGCTTGATGCTATGCCCCTTGAAACTTTGAAATCCCTCTCTTTGCAGTGGATAATATTTGAGTCTTTCTGCTTTTTTGATACCAAACATAGCATTGGAAAGGTTTCATAAATGATACTTGGATACCTAACCTTAAGCATTTAACATCAAATGGGACCAATGTGGACCCATTTTTACTGTCACTTTTCATTATCACCTAGCTCAGCAGATGCACTGAGATGACTAGAAATAACAAATTAAGTAAACTTTAGATATATATTTTCACCAGAAATCAGACCTCTAAGGTTATGATCTCCTCCAAAAAAAGGAATCAATTTTATTGCAAATGAATATGATCTAAAGACAGCGTTTTGCACCTTCCCCTGCCAATTTATGTTGATTTAAACTATTATGTAATATGATTGTAGATGTTGAATTTCCGCTGGTATTGGATGAAAAGAAATACTTTTTTTTTCTTAGAGTATTTCTTCTGAGATTTTTTGTTTCAGCCATTGGAACAAAACTGATACTACTTATGTAGGGAAAGATGGATTTCTCTGAAATGACACTGCTCTGCTGGGAAATCTGAAGTAAGGTCATTGATGAACTGCTCAGCTTCCCACAGATTTCTTGCTCTGGTGCAAGAAAGGCTGGTGGCATTTGCAGTAATCTATCTGTGTTTGCATGCTAAATCTGTTGAGGTTTTTTACCATCTGTTTCTTGCAAGAAATCAGGCTGACTGGTTCTGGACTTTTTTCCACACTTGCTAGAATAGTAAATCTTGGCACTTTAACTGCTTTTGTTCTCTGGTAGCTTCCCATTTCACATGGCTACTCCCATGATTTGCAAATCACAGCATGGCAGCTGTGACCATCACGTGTCTGCTTTAATTATAGCAACTTTTGTCTCATCTCTTGGAATGAGGGTGTTAATATATCGCGAATGGAGTCCAGCCAACTGGCTGACCAAAACTAAGATACTTTTACCTCATATATTAGTATAATTTTTCATTCACAGTAAGTGTAACTTACAAGAATCACAGTACATTTGTACAGTATTCTGACTGAAGTATCTACAAAAATGGCAATGTAAGTATCAGATGACTTTTTCCTTATTATAGTAAACTGCTTTAACAAGTGTGTTTGTGTGTTTTGAGGCTATTTTTTTCCTTGATTTTTTGCTGCGAGGGAATGAAACCAAAGGAATTGGTCTCAACATCCCTTCTGGGACTGCAGGGATCCCCACACATCAAAGACTATTACCCTTACTAATTGGACCAGTCTTGGATTTATCCCTCACTTACAAACTATATGAAAACTATGAAGCAAAGATTTGGGGATGCTAGATGTGAGTAACAGCGTCTCATTCTAGTGACTGCATCTATGTGCACTTTGCAAACTTGCAGAATTATTCAAGAGAACTTAAAGAATGAAACAGATTTTTGTGTCTCTTATCTCCTCCCACAAAACCCCTGATGTTTCTGGTAGTTCAGTGTCTCTGCTTTACGGTGCCTAATCAATAGCACGTTGCTATGGCATTTTCCCAACAGGCAAAAATATTCCTGTCTTCTGCTCACGGATTCTAAAGAACAAATAAAATCAGACAAAATGAAAGTTTTCAGAGGTGTTAGGATGAAAAACAAGTTTGTGAGAGTACAAACTCCGTCTTATCACTTGATTGTACACGGGTTTTGCCAGACCATCTGCTTGGAGAAAGATGCACTTTGGGAGGTAGTTTTCAAAACTATTGATTGGAAAAAAAGGTGTGATTTACAAGATTAATGTTTCAATTAGAATCTTAAAGGCTTTCTATGTTCTTCCTTCAGGAAGACTTGGTGAAATTGTAGCAGGAGATGAAATGGAAATGTTTTGTGCTACCTCAGAATTTAAGGGGCTGCTGAGCCTGAAACTCCTAGAGTTAGAAGTGTTCATAAGCTTTTGTATATACTTTCTAAAAGAACACATCTTAAAAATCACAATGTACTAAAACAATATTTAATACAATGATCTCGGAGTTCTTAGGGAATAGAATGGATCAGTAAGAGGCATGATGAAACCACAGAGATGTGAATTCTGCTGTTTTGAGAAAAAAAGACACATTCCTCATTCAGCAAAGGGTCCAGCAAAGGAGGTCTGACTACAGCTTCTCTGGAGTGGATGGGATTTCTGCTGTAAGATGTACAAGTAGTTTTGAAATTCTTACTCCCCTCTTCAGCCTAAAAAAACCCAAAAACTTCACCCTTTGTAAGGGTACAAAACAGGTGAAGATTGTGGAGGCAAATTAAGGTGACTAGACTAAAGTGGCTGATTTTTCAATTGTTGTTATGATTTATTTATTTATTTATTTATTTTTAATTTAGAAATTCACTGCAGCCTATAAGGAGAAATAGGTATTTTTTAGGCACTTCAGGAACTCAGCCTAGTGCCTCTGAATTGCCATTAACTGCAGACGGCATCTCAGAGAATTACCTTCACTAGGAGGAAATTGGGCTTTGTCATAAATTGTAACTGTGATTGAAAAGAGATTACTATAAGCAGCTTACTGCTGACTGTGGTTTGGTTAACCAAAACAAATTTACCCAGTAAAAATAAGCTTGATAAGGTAAAATACACCTCCTAATGGCTGGATGTGTGTATGTGTGACCTCTGCTTGAAAAATAAGGGTTGTATCAATCAGGGCAGCTTGTAAAACACTGCATACTTCTTAACTTGTTGGATCTATATTTCTACCCTCTATCCTCCATCCAGAGAGATGGAGAAAAACAGTAGCCAAACATAACTTCAAAATCAACAGGTAGAAAATCAACAGACTGTGATAATACAAGCAATTTTCTAATTCCACCTGTAGGATAACTGAAATTTGGGAGATAAGAACTCATGTAGGTGACATTATTACAGTTACAGTTTAGTATAACTAAAAAAAAAAAAAAGGAAAAAAAATGAAGACAAGTTTTATGGAAAAGCACTTGGGAAGAACTGTATTGTCACTACTCTAAAATCTCAACTATATGAAATTCTCAAGGCAGTTGATTTTATATTCTCTCAGTGCTTGTGTTTGTGAGTAAAATAAGTGAAGTACCTGGGCTTATTTAGTAATAAATTGAAACTTGCTTGGTTTACCATGCACTAGTGTGGCAGAGAGCAGCTAAATATTCTTGTGGGAGAATGAGGAATCTGGGCAATAGAGTTTCTCATTCCTAAAGTATTAATAACTATTCAGAGTGAGATTTTTCAGCAGAGAAATATGCATCCTGAAAATGTTCCTGCTCTCATCACAGATGATACCATCTACTATTCTGGAACCGTATCATGTTTAGTAATTTTTTCCTCTCTCTAAAGTTATTTATTTGTGCAGCTCAGGCAAATCTATCAAAAGTTAACACCAAATGTTAAGCCAAAGTTTTAAAATTAAAAATTAATTTTAAATTTAAATTAAAAAAAAATTAAAATTGTCTTTGAATTTTGCCCATCTATTTCTATAAGAAATTGAAATTCTTCACAAGAAATATTTCAGTTCTTTTGTGATAACTCTATCTCGCTTCTGCAAAAGCACAGTTCCCCCTTTTTTCTTTTAAGGTGAAGGTTCAGTGACTTTTTGTCAGGGTTTTCCATTTTGTTTTATTTTGGTTGGCTAGTTGTTTTGGGACAATATCTTTGAAAAACAACACTTTAAAAGTAGTCAGTTACTTGTATAGAAAATACCACAGGATTGTTTTGAATCTCACAGGTTAATTTTGATTGGTTTCATAAAATTCTTGATTAGGAATTAAAATGTTAATTCTCTCTTGTGAAAGAGAGTTAAATTGCTGTTATCTTATTAAAAAGTTGATGAAGGCTTTCTGAGTATTTAAAAGTTAATTGTGTCTTAAAGCCTTTCATGCTTCACTGCAAGGAGAATATGAATTTAAACTTATGAGTTTGACTGAAATTTTACAAAAACATCAGCGGTGTTCAGTAAATATGAAAATTCATTTAAAATGATAAATGAATTTGGGAGAAATAGAAGGAAAATAAATATATTATATAGGCAGTACTCTGCAGAAAAGAAAATAAGAAAAAATAAAATCCAAAAGCAATGTAGCTATTTTAACTTTTTCAATGCTGGTTTAAAATACTAGTTTAAACTAAGTTTTCCTTTAGAAAATGTGCATATTCTTTCCCTGGAGTTCCTTCTTTTGTGTGGAACTGATTTCACTTCATTTAAACATGTCTAGTGTAGTGAAATCACACACATATTCTAAAATCAAAGTTTAACCTTGAGCTCCACACTTAAAGATTATGCCTTGCTGTGAGGTTTGCGTGCGTGCGTGCATGTCTTTGTTGATTCTTTAGAGAAAATAGGGAGCATGTTACACCAAATAGAAAAGCCCATTGTATTAATTACAATTTTCTTATTTGATTCAGCAAATATCCCCTGCTGAATATTTGATTTAGATTAATGCAAGTGTTTATATCCCAGACATCTACCCCATCACTGAATTTAAATGGAAAATAACCACTGCTGATTTGTAACTCTGAGTTATCACTGAATAGCACTCATAACACAATTGTCTTACACTGCTCCAGCTGGTTTCTCCAGGCCCCAGAATCACTGAAAATGTCCAAATATCCCTTTTATCTCTCTGCCCTTCTTTCACATGGCAAGCCCAGGGTATCCACTAATTTGGAGAGAGGTTTTTCTTTTAACAGGCAGCCAATGTGCAGAACAAAGGAGGGCATCTGAATTACAAATGTCGAGAAATTCTTTCCAATCTAAATTATTCTAGGAATCTCTGACATACTTAAAAGCCTTTCATTAAAAATTTATTATAACTCATTGGTACTTGGGTAGAAAAGATATCCCAGTTTCCAGATTAATCAAACGACCAACAGGATGTCTCTGAAGAAGAAAAGGGGGAGAAGACAAAGTAGAGAGCTGTCACAGATCTCTGAGATTCTGAGATGACTGCTTTATGTCTTAGAAGTAGGGGAAAGGACAGATTCTAGCAATGAGATTTCATGTTTAGTTTTCAGGGATATGTTTAATTCCTAGTTCCTTAGAACAATTGAAAAAATATAAAGGAAATGAAAGTTTTCTAAGAAACTTAGATTTAATTGAAACCCCATTGCTGGCTAGTATTTTTCCAGGTAGGCCCTTTCTTTTTTCACTGTTGATAGCAATATTCTGGTGCTTAACAGTGGCAGCCATCCATAAAGGACAGATGACAACGTCTGTTGTGGCAAAATGTAAATAACACGAGTGAAGGATTAACCAGTTTGTAAAAATGGACTCTAAGAGCAATATCTGATGCCCATTCATGAAGACCAGTTCATGGGTAGTCTCATGTATCTGAGCTCTGAGGGATGCAAAGAAAACATCTCAAGACATTTCTTTATACTATCTAAAAGTGTTTTATTGTGGAGCATGTAAGAACCCAGCTATTTCCTGAGAGATGCAGTCAGCCTCAAGAAAAAATCATATCTAATACTGGTGATTTGAACATGGAAGAGAATGTCCCAAACATTAATATGTTCATCCAGCTGTCTCCATGGTTGCAGCTGAGATCAAAGCAACCTTGCTTAGAGTCTGTCCAGGTGGAACAATATTCACTCACACTAACTGAATGACAAACAAAGAACTTTGCCCAAAGCCTTCTTCAGCAGCTTCCTGAGCCTCTGACATGGCTAAAGGCTATTCTGAAAACGAGTCTAGAAACCAAGCCAAGGCCAATGAGATTTGAGAAATGGAACTCACTAGGAGACAATAGAAAAATAACTGATTATATCTCCACAATATTTCTAAGATGAACAGAGAGAATGAAAATCTGAAATCTAGAGCTGGAGGCTTAGCAGACCTTCAAGACTACCCGCCTACTCTTAAAATGGCTTGGTATTTGAAAGCCTATCACTTATCTACTTAAAGCCTCTGACTTTGACAGTTAGTTAAAATTAACCCCAACTAAACCTGTCCCTGATACTGTGCAAAGTTATACCTGTGGTTGGAGGCCAATCTGTACTTCAGGGTCAGTTGTACATTGTTCTTCCCGCTGTTATTGTGTCTGTTTTCCCTCCTAGTCATTTCCCTTTTTTATTATATTTATTTTGTGACTTCCTTTTGGTTTATTTCCATTTGAAATTTACATCTGTTGGCCAGATGGAAAGCTGGTTTCTAAAGCCATTAGAAAGGTCCCAGACCTTTTCCAGGTAGAGGTACAACATCTACAGGAAGCCTGGAAAGCCAATTATATCCTGGACTGCATGAAAAGAAGGCTGTCCAGCAAGTCAAGGAGGCTGGTATCCAGTTTTGGGGTCTCCTCAGCACAAAAATGATGTGGGTCTGTGGTGGAGACATGGCTGAAAGAAGTGAAAGAGGAGAAAAAAAATATTTGGCAATGAAGTTACCCATTATCCATCTCCTGGTCGATTTTTCTTTACTGAATTAAAACAGTTGCTGCTCTTCCTCTACTTTTATTTTAAAATATTTTGAAAGAATAAGATTTGAAAAGTAACTATTTTTCCTCCTTTCTGGAAAGGTGATTTTAAAATTTCTCATTAAAAGGCAATTTGGCTTCTAAACTTTCTTCTCTCATAAACTGAACTACAAAATAGATCCCTCAGCTGTTAAATCTCTTGGTGCCCATTAATATCAGTCATGTGTTACTCCTGAGATATATGACTCTCATCCAGCACTATTATATTGGTTTCTTTTACAAGTCATTTTTATTTTACTCTCCTGGGATAGTGTATCTACTAGACATATATTTTCGTAAATTCCCTCAAACTGGGCAACTCCAGGTTTTACATTAATAGGAAATAAAGACTATTGCTTTATAAAATATTTTTCCAAGATTTAATAATGGTTGGAGTCAAACTTACTACTTTATCCTTCAATAATATTATCAATAACAATAAATGTGTTCTGAAACAATTTTATTTGATTGGGACATAGAGATAAAGTTATGACTCAGTACCAAGTTTGCACTAGACCTTGCTTGTCTGCCAGAAAACTTACTCTCTGCAGTTTGCCCTGGTTGGCATCATGTGGCACAGAGAAACCAGAGCAGATGTGCCAGTGGCTGGACAGAGAGGAGCGCCAGAAGCAGGCTGAGAGCATGGTCCTGTGTTGAGACCAGCTGCCTCTGCTGCCCACTCTAACTTTGGCATCTGCTGTTCGTGAGTGTGCAGCTGCAGCAGGGTTTCCTGTGGGAAGTGGCGCTGCCAACATCGTTTGGGGACTCTGTGAGCCCATTGCTGTGTCCCCCAGTACCTGAGTGCCCCCCATGTTTAGGCAGGAGGAGAAGGGCAAAGGCATTATAAGGGAGAGAAAGAAGCACCTAGCAATTGTGTGTGGAAAATAACCATTTTTTTCCTTCAGTAAGGAGTTGCAAGAGCTCTGTTAGAGTTGCCAGCGGGTTGGCCTCTTGCAGGGCTGGGGAGAGTCCTGGGGGCTGGGGACCCTTCTCTTCACGGGGTGCAAGGGTCCCCATGGCAATGTCTTCCAGCCCAGGACAGAGGTGCACGAGCTGAAGCTGTGTTCCTGGGCAGTGGGTTCAGCTGCTGTCACCACCTCCTGCCATGGCTCCCCCTGGGGCCCGCCCCACACCGTGGGGACAGGCACAGGTGGGGGGTGGCTGGGACCCCCAGAGAAAGCAGTGCCAGCTTCCTCCTCCACACCATAGACTTTGGGGCCACGGGCAGGAGCCCCCATCCAGGAGCTGCTGCTCTGGGAGCTGCTGGAGCTGGAGCTGGAGCTGGAGCTGGAGCTGGAGCTGGAGCTGGAGCTGGAGCTGGCACTGGCCACAGGGCCATTGTTCTCATCCCTGATGGCCCCAGAGCGCAGCAGCCTCTGAGCCTCCTGGCTGCACTGGCCCACAATGATGCTGATGACGCCGTGCACCAGTGGAGCCGTGTGGTGCTCGAGGAGAGGCTGCAGCCCCTGGACCAACACCTGGGCATTCAGCCCCTTGACGCACAGGTCGTGCAGGATGGAGCTCTCTGCGGCCTCAACCAGCCACCACCAGTGCCGGAATATCCCCTGCAGCTGCTGGCGCAGCCAGGGCCGCACGGGCTCCAGCAGCTGCGGCTGTCCACGGAAAAGTCCGGCCCACACCTCGGGCAGGAGGTCACCCAGGAACTCCAGCCCTGAGGGGCCCTGCTCAGCTGGGGACAGTGTCCCCTGAGGAGCAGCTGGACAGGACAGCACAGGGCCGTAGGGGCTGTTCTCTTCCGGGTGGCCAGGAGCTCTCCCTGCCTGGCTGGGGGCCACTGGCAGCTGCTCGAGACATGTTAAATAGAAAAAAGTTTAGTTAATACAATATAAGATATAGAAAGAATAAAGCAGGTATAAAAGTGACAAAGTAGCCTTAAGAATTGATCTATGTGTTAGAACAGGATTGGCTGAGAATTAGACGAAATTTCTTAGTATTGGAATATAAGCATAAATAGCCTTGTTGGCAGTGTTTTATTGTTTAATAAGTCCTTAAAAGGTCTTGTAGCCATAAGCCTTGTGACTTCTGGTCACGCTTTCAATACCTGTTACAAGAACTCATGTTTTCTGTAGAAGATAAGAAAATAAATGGCAGTTTCTAAGCAACTAGAAGTCCCATCTTTCTGCCTCATTCAGAATAAGAAAGAATCCCCGTGGAACATGATAACGTGGGAGAAAAAAGCCCACAGCTACCAACCAACAGAAACACAACAAAAAAACTAAAAACCCCAATAGCAGCAGGAAAACTGCAACCCTGCTTGCTTGCCCTGTCTGCACAAACTGCTTTCAGAACAGGCACTGCAGCTCCAGCTCCTGTTCCCCCAAGTGTGTTTCCAGGTGCAGGTTCAGATGTGCAGCCCCAGCCCTCTACAAACACAAGCTGCCGCTGCCTCTTCACCTGCCTACCCTCCTGCCTGCGGTCACGGCAGCAAAACCAGGCGGTTCCCAGCCAGACACCAGGCCCTGCTCCTGCAGGATGCTCTTGCCAGCACCTTCCAGGACTCTGCCCTGGACATGCAGCACTTTTCGTGCTCGCTCTGAACAGACTTTGGCACACAGAGCACAACCTGCCTGGCTCTGTCACCAGCACACCCCAAGCACAGGCAAAGGAAGAAGAAGCAGGGGTGTTTTGCAGCCATGCCTAGGAGAGACTGGAAGGGTGCCCTCCCTCTGGCCCCACTTGCTTGGCCTTCTCACTGGGTCTGAGGCAGGGGCTGCCATTCCTCCCTTGTGGGGATCAGAACCACACCCAGGATCCTGGCACTGCCTGGCAGCGCTCCGGACACTGGCACGGTCACGTGTCCGAGTCTCAGGCAGCCTTTCTCCCCTTGCACTGCACATAGCTGTGTGTGCTCTGTGCCTCTCGGAGCCTCAGAGCAAGCGTCATGTT
>JAODLH010001966.1:219264-232983 GCA_027575645.1 Cossypha caffra
AGAATTCCCTCCCTTGACCTGTTGGACATCCCTCTTTAAACACAGGTACAGAGGAGTTTCAGGGCTGCAAGCACACAATGCCAGCTCATATCCAATGTCTGCTTTCCCAGTATCGCCCAGTCCTCCTCCACAGGGCTGCTCTCAATCCATTCATCACCTCTACTGTTTTGTTGTTTCCCATCCAGATTGATTGGTGTGGAAGACAAGCCTAGTGAATACCATAAAATTCACCTCTTTCTGGATGGACTTTGGAAACAGGGTCTTAGATGTGACCCAGCACCTGTAGGCCAACACTTGCTGGAAAAAACATAAATAAAAAATTATTCATGAGGGGAAGGGTTGGAAATTTCATGAAATTATGTCAAAATAGAGTACTTGTGAAAGTAAGTAGTTCTTGAATGACACGCCTAATAGGAAGGCATCCTATCAGATGCTGAGCAGCTGCAGAGGGCCACTGCAGACAGCAGAGAGAAGGAGGTCTGTAAATGCAGGGTGCTTGAAACCACCCCCAGGTGACCTTTGAAAAGTAGTCCCTTCACATGGCAGAAACTCAAAAGCAGCTGTGACTTACCTTCACTGTTCAGAGGAGATGAAGGAAGATCAAACAGATCTTTTAGAATTTTCTGCTTGCCAGAAAGCAACCACACTTGTCTGCACTTTCATGCAGACAAACCACAATTTGAAGATTCAGTTGAAGTTCCATTCTAAACGTTTTTGTTTTCTAAGTGCTGTTCCTGAGAATGTTGCAACTCTGCTCTGAAGGAGCCTGCAAGAGGGGAACTGGAATAACAGAAGAGAGAAGCTGAGCCCTCACCAGCTATTTCTGCACACTGTTTACTCCTGACTAGCACCTGGAGACTGCAACATAAGTCACTGTGTTGGACAGGGGCTTCCAGGTTCCGATCAGCTGCTTTACAGGGCTAGCTATGGCAGCCAGCCCTGTACTAAACGTCTTTGGTGACACTGGACAATTCATCAAACACAGATGCTGGGCACTTGATTGCAATGAGGATGTAAAGAGACACAAATATAACCATGCCTTGTGCAAAAGGTTATGAAGCAGACTCTGTGTCCAACAGAGGGCAACAAAGGTGAAGAAGGAACTGGAGCATCTCTCTTACAAGGTAAATTTGAGGGAGAGGTACAGACTCAAGGAGAGACTGCTAAGAAAGGACTTCCTCCCTGTCTGTCAGTGTCTGCAGGGGGATCTCAGAATATGGATTAGGCTCTACTCCAGGGGGCCCAACAACGGCACCAGAGGCATGGGCAAGAACTCATGCCCAGAAAATTCCACCTGAACATGAGTAAGAACTTCTTCCCTGTGTGGTGACTGAGCCCTGAAAAGATTGCCCAGAGGGGCAGTGGAGTCTCCCTCACTGGAGATATTCCACCCATGTAGACATAATCGTGTGCTACGTGCTCTAGGCTGACCTTAGAGCAGGGAGGTGGGACCAGATGACTGTCTGTGGTCCTTTCCAACCTGACCCATCCTGTGATTCTGTGATTCTGTGAAATCCTAACGCACTTTGAATTGCAAAACTGGAGTGAATGTGTAATGGCACTTTGTACATAAAAAGAGACCTCAGGCACAGGCTTAACTTTGTCTTAGTTTTATGTTCTTCATCTCTACTTTCAAGTGACTGCAAGTTTTGTATAATAAAACAACCCAGATAAGAGGATATTTTTGTTGCTGAAGGTTAAGCAGGCTTTTGACTCATGAGAAGGGAAGAATTTGTGACCATTTTTGAATTACAAAAGTGAATTATTAGAAGGGCTCAGGAGGGGGATATATCTGGCTCCACTGGTGGCTAAAAGTTTGTGTTTTCTGCCTTGCTCTTTTTCCCCCTCTTCCATTTCATACAGATTTCAGGAAATTGGACCCAGCGATTTCTGTGTCAGCTTTTCTAATGCATCCTCGGGGGCTGAAACCTGACATTTTAATAAAATCTTTGTTCATAGCAATTGTTGCTCAAAGTCAATGTTTGTGAAAAAGTGGAGGCTTCTATATAATTGTAAGAAGAGATACAATGCATATAGTGGTATAGTAACTCTCTCAATTAATGCTCAGGCAAAGGCTGCCTTCCAGTTTTATGTGTTGAGCCAAAGCCCCAGGGAGCTGTGTCTGACTCTTTCTGGCCATTCTCTGTGCAATCTTCTTGTTCTCCTGGGGCTTCTGCTGAAGTTCTGCCTTGTCCTCACTCAGCCATGGGGAGAGGGGGTCACCCCCCCCAGGGCAGGACTTGGGACATCTCTGCACACCTGCAACACACCTTTCAGAGAGAACCTTTGCCCTGGCTTTCCTCGTGCCTCTCTCCCCAGATACTGAGGATTGGGTGAGACTTTCCACATGCTGACAGTGCTCAAACCATGGCGCTCATTATTTCACTTGTGGAGATGACCAAAGGAGAAGGAGGGTCACAGGTAATAAACACGGAGCAGGAGAACACATCCCTTACACCACCTTGGTCATTTCAGTGAGCCTGCACCCACAAGATGTGCAATACAACATTAATTTCACCCAGGGAAGGGTGTCTGAATTTCTGACATGATCTGGTTAAGGATACTCAAGACATCTGAACTTCTTCTTTTCTGGAGCTTCAAGGTTTTAATCAAACTGGTGATTTCTAATTCAGCTGCAAAAGTAATTAATTGTCAAAAAAATAAATCTATTATCTTACTAAGGCTGTTGATTTTTGAAATATTAGATCCTATTAATTTTTTATGTGTTTTGCTAAAAGGTTTTGGGAGAAAACAATCCAGAAAGTTGATGACTTCTATTTTTGACTTTGACTGTAATAGTGAGGAGAATTTTATTTTATTATTGTGAGCCTTCTCTGCTAAAAAATCACTCTCTTTATAATTTGTATTGCAACCATACAAGACTTAATTTCAGGTTCTCAGAAAGCCAGTAAATTTCCTTAGGAACACTGCTGTCATTTGTCTGATCTCTCTCAGACTTTGACAAAAATATTATTGAAATAGTCCATGTACAAACAAAAGGGAGGGGAGCAAATCTTCTCTGTTTGCTCGCTCGTCTGCTGAGAGGTGTTGTGAAGCAGAAGAGAGGAAGATGCAACAACCACCTACTGCAGCCCAGGCAGCTGAAAGAGATCCATGTGGAAATAGCAAATAATGTCATCCTCTTTCTACCCTGCATACTGTAACTTTTATTCTCTTCCAAGACTTCATCTTATTATTGCAACAAAGTAAGACCACTACCATTTAACAAATTCAACCAGGAGCTCAGTGCTGGCTTACACAAAAACCATTTTTATGAAACAACACCAGACTTGTAATAACAAACATAAGCAGAATCTTTTCGCCCAGCTGGTGTTTACGAAAAAGCCACATTCAAATTTTTAAAGGCAGAGAGAGGTTGAATGTCTTCACCAACTTGCAACCTGAATTGCACTGAAACGTATGAAGTAAGTATTAAAAAGAAAATTATTTTTAAAAGCTATTTCCAAAGAATGAAAAGAAATCCCTCCCATGGTGCTAGATTGCACTCTAGCCAGGAGGAGCACATGCTTCTTCTGAAGAGAGCATGTGCATAGGAAATAGGCTTGCATTGGCATCCCGAGACATGCCAGATGCTTTTATGAGCAAAATTTTCACAAGTAATAGCTACTTGGACACATCCCAGGATTAGGTTGCCCAGTTTGAGGTACAGCAGAGCAGCCTGAAGTTTGAAGTTGCCCATTTCCAAGCCAAAACGGAGTCCCTTAGACTTTTTCAGTTTTACCTCTAATTTGTGAGTGGCAGCTTAATGAGTGCTCTTCTGTCTCAATGATGTGTCGGAGGCAGGAGAGCAACAAACACCCTGAGGCTCATGCACAACAGCCAACTTTATTGAGACCTTGTCTCCTTATATAAATGAGAAGGCACATGTGGCCAATCCTCAGTGGTCAGGCTAGCTGCGACCTGGCCAACCAGCCAACAGCAGCCTGAATGCCCAATGGCCAGGCCTGCTCTTCTATGGGCCTTACTGGTTGAGTTACATCAGTAAGGTAATTATACAATCAATTACATTTCAGTTATAATGTAGGAATTTATAACTGTGAGGCCTCCAGGCCAGCTTCTTTAGTTTTACCAGAACTTACTCGTACAGTTTGACCTCTAATTTGTGCGTGGCAGCTTAATGAGTATTCTTCATTTGGTCATCTTTGGAAATTGATTGTCTGTAGTCTAGATGTCAAAATTAACTTGTATTTCTGGCTCTAGCCTTTGTCCTTCCAGATCTTTCTAACATGTAATTTGCATCTCACTGTGCGATGCATCATATTTGCCTCTAGATACATGGATAGGAAAATGTGACTCAGATATGGATGGAATTCTTTAATAAAGACCACAGGATGAGGCACCTTGCAGCCTGTTACAGTTCAAAATCTGTATGTGAGGGAAGCTTCACTAAATCAATACACTATGGATTATTTAAATGTGAAAATAAATCCATGAGAGCAGTGATCCAGATGAAACTGACATGATCTGTCCTTTTACTTCCAGTTCCTATCTCAGAGATTTAACAAATGATGCTATTTTTCAGAATATCTTTTCAGTCTGTTCTGTTAAAACATGAATTTAAATGTAGTTTTGTCTAGTTTTTCTGCTTGATATCACCTCAATTTCCATGTCTCCTCTTATTTTTGTTCTCCTTGCATGGCTCACATCCCTGCAGCCTTTCCCTGAGGGATCATCAGTCTTTCCTTTTGCAGACATCCAGAACACATTTTCAGTGTCACTGGGATGGTGCCTGAAGCTGTTTTGAGGAGCAGCACAGGGTGGCTGGAGCATCCTGGTCACCCAGATCACCCAGATCATAGAGCTGCTGCCAACCAGGCAGGGCTTTCTGTCTTTCTCAGTTTGCAGGGAAATGATCCGTGAAAACAGAACAAAAAAAAAATCTTTGGCCAAGATCTGATCTTGGCTTCAGACACCATCCAGGGATGGGCAGGCTATCTGTATGTCCTGCACATTGCTCAGATTAGCACTGCAAGGATGGGGCTTGGAACGTGTGGTGGGATTGCCTGGATTATTTAATTTTTAAAAGTAGAGTTTGAGATACATCAGGGATTTGAACGAGTGCTGTAACATAACCGATTACATAATTAATGCAGCCTTAAAAGATCATTTTCCGTCACAAAGGTGTTTTATGAAATGTGCAAATTTTTCCTATGCATTAAATTCCAAATTATTTTAATAATTTTTATATTAAATTAAAAACTAATTTTGTACAAATTAAATGGACAGAATCCTTTAGAGCTTTACCTTTAAGTCATATTTTCACCTCTTTGCTTTACACAATCTTGCTTCCTTACAACAGAATTACAAATGTAAAATGGCAGTTCAATTTATCTAGGAAATGCAGATATAAAGCTTCAGAGCTCAGATATTTAAAATTTATAACTCACTTTAAATGACCAATAGAGTAATAGTGTTATTAGGGTAAAAATGAGTCTGCTGTGGGATTCATATTACATTCCTTTTTGGCATAAAGGCCTGGATGACAAACAAGTAAGCAGATTTAAATTCACAGTATCTCATTTGGAGGTAAATATTGTATTTAGTTTGCATTTTTCACTTAGTGTGAATACAATGAGTGAATGTGATGGCTGGAAACTTAAATGCAGAACAGCTCTGTCAACCCTGACTGCTCTCATCATGATGAGGTGACTGGTAGTGACAGTTTTCCTTTTTCTCCAGACCAAGACTGTCAGTGTTTCTGTGTTTGTATTAATGAGAAAGGTAGAGTATAATTTTGTGGCTTGATGGAGGGCAAAAAAATGTCTGAATTCAAATGATTTCATTTTTTTTCTTTGGTTATATCTTTTCTCTAATGAGTTTGAAAGTAAAGGAAGCACTTTTTGGAAATGCTCAGAATTCTCTGTGTCCTCAATGGCAGCCAAGTAACCCCTCAAACCAGTTTCCCTTGAGCTAACTAACCAAAAGTGTGAGGTTTTTTCACATCTTTTAAACACAGAAACCTCCCTTCAACAAACCAAACAAACCCAAACCTGTTTTCTGAATCCTCTAGAAAATCTGACTTATTCAAGAAAGTATCATTTTGAATGTGCAGATTTTCTGCTTATCATTCATTGAGATACTTCTTAAGCCAGACCTATAAAGCTCTTTATAATGCTTTAACACAGCTGATTGAAATAAAGTCACCTGGAATTTGGTCTCAGTTTTCAATGATGTTTTGAATATGAGAATATCCATTTGGGCGAGGAACAGAATGAATTTGCACAGTTCCATTATGGCTTTATGTTCAACAAACAGGCCCTCTCCTTCTACCTTCTCTGACCCTAAGCATTACAATAAGACCCTGGCTTTGTAAATGCAGCTCCAATGTAACTGTTTGCTGCTATTTTGCTTAATGGTTTTTGCAGAGGCTGAAAATATTCAGTTGCAATTTGCCTTGTAGCATTCTTTGTAACTGAGCTTCTGAAAAAAACCCACATGAATTTCTGCCATCAACACAAAACATGTAGAATAGCATTGCAAAGACTCTACGTCAATATCCATGTTTTGCTTTACATATAATGTTATTAAACTTATACTTTGGAATAAAATTTACCTAGCATCCTTTCAGTTCAGTTACAGCAATTGTTTTTCAGCAGAATAATTTTTCTGTAGAATTAGACAAGAAAAGTAATCACTTCAGAAAATCCACAATATGTGCAGTATTCTCATGGCTGGTTTCACCTTGAGAAGGTCTGGAACGGCTGCATCTTTATTGAATGAGACAACGAGAAACCTAATCATTCAGGACAAGGAATTCAGCTGAACCATTAAATTACAAAATGACCCTCCAAAAATCAGAGCAAGGTCATTTAGACCGAATAATGTGCAAATATTATGGTCCAGTGTGTTCTTTGCAAGGCTGTATTATTTATAGGTTAACATCAGCACCTCCAAATCCACAGGTTTTCTTGGGAATGTTACAATAAGGCAAAGAAGTCATGGACAAGGAAGAAGAGAGGGACATGATCTGAGCAGCTGAAAAAGGATGGTCAGTGTCATCCTTCTGGGGCAATTCTTGAAAGCAACCAATCCGTAGGAATGGAGAGTGTGCTTTGGGGAATCTTTGCAGAGAAAGATTTAAGGTTGTTTGTAGAGGGGCAAAGGAGTGAATTTTTTGGTAAAAACTTTCCATGTGATCTTCCACTTCGTTTCACTTAATTTCCAAATTAAATACAAAATTTGTATCCTGTGTCCCTGTGATGCTTACAAACACAAGTGCATCCTTCTTCCAGAAGACAGGAAGAGGACACACACTGAAATATTCCCTGAGCTTCATGAGCATATGCTCCTTGTCTGTCTCCACTGCACCTCCTTCCATCTTAGAGGTTCATTGGTCCCTCACAGTAAGCTGGTCCAGTGAGTGACAGAGAACTTTGGGGACAAATACACCGTTGCTCTCTGCAGAGCTTGATGGGATTGTTACAGAGATCCCGAGGCCAGATAGCTGAAGAGAAAAAACAGATGGGAATTGCCACGATGACAAGGAGCTGGTGCTTGCTTCAAGGTTTTAAGGAGAAGGCTGTGGCAGAGTTGTCTCTCTGGATGGTGGCATTGAGCCAGGGGATTAGTCAGTGAAATCTAGATCTCAAGAGGAATGGACCAAAATAGACATGGAAAAACCTGTCATTTAAAAAATTTAGACTATACCTCAAGAACTTTTACCACAACAATGCTCATGTTGTTATTTCTCACTTACACCAATTTTTACCAAATCTTCTTTCACAGCCTCAGGTGATTTGTGGCTAAGAGCTGACATGCTCTGGAACACATATAATGCTCCATTTGGTATAGCACAAATCATATATCCAGCATACAGCCTGATTAATTATGTTTCCTAGTTTCTTCCAAAAGCCCCTCTGGGCTAAAAGGAGTGCCTGGTTTTCTTTAAAAGTTTCAAGGATGGATGCCATTCATCTAACTGGTTTGCAAGCTGCCCATAGTTTGACAGATGATAAGACCCTGGCACTGGCTTTCAGTCAGCTGCTAGCTGAAATGGGGCTTTCGTCAGTATTGCAAAGTTTGTCTAAAGGCTGCCATTATAATTCTTTATCAGCCATTTCTTAAACCTCTACAACACAGAGATTTTCGCTTTTATGTTTTCCTTTTTTTCAGCTTTTATCTTTGCGAGCTCCTTCTCACAAAAGGAGATTTTTTCTTCTAGCTATTGTGGGTCTTGCAGAAAACACTTTCATTTGGCATGCCAGGAAACTGGAAAGCAATCCATTGCCTAAAATTCTGTGCTCTTGGAGATTTTGTTCTGGTATTTTCAACTAAGGCCGTGAGTCCTGGTAAGGTGTTGCACTTACAGAACTGTGTCCCTAAATAGCAAGCCCAAAGCAGAATTAGTAGGAATGGGCACCTGCAACAGAAGACTTCTCTGGGATAGTTCATCCCCCATATCCAGAATGGAATGCAACAAAGTAAGAATTGTTTTACTGTGCCAGACCAAATAGTTACTGAACCCTGTCATTCATTAGCCTGCCTCCAAAAGAGAGAAACAACAGATAAAGAGAGATAAACAGAAGATCAAAACAAGCACAAAGGCCTGCTATCATGTGTTTTTTCCTTCATCCAATATTTTGTAGGTCACACATCTCTTCAGTCAGGAATGATGTCTTTTTATTTAAAGAAAAAATCAGCCAAGTTGTTTTAAAGATTGTGTGAAACCTCCATGTATATAAAAAACATTCAAGAATTGGTCGTTGCTGAGGAAAAAAACCTGCAAATTGGTGAAAATAACTTTGAGAAGACATGTGCTGTTTAAGCCACGATACTGGCTAGTACTGTTGGCCACTGATTTTTAACATGGCCTGCCTTTTGAAACCAAAAGACAATTCCAGCAAGAAGTGAAGCTCCTGAGATTTAAGTAACAAAGAAACTGGAACTTGACTATCACTTGAGGTCATCAGAGGCTGACAGATAGGGAAACACTGCTCCAAGGCACTATGAACATCTAGGACCAGAGTAGATCCATGCTCCAGAGCAGATCCATGCTGTGAATGAATTCCTCAAAATTAAAAGGAGGTATCCTGAAGTCTGACTCCAGAGACAACCAGGTCAAAAGTCACATGTAGCTCCCATTCATTTCAAGATAAAATAAAATACTTCCTTCCTATATGTGCAGTTCCCTTTATGCACAAGCTGCCTTACCATGACTTTTTTTTCCACCTGGTATTGTGGTATCCTGTGCCTGTCAGGTGCAACAAAAATAGGAAACCAGTATCTGCAAAGTTAAACATCAAAATCAAGGTCTCCAGGACCTAAAAACACACCTGTGCATGACAAAGGAGAGAAAGATTGGAGGAAATGTGCACAAAGACTCTGAGAGGAAGAGAGAAGAAAAATTAAAAAACTACTCATCCTTTTCCATTATTCCACCTGAGCGAACAACTTTCTGTGCAATAATTACAGCATAATATAACACAATGACCAGCCACAGCATTAGAGATTAAAAGGTTACTTTATTTTAACAATACACTGCTGCTGTGGGGATGGGGCACACTGACACTCATTATTTCAACTGGATTCTGTCCAGTTGTGCATAGTGTGCACTGTACTGTGTGAGATAAGTTGAGTGGTCATTGCTATTTTAAATAACTTCTAGTGTCAAACATAACAGTAAACTTTGGTACCATTTTTATTAATCTTTAATTTCAACTTGTCTGTCAGATATTGGCCTCCTGGCCCTGGAGATCATTGAAAAACATCTGTTGTGCTGATTGGAGCAGAACAACTGACTCAACCATCATAAGACTGTTTGCCCTTGACCTCACATTCACAGCAGAGTCTTTGCAGAGCAAAGGCACTGCTGCCTAGCAACTATTGGGTTGTGGCTTAGGTGCTTACAGACTTGAACAATCTACATCAAATTAGCTCATAAAACTGCAAGAACTAAGAACTTTAATGGAATCCTATTTCTCCATAGTTTTTTTTGCGTCTTGATTCAGACTTTCCTTTCACAAGCCAAATCATATATGAAGCAAGATTTTCCAATGCGCTCGCATTTAAGGATGCTAGACTCAGCTACCGAGGGATTCCAACATTTATAGATTTATTCAGTTTCCTGGCTCTGTAGGACTGACCTAATGGAGACCTCACAAATGCCTTCTGGAAGTCAGACCTGGAAAGGTGAAGTCACTTCCTAAAGGCGTCGTGGACTGCATTGGCCTTGGATGGGAAATGGGAAATGAAGAGAGAGATGAAGTTTCATTATTTAATCTGAAATGATGGCGAGGTTCCCTTAGGGCTGCAGGGTTCAAGTCACTCTCATCACAGCCTCTTGCTGGGCTGGGAAGAATCCAGAGGCCTGGGGGCCTTCCTCTTTTGGGCACATGGGCTCACCCCAGACAAGCAGCCCCTGCCCTGACTGAGAGGAGAGGGTCCTGCCACTGCTGGCTGCTCCGGCTGCTCCGGCTGCTCTGGCTGCTGCTGGGGCTGGTCCCCCTCTTCAGGGTCAGGCACAGGTGGGCGGTGGCTGGGAACCCCGTGCTGAGTGACCTCTGAGGTACCAGCGTCTTCCTCCATATTGGAGCCATCGGCGGGGGTGCTCTCCTCAGAGCTGCTGGAGCCGAAACTGCTGGAGTTGGATCTGCTGGAGCTGGTGCTGTCTGCTTGGCTGTTGTCCTCATCCCCAGCACTGTGGGAATGCAGAAGCCTCTGGGCCTCCTTGCTGCACTGGGCTGCAACAACCTCGACAAGGCCATGGACCAGCGGTGCTGTGTGCCCCTCAAGGAAGACCAGCAGCCTGTGGGACAAAGCCTCTGCATCCAGACCACAGATGCAGAGGTAGCGCAGGATGCAGCTCTCTGTGGCCTCAACCAGCCACCACCGGCCCTGGTATATTTGTTCCAGCCTCTGGCGCAGCCAGGGTCGCATGGGCTCCAGGAGATGCTGGTTTTGCTGGAATAGTCCGGCCCACACCTCAGGCAGGAGACCACCCACAGGCTCTGGCCTTGCAGCCCCCTGCTCAGCTGGGGACAGTGCTCCCTGTGGAGAAGACGGAGGGGACACCTCAGTGCCATGCATGCTGTTTTCATCCACGTGATCAGGAGTTCTCCCTGCCTGGCCACGGCCTTCTGGCGACTCTCCAGGGGAGGAGATGACCAATTGTACGTAGTCCCATTCACCCTGCTCGGAAAACCTGATGGTCTCTATCGGTGTCCTGCAGAGTGGGCACGAGGGATTTCTGTGTGCCCACCGCAGGATGCAGCCCAGGCAGAAGCGGTGGCGACAGGGCAGAGCAGAAGTCACGTCCTTCTGGGAGTCCTGGCAGATGGGGCAGTTGCCATCTGTCTCTGTGGCCATATCAGGAGTGATGGCTCCGGGACTGGCACCGAGATCTGCCAAGAACAGGCCGTGCCCAGCACCAGAGCTTGGCTGCCTTGATGCTCTCGGCCTTGCAGCCTCGCTCAGTAGGAGTTCAGGCTGGAGCCAAAGTGGCCCTGCCAATGTCTGAATGGAAGCAGTGAGGGGCACAATGTCACAATCCATCCCCCTGTGATGTCACAGTCCACTGCTCTCTGACACCCCGAGTGACAACACAAAAGGCATTCCAAGTCCTTAGAACCCCAGGATAAGCAGTGAGGAATGTGAGGTCACAATCCAGTGCTCAGTGGTGTCACCATCTGCATTTCAGACTCCTCAGCACTGTGATGACACAGTAGGCCTTCCATCGCTGCAGGCACATGTTGTCAGGAGAAAAAAGGAAATACTGTTTCCTAGTTTCAGTTTCTACTTCTTCATGATGCTCTCCCTCAGCCCCCTGCATCATATGTCCTTGTCCCTGTCCCTAATCCCTGCTCTTGACACCTTGCCATGGTTTCCTGGGGACGGTCCTGGTCTCTATTCACAGGGCCTCTCGTCTGCCTCCCTGGGCAAGGCCATCACATCCAGGCCTTTCAGACCAGGCCCTGCAAAAGATTTTGTCCCTTTTGGTTTTACTGTCAGAGTTTTCCTCTCTGCAGCCCTGCTAGATCAAGGGTGATGGGCACAAGGACACTTTACAGCTGTGTTTAGGACTGTGGAGCTTTTCTGCCTTGCTTGCCCTGTAAAATGGGTCCCTTCAGGGCTGTCTAGGGGGGCTCCAAATCTCTCAGTCTTTTGTTTCAGCAGCAATTGCCTCATCGCACAATGACAAGGCCAGGCCTCCATCCTGGGAGCACTCCTGAGGTGACAAGGACACAGTCTGAAGGACAACAAGTGGGCCCCTGGACAAAGGAAATCTGCAAATACACAAATGGTGCCCCAGGGGTGCAGCTCGACTTTTCTGCTCCTGCCTTTCCTGAGTTGTTCTCACCACCTGAATCCTGAAGAAGGGGAAAGGCACTGTGCCAGCAAGGTGCAGTCTGACACTTCACTGTTGACCAAGCAAAAGCCCCTTCATATCATTCAAGCTACCAAACTGTGTAAATAAATAAATAATGTGTCCAAATCAGTGCAGCCAGGCTCTCAGCAAGGTCTTGTGGGCCTCCCTGTGTTGTGGGACACCTCATGGGAATTGAGCAAGTCAATGACAGCTGGAAGCTTTGCTGGTGGAGAAGGTTGGGATTTTTCAAAGATTGGGATGCTGCAGTTAAATGTTCCAATTCAAGGCTGCTGCTGAGGGGGTTTGACTCTCTTGAGAGACAAGGTGCCATGCAGAGAGATCCAGGGAGACTGGAGCATTGGACTTCCTGGGGGAAAAGTTGCTGCCCACATGGCCCTGGCCCTGGGCCTATGGCAGTGCCCCATAGGCCATGGGTGCCACCCATGGTGAGGCACAAGGGGAAGGCTGAGGAAGCAGAGGCGAGAGACTGTGTGAGGGAAATAGCAACAATTTTTTTTTTTTTTCTTAAATAAGGGTTTGAAATGGCCTTGCTAGTGCTACTGGGGGGGGGATCTCTTGCAGCGGGGGGGAGAGTCTTTAGGGTCAGGAGCCTTTCTCTTTAGGGACCGCTGGGGCCGCCCAGGTGAGAAGCATGTGCCTTGGGTGAGACCAGAGGGTCTGCTGCTCTGGACAGAGGGACCTGCCTCCTCCTGGGGCTGGTCCTGCTCTGGGGACACTGGCACTGCTGGGGGGTGGCTTTGACCCCTGGCAGGGGTGGCCTCCGTTGTGGCAGCTTCCTCTTCTTCCTCCACAGAGACTTCAGGGCTGCTGGCTAGAGCCCGTGTCCAAGAGCTGGAGAAGCTGGAACTGGGGCTGTTTGGGCCAGGGGAGCTGGAGCTGTTGGGGCTGGAGGAGTTCAGGTTGTTTGGGTTGTTGGGGATGGAGAAGCTGGAGAACATAGAGAAGGTGGAGAATATGGAACTGGAGCTGCTGGAGCTGCTGCTGGCTTCTGGGCTGTCATCCTCATCCGCGGCAGCATGGGAGCGCAGCAGCCTCTGGGCCTCTGAGCTGCAGTGTCTCACAATGATGTCGATGGTGTCCTGGACCAGTGGCACTGTGTGCTCCCCCAGGACATCCTGCAAGCTCTGGATCAAGTTATCCTGGTGTGGCCCATACACACAGAGAGCATACAGAATGGCACTCTCTGTGCTCCTTGCCATCCACCACTCATCCCTTTGGATGGCCTCCACTCTCTGGCTCAGCCACGTCCGCACAGGGTCCAGAAGTTCCCGTTGTCGACGGAAAAGTCGTGCCCAGACCTCAGGCAGGACACCGCCGACAGCTCGGGGTGGTGTCTCTTGAGGAGAAGAGGGATGGGGCAGCACAGGGGGATG
>JAODLH010001966.1:233399-253922 GCA_027575645.1 Cossypha caffra
GTGGAATTAAAGTCTCTATTTCAGAGGAAAACTTCTGCCTTTACTGGCAGACACCTGTCCTTCAAACCAGGACACCACCCCTGCAGACATACAGCATTAGGAAAAAATGAAAATACCAATTCCTTTTTTCAGTTTCTATATTTGCCTGTTGCTCTGCCTTGTCCACCAGCATCACATTTCCTTGGCCCTGTGTCTCATCCCCACTCCTGATACTTTGCCAAGGAGGTGGTGGGGCCACTGCACAAGAGTAGATATGTCTTTTCTCGCTGTACTCCCAAATCCACTCATCTGCAGCATTTAGGGAGCTGTAAATCAGTGCAGCCAGGCTCCCAGCAGGGTCTTCTCTGCCTCCCTGGTTTGCTGAGTTTTCCCACAGCTCATGGGAAGTGACCAAATGAGTGACAACTGGAAGCCTGACTTCGGAGGAAGAGAGTGTTTTAAGCAACAGGAGAGTTTCTCTACCTCTCCATTACTATCTTCTTTGATTTTATCTTCTCAGGAGAAAGCCCTGGGCACATCACAGTAGTCTGAACAACCCCACCCTTCTCAGCCCTAAATACCTAACTTCTGCCAGTGCTGCCAAGCAGGTCCTTTCTGAGGTCAGTATGAGCTGAAAATTCTAAATGAGAGCTCCTAGTGCTTTGAAGAATGAGCCTATTATCTCAGGCTCTGCAGCAGTGGTGTGGTCAGTCTGAACATTGCCTCTACTTCTTCTCTGCACCAGCCCCACACAGTGCCAAGGGCAGCCCTGAAAATGTCACCTGGCCTATTCTGGATCATTCTCATTCCTAAGGGCAGGAACTTTTAAGAATCTCTAGCGGCTCTGACTGTTTAGGGGAGAAAAAAAACCAAAAACCTCAACCACTTGTCTCCTCTCTGAGCATCACTGGAGATGAGGATCTTGACTGCCAGACCCTGGGTTCTCCTGTCCAGCCACCTGCTGTTTACAAGCAGGATGGGATGCATTTGTCTGGGGAAATTTGTATTTCCAGTAAGATATTATTTACTGAGCCCTGTAACTGTTGGTTCTTCTACTTGTGTCTGTCAGATTTACATCTACATCAGGTGAGGGTACTCCTTTTCAGCATTCCTTTCCTATGTAATTTTTCACAAATTTGAAAGTTCAGTTTGTAGAGAATTTTGAATCATAGAATCAAGCTGGAATAAATCAGATTGTCAAAGATCTCTAAGATCATCAAGTCCAGCAGTGCCAAATCATCAAGTCCATCACCAAAACATATTCCCAAGTGCCACACTTAGGCATCTTTAAATCCTTCCAGGGATGGTGACTCCATCACTGCCCTGGGTAATTTTTGACAGGGTGAAGACATTTTCCTGATTTTTGCTCTGGTGTTGGGAGGACATAATAGCACTGAGTGTCAAGGAAGTTTCTTGATGGGGACAGGAATTAAAATACCACTTCCATTTCAGGATACAGTCACCATCCTTCAAAATCATGGGAAAAGGATGTGACATCTGTCAGTCAAAACACTGCAGCAGAGTTTCTGTTACATACTGTTATTTTCAAGACATGCAACAGAGCCCATGACAGTATGTCTGAAGCATACTGTTGAAATGAAGTTTTCCCATTCCAGAATTTGTTTCTGGAGAACACCTTCCTGCAGATTATGATACTCATGTGTAAGAGCAATTGAAACCCAAAATCTGCCCTTAGTTATACTGTGAAACCTCAAGAGGTGAAGGTTAAGCCCACGGGCAGCCAAGAACTCTACACTCACTGCAGTCAGCAGGAGAGGGAAACAGCTGTGAGTCTCCTGGGAGTTCTGAACCCTTTCTGTCAAAATTTTAATAAATTTCACTACAAGTAGTGGTACTTCAGGGATACTTGGGGATAAACCTACTTTTTTTCCTCCTTTTGTTCGGGTTCTTTGGATTATATACTTAATTGTGCTCTTTTGGGGATGTGAAGAATTTGCCTAAAGTGTGTATGAGTGCAGAAGGATGTGAGGAATTTTTTCTCTCAATCCCATTATATGTGCTCTTGCTCACTGATCTGAAAAAACACGAAACTTTCATCCTTTATTGGCATGTATCACTTAAGTTTTGATGTTTTGTGGTGTTGATTGTAAACATGCTGCTGCTTTTGTGGGAGCTCAGTGGAAATTATATGCTTGTTGAAGTGCCTAGCACTGTTACCAGCCTTGGAGCAGCATGGCACTGAATATTTCACTGTACGTGATTACTGGTAGCGTCTGCAATTCATACCTGCTGACAGCAGGCAAGCCTAAGAAAATAAAGTGGGAACAGATGCAGAAATCTCCTCCTGTGGTGGTGAGAGTGAAGATGCTTGGCCTAGTTACAGGGGATAAGTAGATTTTACTCTCTCAGAAAGCCTCCACCTTGCATGAGATCCCTCTTCTCATTAAAAGATTAATGTTCATCTGTAAGCAAAAACCACATCTGCTCTGTGCTCTGTTGGTTAAAGGAAAAGGTATGAAAAGAAAACACATGATAGTTAAAATCCTTTCCAGCTCTTGTTATTATATGTCCTACACATCCTTATGCAATGACTTCTACAGTAGAGACTGTGCCCCTCGTGGCACATCTGCTCTTTTTCCCACCAGAGGTGACAGCAAAAATACTCTTTTTTTGCCCCCCATCATTAGATGTGAGCTGAGCACAGCATGCAGAAAGAAATAAAATAATTCAGAATAGTCTGCTAGAGAATAGTCTAGTTCTTCATTAAGTTGGAATATTTTCCACATCTGAGGTTTTAGACATAGGAATTTTGGTTCCTACAAAAAAAAAAAAAGCATTGTCTAGCCCAGAGTCACAGTCTGACAGCAGAGAGCATCAACAAAATGCTTCTGGAAAGATATAAAAAAACTTGTAATAGAAAACTGCTGCTTGACTTACGGTTGAGCCTTGCTCTGGGTCACACCAGATCTTCCTGTGGGGTGCCCTGACCCTTCCTCTGACTCTGATAATATCTGGTAAAATACGTTTTCAGCTGGTGATGATGATATATTGACCAAGTCCTCTGAACAGTTCTGAGTGGTGGCATCTGAGTGGTTTCCATGCTGGATTTCCATAGGGGAGCTGTTTTGCAGTCCTTTCTGATCACAGCAGCAGATGGTTGGTCCAGCAGTTCTCTGGAGGAAATCTGACTGTTTCTGCAGCCATCTGCACTCTTGGGAAAGTAAATTATCATGGCAGAAAGCTACTAATGCTTGGTAGCCTGGAAAAATACCTGAGTGTGCAAAGAAATGGTGTGGTAATACCCAGCTGTAACCAGAATTTTGATAGTTAAGCTGGTGGTTGGTTTGGGATTGTGATGACTTTCTTCTCTGTGAATAAACCACTTCTGTTGCTGTTAAGTAAAACTGCTAAAGACATATGAGCCAGGGACATAAAGCAAGATTAAAGATTGTGTGATAAAAGACTCTCAAGAACTGCAGCAGCTGATTACAGCAAAAAGATGCTTTTGAAGTCTATATGAGTATAATTTCTGCATGATCAGATTCTGTAATTGGTCACATAAACTGCTCAAATTGCTCTTCTTCCCTCTGGAACCTGGATCTTTTAGAGCCACTTATGGTGCAACTTCTTCATGTTCTATGTAATACCACAGCAGTCTTATTTGGAGTCAAAATCAATGCAAGTTAAAATCTTCACATTTGCTTTCATTTGTTTAAAAAAAAAAAAAGGTCTTTCTAGTCTTTCTAGCTAATTATTTAGGAACAACAAACAAATTAATGTACTTCAGGATGTATTTTTTTGCACACTGAAGACAAATGCTCCTAGAATGTCTGTTTAAGTCTTATCATAATTCCCTAAGCTGCTTTTTTTGGTTTTTTTTTGTTTGCAAGGCAAACATATTATTTCCTTTTGGTGGTCCTGGGGAGATATTACCTTGAACTAGTAAGATATTGCCTTGAACTGTAGCATGACCTGTGCTTGTTTTAATTTCTCTAATGACTTCTTAGAGGACTCATTCGCATTGTTGGTGTATTTGACAGCTATAAATATAGCTTTCCCTGACACTGAACCTTACAAGGTGGTTGATATTCCTCCAAGCTGATGAAAGAGTTTAATGCATTTGGCTGACATTTACTCATACAAATGCACTGATTTGCCTTGTAAAGAAGGAAGGATATTCAAGCCATCTCATAGGCTCAATGGCAATGCCAGTCAGACTGGGATGCTTCGGAAAATGTGTCTATCACTTGATGTGACTCATTATGCTCTGAGGAGACATTCGAGCATCTGTTCTGCAATGTAACCATAATTTGGGTCTACTGGCAACTGAACAAGAATATCAAAATAGCACTGAAGCCACAGGAATTAAATGTGTGCTTTATTTTATGCTGTGCACAGTGATCCCATTGAGTTAATTCAGCCTCTCAGTGCATTAATCTGTGGAAGTTTGGTGTTGTTTTCAGGATTTAAGGACTACTTGCGTGTCAGCTGTTGAGGTGTGGGAGGCAGAATCCCTCCTCTTTGGCATTCTGACCTATGGAAAGGGTTCTCCACCACATCACCAAGTCAAACACTGTACTCCTGGATGACAATGCTGCACAAAAAGATGTTTGCCAAACTGTTTAGGACATGAAGATAAGTATCCTGTTGTTGAACGAAGGACCCTCTGTGAGGGAGGTCTCTCCAAATGCACAGCACAGCCATAAGCTACTGATTTTCTGTTTGGCAGAGGCTTTCCCATGGCATGCTGGAGTCTCAGCTGCTGCATTTGCTGAGGATGGAGAAGAATAATACTTGGACCCAAGGTTACAGAATTAGTTTCTCTAAATATAATTCCTGATCTCTCTGCTGTCTGAGATTCAGCAAATAAAACACTCAGCAAATAAAAAATATTCTCTCTAAGCAGAATATTCAGAATATTCATTTTATTTTAACAAAATAATAAAGCATATTCATTGGGCTGAAGGCTGAAAATTCCTGCCAGTATAAGGGAACATCAGTGGGGTTCAGTGACCAAAAGAGCAGCGCTGAGATACCCTCATTGCTGAGATACCCTCATTGCCAGGAGCTCTCATTCCCTCATTGTCAGGAGCAGAAAATGGTCACAGAGGGGCCAGTTTTGTCCTATCACCTTTATGTACTGCACATATGGGTAAGAATATCAGGAACCAGCTCATAAAACTATAAAAAGTTTAAACAAGCAAAATAGAATGTCACTGGCAAGTACTATTAACTGCAAACAACAAACAAATAAACAAAACCTGATGTAATTTAAGGGGCTAGAGGTTGATTTTGTATGACATGCCTTCAGTAGGTGGTTCTTTGGTGAGAAGGTATTGATTTCCCTGGAGGAAGGACCAGGATATGTCTTTGGTGATTTTCTCCCTCTGCCCCAGCACAGCCATGGTTGTGATCTCGGGATATTGAGGGTATGAGGATTTTGTACTCTATCATGACTAACACATGTGACCTTCAACAAATCGTTAGTTGTCTTGGGTACCACCCATCCAGGGATAAACTATCTGTATCTCATTAACACAGCATAAATGCATTAATTACAGGAGATGCTCAATACATGAGAGAAATGTTTGACACATGCAAACCACTCCTTTATAGGACTGAGTTCCTCCTTCCATAGCTTGGCTTTATGCCAGTGATGACCATAACAGAAACACCTGTTTTTATGACCTATGTACTTTGAGCATAACAGATAATAATGCACAAATTAAAACAGGACCTCTTGGGCTTCGGGTTTCCTGTAACATGCTACAGTCTCTCATTTCTGTCTTCATTAAATAAGAGTGTAGCAGGTAAGTGAGCCAGAAATGCCACAAGATGTTATAGTGTCTTGCCCTAAACCAGGACAAATATGCAATTAAATAGTTCCTCTTCTTCCTTGCATCCTGGCAGAAGACATGTGAATTTAAAGCAGAAGTGTTATTTCAAGGTTTCTAACTTGATATATGCCTTGCAGTAAAATTTTTGTGATGAAAAACACAGGATGATGTGATGTAAAGTGAAGCAGCACTGAAGTGGGTGCTTAAACACGTCTGTCCAGACAGGAATAATTTCAGTCTAAACATTTACACGGTGCTCTGTGCTGTCTCTCTCTACTCAGACTCCAGCTTTCCTTAAGTCACAAATTATAAAAATTACCAGTGAAGGCTATTTCATGGAATTATGTGACACTTTAGTCACAGGTCTCTTGATCCTAAATTAACCAAGGATCAGACGATTCTGGCAAATTTTGAGTGTCATGTATATATTGTTGTGCCTTGGGCTGATTTTGGACTGTTGTATCCCAAAATCACAAATTTTCTGTTTATAGAAAATATTATTATTGGCAATTTATTGCAGCATATCACTCCTGCCTTTTTTCCAGGGCCCCTTTGCTGAGATGAAGCCACAAATGGTAAGATATAAACAATTATTTCTCCTTGCTTCTTCCATTAAAAGAGATGTAAAACTCATAAAACAAATACTGGCAAAATAATTGCTCATGAAAAAATACAGTGCTGATGCAGGAATGTGTTGGGAAATCAATCTTTTTTGTCCCCAAATCAGTGCTTTGAGAGAAAAAAGAAAAAATCATTGAAGTGTTTTTTGATGTTAGAAGAAGCACATTGAAAGAAAAATGTTCATTATGTATTATAAGGCCTATGAGAGTATGACTCATAGACAATACTCAAAATCAGTAGCCTGTCTGACTTGTTTGAAAAGTTTATTTTTTCAGGCTCTCTTTTCAAGAAGCAGAGTATAAGTCTTAGGTGAGAAGTCAAGGCAAAGGATAATTTTTTTTGTGCCCATTCTTTGTCTTGACACCACACAAATAGTGCAGGAACTTCACTGCTTTGTAGAGCTCAACAAATACTGTGACGTGGCTCTAGCTGCATACTCCTCCCTTTCTGTATGGTTCAACTCTGTCACATTCTTCTCAGTTTTCCATGGCTAACAGGATTTAGGGGGAATCTTTTCTTTTAGTGTCACTTAGGTCATGATTAAGAAACCTCTTTTCTCTCTCAGTCTTTAAAACACTAACCAGCTTGTCAGTCATGTTTTTGCGCCTCAATGTCTAGGCTTAGTTCTTAAAAAAAGCGTTTTGTTCAGCACACCTTTGCTTTATGCCTTGTTTTCCCATGCTGAATTCCTGATGAATTATGGATGCTCAGGGAGCAGAGAAGTAGGGGATAATTACGGGGAGTTTGGTGTACCTTGGCAAGCCATGTTTCAGCTCCACTATTTCAGTGACTGGGAATCTCAGAGCTACATTTAGTTTTACCTGGAGAATTTTTCTAGCAGAGATATTTTTCTGCGATGCCAAAGTGCTGCTTGAAGAGAAAAGCCCTTTCCTATCCACCCATACATCAGGATCAAGAAAATAAATATGCTATCTTCACATAAGTGAATTGGTCTGGGTTTGTAACTCCTGATACCCCCAATAAGTTTGGCTGGTAACTGGGATTTTAGATACTTAAGTGCAATGCCAAGTTACGACTGCAGTTATATGAGTTATACGAGGAATTCAAATTATTCAAGATCTCCCCAGGGTGACAATTAACCAGAATGACATTTAGCAATGGACTGTGCAAATTTGGGTAATGGAAATTAGATGAGAAAAGGCAGAATAATTAGCAGAGTGGTGGTGCTGTCAAAGGTTTGATTGCCAGGTTTTACTTTTTCTGATTAGAAATACCATGTGTAGATTTTGGAGGAATCAAGACCAGCAGGGTTGAGTGCTGTTCACACAAAAAGTCTATGCAAAAAGACTGCAATTTGTAAGGACCTGGAGAATGATCTCACTCAATGGCGATGTGCCAAGTAGTGAGTTCTGTGAGCAGCTAACAAGCCTCTCACAGGTTTGTATGTGCATCATAACTTGCCACACATAATTGAACTGTTCATGCTTTTGTCCTCAATGACATCCTTAATAACCTAACACTTTGGATACCTTAATGTATGTCCCAGACCTGCTGGTGGAATATTAAAATATTCTGAATAAAAGACATGAAATGGCCTGCAGGTAAAAACAAGGGCCTTCTTGCTCCTGAACAAAACAGTTGTGGCTTTTATATTGTCTTTTTCATTTCCTTAATACACTTGACCATTTTCAATCACATCAAAATATAGGAATGATACCTGCTTCTCTTTTTTCTCTTCCTAGTTAATCAAATCTTCACCAATAATATGCTAACTGTAGAATTCCGGAGTTAGAATATGTTTTAGTATGTTTTAGTCCTTGACAAGTGTCTGCTTTTTCAAGAAGCATAAGAGGAATTCAAAGGATCTCCTTGGACTCTGCTGAAAAAAATGTCAAAATCCCAAAATGCCATAGGTAGAACATAACTTAATTTCAGTGGTAGGTAACTAAAATGTTTAAAATATTTCTGAGTTTAAGTGAAATTTGGAAGTTATTTTCTGTTAAAGAACTTCAAATAAGAGATGAGAAGAAACTTTTCAATATTTTGAAAGCTAAACATACTCACTACAGAAGAATATCCAGTAAGAAAGCTGACTGCATAAAAATTAACTGTTCCCTCCACTGCCATAAAAATAACAGACAGTTTCTGCTTCTCTAAAAGGCCTACGAAATCTTCTTAAACTTTCTGCATTAAGTATGAAAATTTAAACCAGAAAATTATCAGAATCTACTGCCTCCTTCTGAGTAGTTTGCTCATCTATAATTGTGGAGCAGTAATTGGAAAAGAGGCTGTAGAAACTGATGCTGTTCTAATTAAGTGCGAAGTTTACATATTTCAAGGCATTAAGCCCTAAAAGAAATCTTTCTAACAGAGAAACAAATAGTAATGAACTTGGAGATTATCCCCCTCAGTCTATTGTGAGTTCCAGTTAGAAAATAAATGAGAAATGTTTAGAGTAAAACACTTCAATAGGGCAAATCTGGAAGCTTTTGGATAATTCATGCTTCTGTATAAGCATACATGCTCTAATTCCTTTGTTTCCTTGTTTTTCAGAGTTTCTCAGATCTCAAGGGGAGTTTGAGTGCTTTTTAAATATTGATGGCTCAGTTTTAATCCTGTTGTTGAACACAGTGTGGAGCTTATCTCATAGTGCAGCCAGTGGAGATCACAGCACCCAACAGGTTTGTCCTTCCCCAAGGTGACCAAAGCCACTCCCACAGGTTGGTGCAGGTTGATACAAATTAGTCCCTAAACATCCAAAGAAGTGCAGCATTTCTCCTGTCTCTGTAACCCTTATCATTGTAGGTCTTACAGAACTTTGCAGCTTGAGGGTTTATAGCTTTCTGGCTCTTGAAGCTGTACACTTCCAGAATCTGTTTCTTAAACAATTGATGTTTCTGCATCTACAAGTGCCAGAGGGAAGGAAAGCTTTTGAACAGCAGAAAAATACAGAATTGTATGTATTGCCTGGTATTTCACTGAAAATCCTAAATTTGGTAGGAGCAAATTGAAAGAGTGAGTTGACTCGAGGCTGCTGGATTAGGTTTGTCATGGGATTAGGTTTCCTGTAACACCTGTAACCACAGGAGATTGGTTTCATCAGTGCGTGCTTCATCATTTATGTGAGAGTCCTATACTGCAGAATACAAATTAATTCTACATTCTTCATTTCCTTTATATTATAGACTCTGAGAGTAAAGCAAAAAAGTGTACTTAAGCATGATTTTTAAAAGACCATGAGATTAAATTTATTAAATTTATTTATTTTTATTTGATGAAACTGAACCCACTTTGGGAATATGAATGCCATGGAGATCAGCCATTGTAAAAAGCCAGTTACAGCATTTATTGTTCAATTCGAACGGTTAGGCACTACACTGCCAAACTAAATGGTAGAATGTGCAGTGCAGTTGGATCTGTGCTGCAGCATTACTGTTGTTTTATTCTGAATAAAGAGCCTCTTAGAGGTATCAGTGACAAGTGATGAAGGGGGAAGTGTTTCTTCAGCTGGCTCTTCCCTGGAGCCTCAGCTGTTGATACCTCTGCTACCTGTCTTGAACTGGGATTGCAGCCTTTTAAAGTCTTCATAAAGATACAGGGCCACCCAAACAGGCAGGTGTTCCAGGATCTCTGTACTGCAGAGGAGTTTCAGAGTTGCCTCTCCCCACCCTACCAGATTCTGGGCTGCTGAAAAGAGGGGTCAGTGCTCATAAAACTCTGCTATTGCTGGTCAGTGACCAGAAGAAAGAGCAAAGAGTTATGGTTTTGCTTTTGCCTTTTTCCAGTACCTATTTACAAGTTTTTCCTCCAAATGCTAAGCACTCCAAAGTGTCTGGGAATGTTCACTTTGCCTGTCAGGACAGGAGCCGGGCAGAAAGCTGAAGAGGAAATGTCTGGAGCTTATCCCTTCTGTTAGAAAGTGAATGTTTATTTTGGGATAGGTTGAACAGCTGCCTGGATAGGTTTATATTAGCGCATGAACCTACTACCTGCATTTCCATGGATAAAAGAGAGGGAATAAAAGACCTCCATTGAATTTATGCCACTCTGCCAGAAAGACCTGCCTGGACTTTGTACCCTGGGAATTTGGCAGAAGTCTGAGGATAATGTGTTTTGCTGTAGGTCTCTAAGATATTCTGATTTATAAGACATGGGTTAGCAGAGCTTACTGTGTTTGCAGGCCTGGAGAGTTCTTGAATGTTGTTAAAGGAGTTCTGCAGTGACACTGAGTTAAAGATCTCATGTGCAATATCTGCCAGGCTGGAAAGACAAATAAATATATGCAAGATATAGAGGTAACTAGGAAGATGTGCAGAAGGGCATGATTGGCTTTTTTCATGCACCTTCTGGTTACCATAAAAGAAGACAAACCCTTACTATTATTATGGCAGTTTCTGGAGTCCTGGAACAGGGTGAGAATTTGGAGTTAGCTTGCAGAGGTAACCTTTGTGCACCTGTGCACAGAATTGTTGGGGTGGAGATGGGCAGATGAGGGGACTGAAAAAAAGGTGGTGACTATGACTCGCTCAAGATCATGGGGAAAGTCAGTAGCAGAACTCTCCCCACCCCTAACACGGATTTTTCCACTTTGCTGGAGGGTTCTAAAGCTACTTTGTCCCAGCAGCATTCCCATTACTTTACTAGACAAATGACCTCATGTTGAGAGAGTGGAAAAAAGCAAGTTCCTGTCAATTAGATCACTGATGAGGGACACAGTTATCACCTCCAGTTAAAGCAACATCATGCAGGAAACATTTTTCAGTGGCCCATCTGCAGCAACAAGAACCTCAGCAGAAGGTTCTCATACCTGCAATTCATGAGTAACTGTCATTGCCTGATACATGGTGAATTATTAACCCTTGAACATTCTGCTGCAGCGTGAGATAAAAGCTGAGGTGTGCACAGGTGGGACCCACATTGTGTCTGACGTGTCTCCTGCAGCTGTTCAGCCCAGACTGGCCTCCTTCACTTCACACACAGAGTTCATGTCACCTGATGTTTTAATCACCCTTAATCTCCTTGATTAATGACAACTGTGTGTGCTCTGTGGCAAGGGAAAACAGCCAAGAGATTGGTTGCAAATCTGTTTCTAACTTACCAGGAGTCAATCTTGTTGAGTAGTAAGGAAGGAAAAGGAATGGTGAAAGTAAAAGAAGAAAATGGTAAAACTGGACCAGGAAGAGGTAATATTTTGAGACCTCATTCTCTTGTCTCAAGTGCAGTCAACAGTTCCCAGCTGGGGCTTTGGAACTGGAATTTAATTTCTGTTGTCAGAGCAGAGTTGTTGCAGGTACCAGAAATGATTCTTTAACAAGTCTGACTTTATTTCCCCTCATTTTTTTAACCCCGCTTTCACTGGAAGGAACATAGCAGAGGCCATAGTAATGCTCATGATGCCCCAATAGTTTTTCTTTACCATCCAGGTATGAACCTGAGCCCACAGCTTAAGCAGGGTCTGGAGCAAGTAGCTGGCACTGAGCCACCTCTTTGGGCCAAGTCCACAGGGAAAGTCATACTGCTGATTTAGGTCTTGGGGAAAAGAAATATTTTAACGGTCACTTGGATTTTTCATTCCTGCAAATCATTAGGGTTTGGAAGGGCTTCCCTCCAGCAAAATAGAATGATTTACAGATCTGCAGGCTTTAAAAAAATTATTTATTTTTCCTCTTCAGAAATGTAGTGATTTCTTGGGTTTGGCTATTGTATGCTGGTGCATGATGAATAGGAACATGACTATTTTTGACAATTCCTGAGCACTACGAACTGAAATGTACCTTTCCTCTCTATGTCACTGCTATATCCAGTCCAGCAGGATGAAACAACAGCAGCAGGTGTTGGGAAGCCCATTATCAATTTCTCTCATGCTTCATGGTGCAATCACTCATCTGTCTCCTCATCAGCCAGATATTAATGTGACATCTGTTCTACTTAATTCCCACCCCTATCCATATTCCCTGTGTGCGAACAATGCATCTTGCTTACAGTGTTGGTTTCACAGAGAATGTGCCATTTCTGTCAGCATAATGGCATTATTTATTAGAAGGAAAAACTTTAAAGGTTAAGGATGACACCCTTACAGGCTTCCAGCAGTATTTCAAACATATGAAGCCATTTTAATAGAATCATCAAAACATAGAATCCCAGAATACTGTGGGTTGGAAGAGACCTTAAAGATCATCTTGTTCCACCCCATGCCATGGGCAGGGACACCTTCCACTACCTCAGGTTGCTCCAAATCCTATCCAACCTGACCCTGGACACTTCCACAGATGAGGCAGCCACAGCTTCTCTGGGCAACCTGCTTATCCAAATGTGTTTTTCTAAATGCATTTATCATCTCCCCCATGTATCTATCTAAATAATTGCCACAAATATTCAATGAGATATCTGACTGCAGCTCTAGTGGTGAGCTCTGATGAGTCTCTAAATCAGCATCAAGCAGATGGAATTACAGTTATGTGTTACGAACACATTAGTTTGCAATATCTGATTAGAGCAAAACCATTATGCATGGTCACTAGGAGCCCAGCCATTCCACTTCAGTTGATTTTCCTCATTATATCTTATAACTAATATGATAGGTGCTGGTAGAATACTTCATCACCAGCCCTTCCAGATGAAGTTCTGTCTGGACCGAAAAAGTGTCACATAAATTCAAGCACTATCCTCTTTGCATAAATATGCAAGGACTCTTGACCCAGGTCAGCAGTATGCCAGAGCAAAAAAGACAGATGTTTTTCCAACCTTCATGTTTTATCTTCTTATTTTACTGATTTCTTATCCCACAGAAAATAACTGAGGGGAGCACATCAAATATATTTTCTGGTAAAGTGTGATTTTTTTTACACAAACATGTTTTGTCTGGGTTGCAGCACACTGAAAACCTTCTGTACAGGGAGTTACAGAAGCCAGCACAGGACAGGCCTTTCACCACAGTTTTCTCTCAGTGTTGTTTATTTTAGAATAACTAAGCTCTGCCTAGACCAATATCAAAACTGAAACAATTTTTTTAAAAAGAGCATTGTAAGGTTTTATTTTTTTTTTTTCATAAGTTTGCACGGTATATATAAAATGCTAGGGGGATATGCTAAATATATACATTGTTTCAATCAATCATTAAAAGATTCTTATGCAATACTTAAAAACTACTGAAGCTGTGATTACTTTCCCCCATTTTAAAACTGTCATTTCAGGTGATGCATTCCTGCAGAGTAGGCTTTTTAGTTTCAAGTTATCTACATTTTAAATAGAAACTCCTCCATCAAACTGAATTAAAGAACCTATTAAATAGATCTGTCTCTTCAGAAGAATGCAAAGAAATGAAAAAATGGGTAAACTATTTGAAAGCTTCCTTATTCAAAAACTGCTGTGCTTTATTTGAAAAGAAGTTTATTTACAAATACTTATTTACAAGTCTGGTGGTATTTCAGCTAGATCGAAGATATTAAGCAGTATGTTGCTTGCCACACTGTAAGATTTTGGTCCCTTATAATACAGGACGTAGGAAATAGTTGTCTCCTTGAGGCCACAGGTATGTAATCAATTAAATTCTCCTTCATTTTCTTCAGTGAGACAAAGGTTTCCACTGTGGTTATTTATCTATTTACAGCACTTTTCCTCCAGGCAATAATCAGTAATCAGAAGTTCATTAAAGGTTTAATGGCTGTTTAAGGACAAGCAAGAGGCTTAATTAATTTATTCTGATTTAAATATCGAATAATGGAGTGATTTATTAAATAATCCCAGAGGTTAACCAGCTGATAGATCTTTAAGTAGTAACCTCTCATTTCTGCTCCTAGCTGTAATTCCAGCCTAATCTTTTACCTAAAATAACCTTAAGTCAGAAACGGGCTGACCCAAATAGAAACCGGTAGAAAGAAATTTATATCAGCTGTTCTTTTACAGGGGACAGAGCAGCTCTGGGGAATGAAGACTTTTTTGTACTTTTTGCTGCTGTTAGAAACATATTTAGTACATGCACTTCACCAGGGAAAATGATTTAAGATGAGTCTTGTCATGGTTGTGTGTAAATGACTTGTAGAATGGTTTATATTCATGAAATGATATAATTAGGCACAGCTACGCACACCAGACATGGTCTCCTTGGTCTCCCCTTGGGAGGAAGTAATGGGAGAAAATGAATGATGGAGCAGCAAGACCTGAGGCCCTCAGCTCTGCAAATCTTTCAACCTAGGCAGCTCTGCACTGGCTCAGTGTTTAAATATGAATTAGTGTTAGCAACAGTGCCCTGGATGTACTGTTTCCATTCTTCATGACCTCCATTCACCGTGTTACTTCACATTTTCATTTAAAAAAACGCAAACAAACCGGGAGGGGTTTCATCCCTCATGACTAAAACTACATAACTGCCCTCAGTGAGTCAGTCACTGAGCCTTGTTGGATCACGGTCTTTCCTTGCCATACATAAGTTCAGCTGCAGGCTCTGCATTCATTCAAGGGCTTGTCTTTCTGAGCCCACATTTAATGATGGCCCTTGTTTGCACAGTGAGGTGGTTTTAACTCAGATAGACATGTGAAGGGCAGAAGACAAACTGATTTCCTGCATTCATTAGACTGTTTGTGCTTCAGCACATCGAAGATGACTGTGGTAGGAGAGGATGCCCAAGCAGAAACTGAAGGATGGGAAAGGGAGGGATTTCATGACTCTCTGAGTTACATGTAGGTAGCCCCAGCTTAAGTGAATCAGAAGTTCTCAGTCACTGATTTGCAGGAAGCTGGAGGCTTCTGAAGGAATGTTGTATTCTTGCATTTTAAAGGCTGATGATGTCTCCTTGTTCAGGGGGCTGTTATGGAGCAGACCGGGGACTGAACACAATCTGTGAGTGCCAGGGATCAAAGGAAAAGATCAGGCAAACATCTGTGCTTTTTCCTCACCTATGGCACTGAGCAGCCTCCCTGTGCCGTGTTTTCAGATCACCAGTACTTACATAGACATTACTGCCTTCTGAAATGCAAAATAAAAAATGATTGAACAGGTGAATCTGCTGGCTCTGGCTTTGTGTGTTTATGTTCTGCCCTTACTTTGTGCCTGTGGTCACTCAGAGATAGCCAAGGAAGGAACTGAGCCCAGGCTTAGAGCTGCTGGCTGCCAGCTCTGCTCTGTATACCCACGCCTGTTTGGAGGGGTCTGTGGGTTCCCAGGAGAAAGGAACAAACACACCGTAATTCCTTTAAGAGAGGTAAGTGGAAAGAGCCGTCACAGGGCTCTTACTGACCAAGCCCACAGGCACTGGGAGATGTGCTGCCGTACTCTTTGGGAAACAGGGAGACAGAAGGGTCTTGGAAGGGTGTTAGAAGGGTCAAGTACAGAGCAGGGTGATAACTTACAGTTTGTGTTCTGAGGCTCTCATTTCTCATTCTGATAAGCTCTGTGGTAATGAGAATAAGAGGAGGTAAAACACAATTGCTGCTATGAAAAGGCAAAACTTTATGGAGTTAGAATGAATGGCAGAATTTTTATGTCTGCACTTCAATTTTATAGCTGAAACATTGCCATCCTTGGAAGACATGGCAATTTGTCATTCTGTTGTCTATATCAGACTCCGCTGCAGCATTTTCCTTCCCTGTACAGTTAACCAGAACCAAACTTGAGGAAGGAGAAGGATACAGTGCAAATGTTCCTAAATGTCCTCAGGTTTTGGAGAAGAATAGAAGAATTAAAAATACCTACTGTTATTATCTTTTGCCTCTCTCCCTCCACACTGCTGCTGCGAGAAACCTCTTGCAGTTAAGAGAGTAATCTCAAGTCCTTCTCTGGAAATAAAAGAAACCAAAGCCTTTTCTGCGAGAGTCACATAAAGGCACCGCTTTATTAAGGTATTGGCTGTGTCAGTGTGTGAAGCAAGACTGCTTTAGTTGGGGGACAGCAGTTCTGGTTTGTCTTGAACAACCTTGCATGCAGGCTGGTGCATTTAAGATTAGCTTCTAGGAAAGGACAAGAGAACTGAGTAAAAATTTCACTGTGTGTATCTCTGGATCAGAGGTATTCTTGCTCTTAAACAGTGCCGGGAGAAAATATCTTCTGGAGTCAAAGCATTGGACATCCCATGGGAATCAGCACATGCTTAAGAGGATTTTTAAAGTGCTTTTATAGAGAATTCTCAAAGGGAAACAATCATGACTGTCATAAATCCCCCTGTGGGTTTATGCAGACAGAAATCCAAACTCAAGCTGCCCTTTGGACAGCAGAAGGAGATAAGATTAGAAAATCCTGAAGAGAAAAGGGGGTTCTGGGGAGCTATGAGAAGCCATGCAAAAAGACGGAGCAGTTTTTTGAGTTGGTAGGAACTGAGCACAATCTAATGAGTGGAGACACTTTTCAGGGATGCAAAGCAGAAATTCTGCATTTGGTGGAGGTAGTTGAGGAGGTGTTTGCAGCCTCAGCAGCTTTAGCAGTTGGCTGGTGGGACAACACAGACTGTGGCACTGCAGGGACAGACAGCCTGCTGCACTGAGGATGGACCACCTCATTCTTGGGGGAACCCTTACGGAGCTGCTGTTGTTGCTACAGGATTGTTGTTACTCCTGTTTTTCCCCTGTAGGAATGCTTGCCTATATGTTGCTGTAGGTCTTTCCTTAATTTATTTTATAAACAATTTGCAGGCCAGGGGCATTTAGCACCAAAATTACATGTGCCTTGGCCCTGCTGTTGTGTACCTGCATTGTATTTTATAAACTGTCTGTGTGAGATTAATGCTGCAATTAATGGCAAAAAGCAAGCTCCTAGGTCTCAGGAAAACAGCACTCCAATGCACTCCTCAGATTTTTCTCCCTGTCTGCTTCCCAAAAGTAGACTCTGCATTTCTAAGGGGCAATGAAACTTCCAGCTGAAAACCTGCTGCTTAGAACAGTTGTTTCAGAGTGGCCTGGAGGTCTGTCCTAAGAGGTCATTCAGGAGCAGCTAGCCTGCACACCTCTGAATGATGGCTGCTAGAAAACAAAGCTGAGAGAAAGCTGTGCTAATTGTGCCCAAAATTTTATTGTTTTTGGCCACAGCTAAAAGAATTGCCCAGCTCTAAACAAACCACACCTCAGCAGTCAATTAATTAACTGTGCCACCAGCAGCTTGGGAAAGATGACAGCAGAAGCCCAAACAAACAAGTACCACAGTATTTCTTGGTGCTGGCATTTCTGGGAAACAGAGTGCACTTGTCATCTGACTCTGGAGAGAGCTCCCACTTCTCTAGAACAGCCTAGGAGGGACTCAGACATGAGCTTTCCTCTCAGAAAAAAAAACCAAAAACCTGATTTACATTAAGAAGCAAATATTTTTTCATCCTTAGGTTCTGACATGAATGGCTGTGACTCAGGGGATCAAAAGGGGAAAATTGTTTTTCCTTCCTGGAGTGCTCAGAAGTCCCTGAAGAGCCTTGCTTCAGTGGTTGACTGAATTCTGTCATGCTCCATTGTTGATATGGCCTTGTGAGAATGCTCCAACTACTCCTGAGGGTCTTGTTCCTTGAGTGCCACTACAGTTCAGTGAAATTTGCATTGGTCTCCAGGTGAATAGAATGTGACATCAAATGTGCTGCAACAGCAGAATGAAGATGAGTGTGATAAATGAAGCAAGGAAAATATGAAGTAAGATTTAAGGAGGAAGGAAGCTAGAATGAAGGAAAAAAAAAGAACAATTCACAATGCAAGACATTAATGAAGTAGTCTAGGAACAGCAGCATGCCAGGCAAGGTGCGTTTGTCTAAAAACCAAGTCTTGGAATTGGATTGAGTTTGGGATTTAGAGGAAGGGGATGGTCTAACTATAGTAGAGGGCTTTTCTTCCTCCATTTCACCTGAAGAACTGACCAAAAAACTGTATTCCCCACCCTCATTAATTAATTAACCCACTTGAATGTGTTCCCAGGAACTGATAAGCCAAGACTCTCTGCTTTTACCTATGGAAGAGGATTTAACTTTCAGTAACCATTTAATGTTCTAATGCTAAATTTCTGTTCTGACAGCCTTACACACACACACACACACAAAATAGTTTAGGAATTTCCAGCTCAACATTTTTTAACAAAAGAAAGAAATAAACATAGTAGAGTGTGTTCCTCTTCCATGGGGAATGTTTACATATTTTAACCTTGTTTCAAGAGCCAAAGCTGAGATATTTTCTGATCCACAGCATCTCCATGGTTCCTTGAAGAGGTGTAATTCTGGTGCTTCATGCTCAAATTTTCTTCTAGAAAAAGAATTCTGATTCAGCTAAACTTTTACCTGTGCCTAAAAGTCATCCTTCTGTATTTTACGCAGGCAGTTGTACCCCAGTGCTCCTGGCTCATAAGTACCTTTGTCTGCTGTTCTACAATAAACAGGAGAAAGCTGACTTAGCTGTGGTTTGGAGATCTTTGAGGAATACACACTTGCAATGAAAAAAAAATTAACTTAGTTTTCTCGTTTTTGTTTGGGGTTTTTTTTTGGTTTTTTTTTTTAATAATTTAGAAAACAACTAAGAAAAGCTTTGTTAACTGTTTCCTATTACATTACAATAAATTTGTTCTAGACAGGGAAATTTTTATTGCTTTTTTCCTGAGTTAAAAGACACCTTGTGTCTTCTGTACTCCATATATTCTCAATGGGGCTATTTCCCTTTAAGCTCATATATGACATAAACCAAATCAGCTCTAAAGCTGATATCACTTGAAAAGGCTGATTGTAGAGGGCTTAGCAGGGGCAGGAAAATTCAAGGGAACTGCTTCCTTGCCTGAGCTCTTTTTTATCTCTCTGCCAGAGCTGTTCCCAGCTGAGCCACCCTCAGGGGGATGCAGGTGGAGAAAATCTCTTTCATCCACAGATCTTTTATTCATGACACTGCTGAGTATTTGGCTTAAAAAAAGATAAGAACTCTCCTCAGTTTAAGTTGCCCCTCTTCTCAATTTTCCAGCGCACTCTAGGCCCAGTGTGAATGCAACTCTTTTCACTCTTTCCACAGCAGTGCAGCTGTCAGGGATGTGGAAGAAGGTGTCCTGGCATCAAACAGGTTAATGAAATTTTGTTTATTGCCTGGACAGCACAGAAAATCATCTAGATAATTTTAGCCTTGCCTGGGCTTGTTTTCAGAATTTAACGGCTGTGAGACACTGGATGAGATGGTATACAGCTGTTCCCATCTGGGAGGTGCTTCTGTTGAGCACTTTCAGATCCTGGATAGTTTAGGAATCTCAGGGTAACTTCTTCTATTAGGAAACAAATGCAGGCAGGCCTTCACCTCCCATTAGTGCTTCAGCATGACAGAGAGAAGGAAGGGGATGACAAATGATGAACTGCCTTCAGGCAGTGGTAGAGAGGGTTTAATTGTTGTTTGGTTAGAGCACTGAATACCCATTTCTACATGGGCATGAGCTCTTTGAGACAAGGTTAACTCCCACAAGGACAGGAATTGGTGATTTCTGGGCAGGTACACCTTAGCAAGTAGAAAGTCATTAAAAAGAAGACAGCTTTGTACTGGTGCTTGCTATTCCAACAGTACCACAGGCTTGTGACTCACAAACCACCAGTACAAAACACCCCAGAAGCAGCTCTGGCAAAGTGCAACCTGTGCCCTTTGGGGTCATTTCCAGCCTGTTTGGCTCCAAGGCTGCTGCTGAGGTCTTAGTACTAGGAAAATATTATTCATAAAGCTAGGGTATTTTTTGAGGCCCTGGACAGAGCCAAGAGCACCCAACAAGGCAGTGATGTCCAGAGAAGGCTGGGCCAAAACTAAATCTACTTTATACTCCTAGGCAATTCTCACCTTTCCAAGTGTGACAGACGGGCAGGATAAGTGGCACAAGAAATTCTTGATGTTTATGAAGACTTTATCAAGACTGAAAGCGAACATTTGGACATGTGCTGGTTTTGCACATTTCTCATCTGGTGAGGAGGGAAGAAGCCACTCACAGAAATAATTTTTCTGAGAGGAGCTGCTGAGAGCTTCCTCTGTGTCGGACAAAAAACAATCGGTGATTGGCTTTGGGAACTGACAACCTATTAAACCACTGAGAAAGCTGAACACACCTTTGTGAACACACAATTTAAAACTAACAAGCCCCAGGAAGCCCTCTTTCCCTTCCAGCCTGAGGGCAGGTAACCGGCTGGGCCGCGCCGTGCGCTGCCCGTGGGCCTGGTGGGGCCGTGCCGAGCCGGGCCCTGCAGAGCCAGGCCCT
>JAODLH010001966.1:255125-265617 GCA_027575645.1 Cossypha caffra
TGAACTGCTCATCCTTAAAAATGTACTGGCCATTGGCCAAAGAGAGAGCCCTCCAAAACAGTTGTGGGGAAAGCTGTAAGTCGAGTGGAGAGACTTTTATACAGTGATCAGATTTCCATTCTCCTGGGCAGCTCATTCGCTGTAACATTCAGGCCACGAGAGAACTGTTTTCTTGTGAAGAAGTCTCCATAGATTGAAGAGAGTCTCCTCTTCCTACATAAATTGGAGAAAGACTATTTTAGAGATGGTAAACTGACTGATTTGTTTCTGTACACTGTCAGTATGAGAGAAAAGAGGGTGTAGGGGGGAGGAGAAGTATTCTGAAGGTTTTACTCTGATTCCTAATAAAGTTTTCCTTTATGCCCTTGAAAGTTTGAGCCTGCTTTGCCTTCCCTCCTTACCTACCTCAGAACAAGAAATGAGTAAATAATCCTAGTAAGTGCACTGGCATTTTGGCCAGCATTAAACCCACAACATGAATTGGTGCACTGGCTGGGAATTGAAAAATTGGTGAACCAAAACCTCTGCATGAAATTGGTGTTTCCACTCAGTTTCGAACAAAAACCGCCACAGGACAAAGCAGGATTTTGTCTGCTGAAAGATGCAGAGAAACTAAAAGAACATCTGCAGCAAGTAGAGATTTGGTGCTAAACTCAGATTTGTTTGTGTCAGTGACAGCTCTTTTAATATAAGAACAGCCAAGATGAAAAAGGTGTCAGGGACTAGATCAAGAAATGCAGTGATAATGAGAAAATACATTAACATAAAATTACTAAAACATGCAAAGCTCAGACAGATTCATCTGCTGTGGCTGGATCCCTACATAGAAGCACTGTTGAACTGTTTTAACCCTTAATGGGGCAAGTCCAATAATAAAAAGATCTTGAGAATCATATCTGCTGCTTTTGTGGGAAGGCAAAAATCCATAAATGAGGAAGAAAGAAAAATGATGCTAATTTGCTGGTGTAGAAGTGTTTTCTGACAGAGAAGGACACTTTGCTATGGAGATGTCTTGGCCAGCAGTGTTTCTCTGCGCGTATTTCTGATCACTCTACTACTCTCTAGTGTCTAGGAAAGGAAAAGCTGGAAGCCATACAACCCTCACATCCTGTCTGAGACTGCACCGACCTCAGCAGATGATAACCCCATCCTTGATCTCTCTGCTCTTTCTCTGAAATGCAAATATCTCACTTTTCTCTGGAGACATTACATAAATTACCAGAAATCTGTTTTCAAAACAGGAAACAGGGGGCAAAAGAGAAAAATTATTTAGACAAGTTTGAGTGTGACGGAAAACAAAGGCTCTTGGCTGTAGCTTTCTGCAGCAAACTCCAGCCGGCGTTCAATTGCTGCAGTTCCCTTCCTACTCACACACCCAGAAGTGGATGTGGACACTCTCCCAGAGAAGTCATCTTGCGCTTATTGAAGGATTAAGTAGAAACACAAATGTAAGAGAGAGAGAATGTCTGTTTATATCAGAGAGAAATGTTCAACACTTGACCAGAAACAAAGCTGCCTTAAGAGGTGGCCGTTGCTACCCACCCAGGGCAGCAGCTAGGAAGGATGGTTCATCAGGAAACAAAACTATCCTGCCATGGCCTCAGCTGAGGCAAATGACTGCTAAACTCAGGTTATATAAGCGCCAGCTTCTTCATCTGCAAAAACTGAACCTGCCTTTCCAGCTACTCTTAGGACTGGTAGCACACTTCCTAATACTTCCTAATGCCCATTCTGTGCCATTGCACCCTAAATATCTAATTCTGCAAGTGTTTAGGAATGTAAAAGTGATTAAGAAGATGAATGGAGCAGCACACTCCCTGTGACTAATTCTCATTTAAATATGCAATATTGTGGCTAATAAGAATGCTGAGAAACTAGATGTAATTCTCTGATGAATGCACTGTTTTCCTGTAAATACAGATATTTCAGGGAGGGTGACTGCTTATCTGGGACTAAGGGACTTGTGAATAAAGTCCCTGTTCCATTATAAAGACTGTTCCATTATTGCAGCACTTGGCAAAGGAGAACACAAGATCATATGCACCCAGAAGGGGAAAAACAACCGAATGGATGTGTCAGAAGCATTACTTAGTGAGCAACTGGAGTGATTGGCAATGAGTAGGAGACTCTGTCACGTTGAATTACAAAATGACTTTTAAGAACAACCTGAACAAAACCAGAAAAAGGTCTCTATTTAGAATAGAGTTTTTTTTTTTAATGTGACTATTTGCAATGGATATTGGATTCAAAACCCAGTTTAACTGAAAATATAAAAAGTAAAATGCCCATCTGCAGTGTTCAGATTATTGCAGTATGATTCAATTTGGAAATCACAGGAAGCTGTACAGAACATCTGTTGTCAGACAGGACTGTCAGGCAGTTCTGTCAGGGTTCTGAAGAACAGACAAAATTATTAGATTCTGGCCAGAATCAATGCAATGCCAAAATAAACTTTTGTTCCTTTGAGGGCAGAATATTTAATTTTTTTCTAAAAACAGAATCTGATCGTAGCCCAATGGTGAGCTGCATGTCAGCAGGGAAAACAGACTTTCACTGAGTGTTTTCACTGGAAAAACCCTTCAGAAGATTTATTTTTTCCTGTGAATGGAGTAATGGGAGAACCGAGATAGAACAATGCTGATGGTATTCCCTGCGGCAGGACCAGAGTATCACAAATCCCTGTACGAAATTCAAATCACAAAGCAATTGTCCAACATTTATCAGCAGCACCTCAATGAGCCTGCAATGGCTTTTGCATGCAAGAGCTTGGAAATTAAGACATTTCTTTGGTGGATTCACAGGTTGTTAGCAAAATGTGCAACTAAATATTAGTTTATGTGTAATTGTGTGCTACTAAGTGCTTCTTTTATGGCATTGGGCTGTCAGCTTTAGTTAGCAGAAATTTACCTTTAAGAGATTGCTGTGTACAATTACTTGTGCCAGCCTGGACTTCTTTATTTTAATAATCTGTTCTGAAAAATGGCAAAAATGGAGCAGAATCAATGCATATGATGGCCAGTAATAGTCTTAATATTATTTTTCAGAGGAATATAAAGAAGTTTCACTATATACAAAAACAATGTTTTAATTTTTTAAATACTTGAAGGTAGAGATGCCCAGTTAGACATGGTGGCAAAGCAGGCAGTGGGAAGTGCACAGGGCAGGTATTTATCAAAGCATTAGATTACATTTTTAAATAACCCGATGTAGTAAAAAGTACTTCAGTCCCCAATACTGCAGGCCTGATACAAAGAGACAGCTGCAAGCAATATTCTGTATTTCAGAAAATGTTTATTGCCTACACAGAAATATTGCAAGGGCAAGACTCTCAGCATGTGCTCATCCCTCAGTGGAATACATCCCACTTACACCTCCTGGAATTCTTCGTGATGGAAGTCAGCAGGTCTCACCATAGAACAGTTCTTCTAGTGTGTGAGGCTTGCAATGTGCAAGATATAGGCAAAAAAGTTTGTTCAATGTGGACAATACCAAATGACAGATAATAGAACATTCACTGGACTTCTAAGGAAGAAACAATATACAAGCACATTTCAATTTAATATAAATAATAACGAGGTCTATTATGTTAAAAATAAATTTTAACAAGTGGTTCACAGAATGTTCCTATTTGTATGAACTTATTCTTCCTGAAGTGATTATATGAAAATTATACTGTATCTACTCTAAACTAGTGTGCTTAAAAATCGATACATACAAGGTGAAAACTTTTAGTAAGAACAGTTTAAGGAATGCAGTAATTTGAGGGGCCATGCCCAAAGCAACATGAGAAAATGCACTCATGGGAAGATGGATTCAAACTGGAGTACTTGTGCTGAAAGGACCAGAAGCAATTCAGCCTTGACAGAATTTCTTAAATGTCTTGTTGGGGTTTCCCTAGAATTTTGTACATTTGGGAAAATGCCTTTGGATAAGAGAGGCTTCCCCAAGAGCCCCCAGTGAGTTAGGTGCAAGTGTCTCCTTTTGGGTCCCTGTGGTCCTTTCAGTGCTTGAGGCCCGCTGCACTTGGCACAGGGGCAGGAGATGGGAGAAGGCTGTGAAGAGCAGCTTTGGCATCTGCCTGGGCCTGCGCAGACCAGCCCAAGCACCTGCAGCAGAGTGTATTACTGCCCTTTCAGCAGAGGTCTCAGCAGCATCATCTCTATCCAACTGAGAGCCCCAAATCTCTTTTTTGAGTGCAAAGGCCTTTATGCACACCCTAACGAAATCTTCCATATCTGGTGTGTTTTAACTCCTGGCATCTTGCTTGCTGGGAGCTTCAAGTGCAAAGACCACAGCACCGAGCTGGGCTGTGGGCGCCCAGCAGCGTCCAGAGTCCATCCCTGCAGACTTTGCTGATCTCGGTGTGTCCTGGGCTGTCTTAGGCACTCGGGGCAACGGATTCCTTCCAACATGGTACATTTTGGGGAGGGTGGGGTGGAGTGGGGTGGGGTGGATCTCAGAGCACGTGGCAGCGTGTGCAAGGGCCCTTTGTGACATGGGTCCTTGGTAACACAGGTGCTGGCAGTGACGCGGCCACGCCACAGTGCTCGGTGCATGTGATGGGACAGGACGTGCCAGAGCTGTGCTGTGAGGAGCCCCACGCAGCCAGCTCGCTCCTTGCTGACCCAGAGCTTTTCCGAGGCACTGCTCCTGCGGCTGGCCTTGCGGCCAGACTGCAGCACTTCTTGACTTGCAGCTTTTCTGGAGCATCTGTCCTGAAGGTGCCCTTGAGGGCAGAGTAGGATGGCAGGCAGAGTGCTCAAACTGTTAAGAGTGTTTAGGGGGAAAAACAAGAGAGGCCCTGCAGCTGTCCCAGCACAGCAGACTGAAGGGCCGGAGCAGTTGCAGCCACTGCAGGATGGTAAGTGGCAGAGCTGGGCCACAGGGCTTCTGCCTGCAGCCAGCTTGGCCCCATGCCATGCCATGCCATGCCATGCCATGCCATGCCATGCCATGCCATGCCCTTCCCTGTGGACATGCCCATAGACAGAACCAAACAGGGGCTGGGCTTACCTCCCCGGTGGTGGCCATGCTCCATCCCCAGGCCATCCTGGGGCTGTCCCTGCCTGGGGAGTGCAGGGCTGGCCCGTGTTCTCCAGCCTCTCCCACAGCCCCTCAGCTCTGGCTGCGCTCCCTCTTTGCTAGATGCAGCTGTGGAGCGGAAACAAGAGCAGGAGCCCGCCCGTGGCCGCTTCCGCAGAGCAGCGCAGGTACCTGCAGCCAACCCCCCCTGCTGTCACTGCTCGGCCGAGCACCACGCCTGGAACTCTCCAGGGAACGTCCCTCTCTTCTTACCCTCCATTCTGCTGCAGATATTGCTGAGGTTCCTGTGCGTGCGGCGTAGAAGGACCACCACCAAAGCAACTGAGGGCACAGCTGAGGCTGACTCCAGGCTGAGCGAGAAGCAAGCAAAGCCTGATGTTAGCACAGCGTCCACAGAGTGCACAGAAAACTCTCACAGGGCAATGGTTCACAGGGCACTGACTGAGGACGTGGCCATCACGAACACTGACACCAAAGTGGCTCAGGGAACCTCAAAGACTAACACCACACCCACTCTGGCGCTTGCCCCCACACTGGATCTTTTCAAGCAGACGGGTGTTTATTGTCAGCAGCGGGTAAGCCCTGAGGCCGGGGCTGGAGGCCTTCCAGGATGGCGTGGCCCCTCAAAGCACAGCCACCGGGCCAGCTCTGCCTTTGAGGCCAGCGCTGTGTGGTGGGAAGGGAATCATTTCTTGGGGGAAACTGGGCAAGTTGCTCCCTTGGATGGCACTTCAAGTCTCCCCATGCCTCCTCCAGGTGCCAGCCCTGGTGAGGGACATTCACCAGAGGCTTGTGTCCCGTGGGACTGTGGATGCCGGGCTGCGCATGAACATTCGGAGGCTGGCTAAAGAACACCCTGCTCATGTGGCGCTGACCCTGCTGCGCTGTGCCCCATCGTGTGACAGGTATGGGGCGTAACTGCCTTGAGAGCTCAGAGCTCACCCACCGGCCTTTAGAGCCCATGGGCCTGCAGAGCCTGTCCAGTGGGCTCTGCCAGACAGGCAGAGAGCTCCAGGACTCACAGGTCCCTCTGCTTCCTGAGCCTGCTGCCATGCTCCCTCCCTGCCCCTCGGGACACCGGGGCTCTGTCACCCAGCCTCATGCAGCTGCACAGGCCATGGTACTGGGGCTGAGATCCCTTTGACATGCAGCTCTGGTCCCACAGAGCTGCTGCAATGATGTGGAGGACCATAGGATCATGGGGACCAGCGGCTGAGAGTGTCTTTCCAACCCTGCTCAGTGCAATTCAGGACTGGCCACTGCACAGCAGATCCACTTCCAGTGGGGACAACAAGGCTGTCTTTGCCCTGGCCGTGAGTTTCTGAAACTCGCCTTTGCTTGCCCCCAGGTCACCTCTCCAGAAGCTCTCCATCCCCTCCCCATCCTGCATCTCCCTGCTTAAGGCACTGGGCTGAAACGTGGCCCAGGCAAAGGCTCAGGGGCAGCAGGCTGGGTGCTCCCCCTGCCAGGCCCTGCCACATGGACACCCTGGCACTGAACGCTGTCTTAAGGTGCTTTGTCTTTTGCAGGCAACTGTGGTGCTGTGGGTGATTGCCAAGGTGCCCGAGTGCCAGCACACAATAACCTTTCATTCCGCCCACCTGCTGGTGGCTCTGCTCTTCCAAGTTTTCGTCACCACAGAGCAGATACCGGAGGACGTTGAAAACTTCTGGAGAGCGTGCCAGGAGGAACACTGCCTTCCCACTAAGCCCAACAGGTCCCACTTGTCCTGTCCTTCCCACGCCCTTGTGCCCAGAGCCAGTGCTCCCAGCGTGACCTGGGCTTTGCTCTGCACACAGATTTGCGGTGCAGATCATCAAGGCTCTGCTCTGCCGCCTGTGGTGTGACGATGAGGTGCTGTTGGCTATGGAGCGCAAGCGTGTCTGGGACACCCTGCTCTGTGCCGACACCCACCACTATGCAGTGGGTCTGCTGGCCAGGTGAGACTGTTCCTCCCTGCTGCCCGTGGCATTTGTGCTCAGAGTGCCCCACGCAGTCCCTGTGGTTGTGGCCACGTGGGCCTTGTCACTGAGGGACAGCAGGGCAGACTGGAAAAAGCTGCGAGAGGAGGGTGCCCAGGAGCAGCCGCCTCCAAAAGGGTCCACGTCCCCTCGCAGGCTGCCGGGCAAAGATCACACCTCTGTGAGTCAGTCCTGACACAGGTTTGCCCGCCTGGCTCAGGGCCTTGGTGCCTTTTTCCCCCTGCCAGGGAGCTGCGCCGTGGCTTGACCCGCTTATGTACCCCGATGACAATCTGCCTGCTCAAGCTGCTCATCAGGGAGCAGCCCCGCTGGGATCTGCCTGCCCTGGCTCTCCTTGTGGAGGTGAGCCTGAAGACCAGCGCTGCCTGCCTGAGCTGCCTCCCAGCTCTCTGGCCTCTCGTAGCTGCAGCCGCCTGACACGGTGCTGCACCTGGTGCTGCTGCCTGGGCCTGGCGCTGGGCAGTTGCAGGCTCCTGCCAGCGGCTCCCCTGTCACTGCCCTTTGCCTTTCAGTTCCTGGATGTTCTGGACTTGAATGTGTGCGCTCGCAGGATGCTGACGATCATGTCAAAGCACCTGCAGGGCGAGTGCAGGGAGAGGCGTCGCCTGGCGCTCAGAGGCTTCGTGGTGCTCAGCAAGTCTCCCTTGATGGTGAGAAGGGGGCAGTGGCTGAGGCCGCGCTGGCAGCGTGGGGCTGGGGAACAGAGCCCCTTGGGCTTGGCTGGGCTTTGCGAGCTGAGGCAGCTGCTGCCAGCTCTCCTGCCTCCTGGTTCAGCTGCCCCAGTGCTTCGGGACGCGCCTTTGGCTTCTGGGCCCTGCAGCAGCAACAGCAGCAGCAGCAGCAGGGTGCAGTGCCAGGGCGGTCTCAGCGCTGAAGCCCTTCATGGATTCAGAGCACAGCCTTGTCTTCCACACAGGCCGAAAGCCTCTGCAACCTGTCTCCAAAGTTTCTGGAGCTCCTGAGCGATGCAGACGGAGAGGCGGTCAGGATGACCCTCTCTGTGTTCAGGAATGTGCTCCAGGACAAAGACATCCTGGTGTCCACGAGATGCAGCACCAGTGCCCCGATGCTGGCTGAGCTGCTTGTGCCACTCTTTGACAACGTAAGGCTCTGTGCCCCTAGCCACAGGCACTGGATGCTGCCCAGAAACTTTGTGCCCTGTGGATTTTGGGCCTTTGCCCAGGTGAGCCGGGAAAAGGTGATCTTGAAGCTTCATCTTCTTCTTTGCCACCAGGACAACAGGCATGTGCAGCTGCTTTCCATTCAGCTGTTTGAAAAGGTGATGGAGCTAAGAGTGAAGACGGGAAAAAAGCTCCTGAAGACCATTGTGAAGCAGAGCCTGTTGTCACTTTTACCCTACCGGCGTGATGAGAACCAGGACGTGGCAGAGGTGAGGACTTGTGGGCTGCTCATGTCCCCCAGGGCGCAGGCTTGGCTGCCCAATGCCCTGGCACCTGGCAGGCTCCAGCCTCCCCTGTGGCAGAGGGACGCGGATCCTGCATTGCCCTGGGCTGTCGTGCCACCTCTGGCTCTTTGCTTCTCTCAGGCCTCTTACAAAACACTGCTTTGTGCAACTCGGTTCCTCAAGAGGAGGGATCTCGAGCAGGTGCTGACAAGGGAGCAGGCGCTGAAGTTCAACGATGGCCTGGTAAGGGCAGCCTGGAAGCCCCAGGCGCAGCCTGGAGAAGCAGCCTGCCCCCGGTGCTCAGTGTGTGGGGCTGGCAGCTGCGCCCCTGCCCAGTGCCACAGCCAAAGGCACCGGCCTGAGCCCCACACGCTGCTCCCTCCCATGGGATGATGCGCAGGCTCCTGCCCGGGCTCCTCCGGCCCCGATGCGGTGCCGATGGAGTCCCGGCCCAGCCGGGCCGCAGGCACGGCTCCCCAGGCAGCGCCCGGCGCTCTGCCCAGCGACGCAGAGCCCGGCACCAGCGGCAGCCGCTCGGGGGTCAGGGCTGTGGGGCAGGGGAGGCCAGCGCTGGGGGCAGGCAGCGCCCGGCCCAGGGGCAAAGGCAGCGCCAACTCTTCCCTCTGTGCTCTCTCTGCAGCCGGGAGAGGACGAGAGCCGAGCAGCCGCAGCGGGGCCTGCTGTGCCTGCAGAGCCCGCCGGAGCCCCAGCGAGGGGCGGCCAGGAGGTTCATTGGTGAGCCACGAGCCCGGGGTCCCTTCCCTGCCATGCCGGCCTCGTCGCGGCTCGGCCCCAGCCCAGGTGCTGCCCCCGCAGCGGGAGCCAGGCCGGGGCTGGTGGAGCCACGGCTGCCCTCAGGGCTGCTGCCGTTCTCTCCAGCCGAGCCTGGGGCGGCAGGATGTGGCAAGGGCCCGGGCTGAGCGCTGCTGGGGGAGGAGGGCGTGCGGCCTCAGGGCTGGCTGCGCCCGGGGCGGGCAGCTGTGCTGCTTGGGGCCACGACAGGCTCTGTGTTCCCAGGGATCTTCAGGCACGAGGTGACGGGGCAGCAGCAAGAGCTCCAGCCCATCCGTGAGGGTGAGTGAGGGCAGTGCGGTGTCAGCAGGGTGTGGCGGGGGAGCTGCAATCCCTGTGCGCCTGCTGAGGGCTCTGCTCCCCGTGCACATGAGGGATGGCGTGGGCAGAGCACACAGAGCTTTCAAGGAGCCGTGGGGGATCTGTGGCCAGCACCTTGCGGCTGATCCCATTTTCTCCTGCTCCTTCCAGGCCATGGCAAGAGCTGGCTGCCATGGTCCTGGCAGGAGGTTCTTCTCGGGCTCTTGTGTGGATCCCAGCACTGACCATGGCTCTGTTCCTCTCTCTTCCAGCCCTTCAAGTGCCTGGGAAAGAAGAGGTGTCTCCTTCACTCAATGCTGCTGGAGCTCCAGACTCAGCTGATGCTGCTCCCAGCTGAGCCTGTGAGGAGCTCCACAAGCTCCTCCTGCCTCCCTCCCTTGTGACAGCTCCCTCCCTTCAGCCCATCCTCTTCTTTCCCTTCCAGCTCATGCCTTCGCTTCACTTTGCTTTAATAAAGTTTCTCTTGTTCGCTTTCCCCACGTCTCTGTGGAGCTACGGTGAGCAAACTGAAGCCCTGGGAAACAGCAGCCCTTGCTGTTTTTTTCTTTCATGTTGTCCTGTGTCCAGTCAATCAGGGGAACAAGGGCAGATGAGGCTGAAAAGGTCCCTGTCCTGCAGGTCCAGTTGCACAACGTGTTGGGAGTTTGTCCTGGTTTGAAAGTCAGGTGTCTACAAAGAAAGCAGGAGCCTTCCTTGAAATGAAAAATGGTTTCCTGGATTAGGTTCGGGTTCGGGTTCGGGTTCGGGTTCAGGTTCAGGTTAGGGTTAGGTTTCTCTGGAAACCTATACATTAGGGGAAATGCCTTTGGATAAGAGAGGCTTCCCCAGGAGCCCCCAGTGAGTTAGGTGCAAGTGTCTCCTTTTGGGTCCCCGTGGTCCTTTCAGTGCTTGAGGCCCGCTGCACTTGGCACAGGGGCAGGAGATGGGAGAAGGCTGTGAAGAGCAGCTT
>JAODLH010001966.1:269685-283295 GCA_027575645.1 Cossypha caffra
TTCTTGGTTCCTTCCTTCCTTCCTTCCTCCCTCCCTCCCTCCCTCCCTCATTCGCTCCTTCCCTCCTTCCTCCCTTCCTCCCTCCCTTCCTCCCTCCCTCATTCGCTCCTTCCCTCCTTCCTCCCTTCCTCCCTCCCTTCCTTCCTCCCTTCCTTCCTGAAATCCTTCCTTCCTTCCTGGAATCCTTCCTTCCTTTCCTTCCTTCATCAGTAGTGTTTGAGGCTCTTAGAGGAGACATCCATGACACTCTTGCACAAGCACTTCTGCTATCAACAAACAGGATTTTATCTGTGAAGAGTGATTAGCATAAACCCACAGAATTACTGAAATGTTGAAAATGCAGCTGCTCTTGATACACTGTCAGTAACTCATTAATTCCATGAGTGGTTCTGAGTACAAATGTTGTGGATTTAACCCAAACCACATGTTTTGCACTCTTGACAGCTCTGCTTGAAGCTGCACAGAATCTTGGCTTTGGAAATCCTGAAAGGCAAAAATTCTCACTGTCTCTGTTCTGCAATCAAATACCAACTCAAAGCTGGACAAAAAGATTCTTGTAGGAATTACTACATGACAGACTTGTTGTCCCAACAGACACCTCCCTTTTCTAGGAAAAAAGAGGCTATATCTTTAAAAGCTAATTCATTTTTTCACCTCTGTTGGAGACATAGTGCCATTACTTATTTTGAGAGCAAGCTGGTGAAGTGGTTGTGGAAGGAAAGGATCCACTAGATCCAGGCATGATCAGTATTAAACTTCACAGAGAATCAGAATATAGATATAGGTAGATATAGATGCAGCTATAGATAAGCACAGAATTAATACTGTCCTCTGCGAAAAAGCTAAAATTCACTTTAGCACTGGCTATATTTATGTAAGATTTGCATTAAAAATGAACCTCATTACTCTTTCTCACATATTCACTACAGCCTGAGCTAGCATCCATCACCGTTCTTGAATTGCCAAGAAGTTGGCTAATCATCCATTTCATTACTCTTTCTGGCAGCCGTGCAAGATGGCACACAACTGGAAATAAGCTCTTGAAAGTTCCAGAGTGTTCTCTGATTAGTGGGAATTAATGTGAATCAGGATTTGAAGAGCCAGCAAGCAGATTGCAGTGCATAATGTTTTCAAAGGAAACCTGATTTCTTACTGGAAAAATGAACAGGATGAGTGATGTACCTTAGATTAGCTTGGTGGTAAGAACCTCCAGGCTCAGGGACTGTCTGCTCTGTTTTCACTCATACCCTGGGTGGTTGCAGCCACCTTTGGGTGTCAGTTCCCAACCAGAGGATTGAGTTCATTCTGGGGACAGAGCCCCGTGGTCGTGCACACTGGACACCTTAGCTTTGTGGTGCCAAGAACATCCCTGCATCTGCAGTGACTGGATGCCAGGCACCCACCAAAGCTACTCTTTCACTCCCCTCCTCGGGTGGACAGGGGAGAAATAATATAACAAAGGGTTCAAGAGTTAAAAACTAGGAGAGATCTCGCAGCAAATACCATCACAGGTAAAACGGACTGAACTTGGGGGTATTAACTGAACTTATTACTAAAGAAAGCAGAGCAGGATAATGGGAAGTAAAATAAATCTTAGAAACATGGGGCATAGGGGTTAGGTCAGTTCATCACGTGTTTTTTCTCCAGCTGCCCAGGGAGAGTTGTTGCTCTCCTGCTGCACGGTGGAGTCCCTCCCATGGGAAACAGCTCTCCCTGAACTGCTGCCATGTGGGCCACACTCCCATGGGGCCAGTCCTTCAGGCACCGCCTGCTCCCGTATGGGCCCCTCTCTTCACAGGGTCACAGTCCCTGCTGGGATCCTGCTGCGGCACGGGCCTCCCACCAGGTCACAGTCTCTCTCAGGCATCCTCCTGCTCCAGCATGCAGCCTTCCAGGGGCTGCAGGTGGATCTCTGCATCCCTGTGGATTTCCATGGGCTGCAGGGGCACAGCTGCTTTGCTATGGCCTTAACCATGGGCTGCAGGGTAAGCTCAGCTCCAGCACCTGGAGCACCTCCTGCCCATCCTTCTCCACTGACCGTGGGTTCTGCAGAGCTGCTCCTCTCACATACTCTCACTCCTCTCTTCAATATCTGCAATTACATCTGTGCAATAACCTTTTTTTCCTTCCTAAATGTGTTTTCTCAGAGCCATTACCACAGTCTCTGATGGGCTCAACCTTGGCCAGAGCTGGGTGCAACCAGCAGCATTGGCTCTCCTGCACTTGGAGAAGCTTCCAGCTGCTTCTCACAGAAGCCACCCCTGTAGCCCCCTGTTTCCAAACCCTGGCCACACAAACCAGATACAATCTCTGGGCTGGGCTGGTAGCAGTGGAGGGCAAGTGATCCAGGGCCAGCACAGAGGGGGACAAAAAACTTCAGGGCTTAGATAACCCCAACACCTGGACTAACTGAACTAGCTCCTTGTTTTCCTCCAGAGACCAAACTGAACCATTGCATTAAGCACATTCCTTTCCTGGTTGGGAGCAACTCCACCATCACATTTTGGTGCTCTCCTGTAGTCAGTTTCTGCAAGACATTTGTGTTACAGAAACAGGTTACAGAAACGGGTTCAGCCCGTCAGGGGCCATGAATGCTGCGCTTGACATTGCACCTGGGATGAGATCCTGTGTGGGCAGGTGTGCCATCACAGAGCTGGGACCATGGCTGGGGCTCCCCAGCTGCCTGTGAGAGCAGAGTTTCTGTGAGAGCCGAGGAAACTGCAGGGTTCTTGGCTGCTGGCTGTGTGTGCTGTCCTGGTGCAGCTGCTGTGGGATCCTGTGAATTTTCTGGCAGCAGAATTCAACATAAGGATTGATTCAAAAACAAGTAGATGAAAGACTAATAGAAGAAACATAATAAAATACTTCCCAAAACCACATTGCCTTAAGCAAGCATTTGGAAGCTGCTTTCAGTTTCTTCTTTTAAAGAAGGCTTTTGTCTGGAATTAGGTGCTCCCCTGAGTTCCGAGTTGACGCCGGAAAAGCTGCCAACTGCACAGGACAACACGTGAGATTAAAGAAATATGTTGTTTCCTTGCGCTGCAGTTCCTGGGAAAAGCATGTGAGATTAAATAAATATGTTATTGCCTTTGCACTGCAGTTCCTGGGGGAAAAAAACATCACCAGTAAATCATCTGGGCTCAGAAAAACAGCCAGGGAAATACACTCCAGAGCATTGAGCTTGTAGTGTTGTCAAATTTCTTTTTTTCCCCCAACAACCTTTTATTACACATCTGAAATGGTGTAACTGAATTCTGCAGAAGAGTTTTTTTTTTCTCTCTTGTTGGCAAGACATGTGAGAAATAGATTTGTAAATTATTCTCAAAGTATGACTGAAAGCACCCACAGTCTTATACATCTGTATGCGAACTCTGGGATAAGGTGTGCTGACTTAGAAAGGCCACGGAATAAAGAAGACATTGTTGAGAGAGATTGAACTAGAAACAGGTTTCATACTATGGCCTTTAAAAAAAACAGATATTTTGGAGAATTAGAACTGTGAAAGATGTGGCAAGACCACGTGGGGTAACATAATAGGTGATTGGTGTTAGAAGTGTTAGCAGCAATGTGTGGCAAAAGCTAATAGGCTGAAAAACATTTATAAGGTATTGTAACCAGGAAATAAGTTGGCTTCTGATAGAATGGCACTGAGTTTTACATTTCATATATTTCACCCTTCAGTGAGACTGATAATGGAATAAAATCTTTTAAAAGACCTCTCAGTTGGCTTGTCTCTGTAGAGGTGGGATTTTCCAACAAAAACACACAACTTGACAGTGTGGTTGATGAGGTGAGTTCACACACCTCAGGTCACAGGCACTCTCGGAGAAATGGATGTATTTTTTTCAGTCAACTGCTTTTTTGTTCTTGTTGCTACGTGTTCTTATTTTGCCAATTAACAAAACAAAGACGAATTATATTCAGACCAGTTTCCTTTTGCTGTAGCTCCTTTTCTATTTTTCCAGAGGGGAAAGAAATCATAAAAGTTCACTTCCCAAGCAAACCTCCTTAGGTATTCATTTGCTGTTAAGAGCAAAAAAAATCAAGATGCAGAAAGTGCAAAATACAATTTATATGGAATTAAAAAAAAATATTGGTGAACATCTATGCATTAAAATATGTAGCATAGATATATGCAAAGAATAATTTTATTTATGCAGGTCTAAGAGGCACACTGCATATGCCCATGGTGATACCAGAAGTCACATTGCTTTTCTTTATTGTGCCTATTTATTTTATAAAATGCCTATATATATGCCTATACACAGCCATATGTATGCAGAGGTGGATCTTTGCAGTTCTCTGTAATGCATAAATATCTGCAGAGATGCACACATGCATCTCTTTTGGGTTTTATGGTATTTTAGGGGTTTATCATAAGTGATACATTTTATTACTACATATGGAACTGAGCTCGTTTCAATTTTCTTACAATTTTAAATGTCTTTTCTGTTTCCAGTTTCTGGTTTCTGCACAGCACAGAACTGGTCTCCAGAGATTACTCTCCTTAAAACAGATGATGCACATCAAGAAGAACAAAGCTATTTAATAAATTAATCATAAAAAGATGGTTAATAGTCAGACACTATTAGACAATATGTTTGATTTGGGACATGTTTTCAGTGAGATTGTCAGATTTTTTCATCAAACATTTAAATCCTGCTAAAAGAAGTGAAATATCAAGGTCAGGTCTGAAACAGTTTCATTCAAAATGCAAATGCTGTGTGACCTTCCCATGCTCTTGGTTTGTGTCAGTGTAATTTTACTGGTCCAGTTTTATTGTATTTGTCTCAGGATGAGGTGCTGAAAGTATTGAATTATCTTCCCTTGTATCTTTGTCCCCCCTTCTCCATTCTTTTTTAGTAAGTTTTAAATTAGAAAACATATACTAAGAGATAGTTCAAAATGTTAAGGAAATTAATGTTGTGTATCTCACACACTGAAATTAGAACTGCAGGAATTGTTTCTCTTCATAAACTGTGATGACTTGCACTCACAGCCTTGGAGTCAGCACATGGTAATTGCATTTGTATGTCATATTCAGTACTACCAAAAATCACCCACTAAAATCGTTAGAAGGAGCTCTGTCATCACTCCAAAATGAGGGTCACCACTTTATGGATTGCAGCCTACATCTCTGAAGGTCTAATTGGGCCAAGGCCAGTCCCAGCTACCTTTTATTTTCTCCTTTGGAATCCCAGTACCACCCATCTGTGCTCCATAGAACATTAACGCCCGATTACAGCTCTCCTTGCTGTGTGTTTAAATGATGGGGGAACATCCAAGAAGCTCTGCTTTAGGGTGTTCCAGAGAGGTGTAAACCCTGAAATTCCCATGCAGTGAAGTCATGTGTAAACAGGGGATCCTGCTCTAAATATTCCGCATTTTACTTGGGAGATGAAATTGTTAGCCTTTGTTTTCAACTTGCTCTTGTTTCATAGGAGATTTTTAAGCTAAAAATAGAAATAAAACCAGGACTAAAAGTATTTGTAACTACCTGGAGGAAAGCATCACACATACACATACATACACACACACATATATATATATTTATTATTATTTTTTTAACAGCTTTAAATGTGCATCTGCAATATTTTCGTTTGCTTCAAATTTTTGCTGTTTAAATACCATCCCATCCATCCAAATGAAAGACTACCAGCCAATTACCCAAATGCTGTTTTGAGACAACCAGTTTCTCAATGCAGAATCTGAGGTTCTTATGTAGCAGAACTCCCAGTGGTGTCAGTTTATAATTAACTGTTTCTACACCATTATTCCCCAAAAGCCTTTGGTTTCAGAGGCTCACAGCTAATATTCAGGATTTGTCAAAGCCCATGTCCCTTGCTGCACTGCAACTTTTTACCCAACCCAGTCTGATTAAAGCTGGCATATGCTTACATTCATACATTTCACATTTTGAAATATTTGCAATAAAATTAAAGCATCTCCTGGTTGAGAAGAAAGGCATGTAACCCTTATATACTTTTGTGTACAAACTTCAGATAAATGTTTTTTTGAACTCCATGAAGGAATTGTTTCTCAGTCACTTCAGGGTGATATGTTCTGAATGAAAGCACTGCCCGATACTGTGCACAGTCCACCCTAAAAAAAAGTTTGGGGTGGTTCTCTTTTCTTTTTGCTTTTTTAAACCAAATGAGAATATAACCAGTGTTCCTAGGTTTTTATTACTTCCTTTTACTGAGCCATATTACACACCCAGCACTGTTTCCATATGCTGTTAAATTTCAGGTAGGAACGAGGGGTAGTGGTGGATAAAGTGTGGGATCCCTGGCACAATGCTTAACATCTGCTCAAATAAAACCAAAAGCACCCCAAGATGCACATTCACATTTACCAGCCATGAGATTTGGAAACTGGCCTTGCTCCAGCTGGAGAGGCCTGATTTGGAAGGCTGTTTACAGTTCTTCACACAGCTCTGAAATGGCTCACACAGCAAAGGGGAGAATAAAGCATATGGCCGTGAGAGAGATAAAAGGACCAGGAGATAATGGATCTTTGCAAAAGCAGGGGAAACTGCAGGGGCTTGGCATCTCCTGGGAAAGTGGGACATGCAGCAGAATCTCAGTGAGGTGACACGAGGTACACAGAAGCCTGGGTGAGTGGCTGTGGAGCTGGAATGAGCCAGTGCTAAATGAGGAAGCAAAGAATGCTGGCAGCATTTCCTTACAAGACAGTGAATACAGTGTGAGAGATGAAGCTGTTAACGTCATCAGCAGAAAGGCAATGCAGAAAGCCTGACAGCTGGCAGGAGAACATAGACATTAGTAAAGAAATAGAACAAAAGCAGGTGAATCAAGGGGTACGTTGTGTTTTCCCTTTCCTCATTAAAATTCTGTTCTTGCCAGGGCAGCACGCAGCCCCTGAGAAGGCAAAACGTGGCACACCACAGCAAAGCCAACTGGAGAGCCACCAAGAGAGTTACCAGATCCATAATTTGAATTTTAGAAGCTTTTGATACTTCAGTCTCCAGTTACAGCATCAAAGCTGCTTCAAAGTGGGCCAGGACTGATGTAACTCCACAGACCAGGTGAGAAACACAGAGGTGTTTTCCTCCAGCACTGGCCCTCAGCAGGACGTGGGCACCCTGTGTGCCCTCCACTGTGTGCCACAACATGTTTCCTGGAGGGAGAGGTTCTGCTGGAGCCAGGAAATAAACAAGCAGATGGATGGATGGATGGACAGCAGTTCAGATCTGGGTCTGCAAAAGGGGGTTGCTAAGGGAAGCCACAAAATCTCCCATCTCAGCCTTGGGATACTATTTTGTTCCCACAGCAATTCCCACAGAAATGGCTGCTGAAAAGACAATTTACTTCTGTAAATGCCCGCTTTAAAATGATAGTGTCGTGTCATGCAACTAGTCTGAAAGGGAATCAATAGAGGCTTTCTCCCAAACCTCCTGAATTAAAAGCAGGAATCTAACAAGAGAGGATGGTGTTACAGATTTTATCCAGATTCTGATGCCAGCTGTTCTTTTGCTTACACAGTTATCTGCACATTTTTCCATCTCCTTATTTTTAAAAGGATGACTTTTGACAGAAATGCCCCATGTGGGCACCCAGCAGGATTCAGATTAAGGAGCTCCCTGGGTTTATGCAGAGACAGAGAAGCACTTGTCTGTACTTGGGCCCAACAAACAGATGGGATCTCACTGTCCCTGGGGGCACAGCTCCAGTTTAACAAAGTGATCACAAACAGTTTTCTGCTCCTAAAGCATTGTCCAGATAAAACAAATCCCATCCCACCCGTGCTACAGCACAGACAGAAGTAAGGAACTAATTCCTGCCACCATGACCAGCTGGATAGAGTGGATAATGAGACCAGAATGGATTCACAGGACATAGATAAATCATCATAGTTTATGGGAGAAGGAATGGCTAAAAAACATTACATAATTTTATCACAGGTGATCCATCCTGTTCCTTGTCTCTCCAGGAAAAGAAAATAATTTAGTCCTCATGTTTTTCTTCAGACAGATGCATAAAGACAGGATTTGCCATATTGTACCTGTCTATCAATTACTGTTCCTGACACAGTCTGGTTAATACAACACATTTACATTATTATGGAAAATGGTAATTTCCTCAATAGTAGCCCTGGATTTTGACTGGCAACAGTACAACAATCAGCCTTTTCTTGCATTCTAGGAGTCACTGTTACACCTTATTTTTTAAAATATTCCACTGTTAGAAGACCTGCAGTCTGAGCTGATTCAAGGTATAGACAAGGCAGAATGGGAGAACGGCGCAGCTGCAATTCCTATTTAAAATTACCATAAATCAGTTAGTTGCACAGTCAAACTTCCTAAAACTTCCTTCTGCTTCCTTAGAAGAGTCTAACTAGGAATCAAACACAGGATAATTTTGTCTCCAGGGATTTTTGAGCCTCTAATACCACTTTAGCCAATTTTTAACAGGCTCTTGTTTTATAAGTGCATTTGTATGGAATGTGCTGTTATCACAGCAACTTGTAAAACCTCCAAGGTTTTCCAGTGTTGGATTGTGGTGGTTGGGGGGCTTATAGATATACTTTTTTTTTCAATAGTCACCATCTAATTCTGTTTCAGACAGACACGGGTAGGGATAGGAGGGTTCAGTTCTGTGCCCCTTCACAGTGATGTGTTTAAAACCTTGGTCTTGGAAAATTTTTGATATCTTCAAAGAAGTTTTACAGAATAGAGAAAGTGGACGAGGAAAATATTTGCAGGGAGAGTGTAACTGTGGAAGTTGTGAGCTGCCTTGTCACTCTAAAAATGGGCAGGATTGGATCCAAAGTTTGTTCTTGACTTTAAAGGCTAACTAAAAAGAGAAGTTCAAATGCTGTTGGAGGCTGAGTATGATCCATCCCATCACAGACCTCTTCTATCACCACCAATCTAAGGGTGTCATAAAGCTAAGGTTCAGGATGAGGAAAATACCAGGACCTGCTGATTTAAAAGTGCCCTACAAACCCTGGGATATTTCTGCAAGAGTGCACCATCCTCATCCTCACAACACAGTGGTGGTTTTCTGTGTTCCTGATAATTCTTTTCAAACCTTGAACAGAAACAAAAATGCCTAGTGATGAGATCAGAGATTTAGTTATTACTTTACAATGTCTGCAATAACTGAACCTTTTTCAACTTGAAGTAGTGTAATAGTTGAAGCACTGATGTGAAACTAAGGCAGGAAAATAAAAAAAATGCAGCCTACTTTTACTACATTCTTTAAATCCAGGCTCCTTTCACTTCTTTGGAGACTTGCAAAATGAACCATCAATCTCAAACTATCACCTCTTTTTCTAACTTGATTTTATGCTATCAAGTATCTGAAAAGTACAGTCATCCTAGGTGTTTCTGGGAACATCTCACCCTGTATAATTCTCAGCTTCTGTAATTAGTTAAGCAGACACATGTTTTCACTTGATTCTGGATCAGAACAATAATCAGTACATGAGAAGGGAGAGTAGTTCCTAAACTCTCTTCCAAACATCTCCCTGACAGAGATGTTGAGGTGCAGTGAAGCTGGCCTGGAGTGCAAACCCTGAACCCACTCACCAATGCCAGATTTGGTAGCGTTATCTTTGTCATTCATGGCAGTGTCTGTATTTCATGGCAAAACCTGTCCTTCAGGCTGCCTTCCAAACACAACAGTAATGGCTCAGAAGCTAACACTATTACTGAATTTTGAAGGAATCACAAAAGTTTTATGACCTAATCCCCCAGGACTGTTTGACACCAAGGTGTGAAAATTGCAGGAAGCAACCCACAGGTTATGTCTGCAGTGCCCAGCACAGCCTGCAAATGGGAGGTTGATCTCTCTGTTCACAAAATTAGACAGAGATAGCAAAGTAATTGACTCTTGTGAATCCCAGAAAATTAATTAGTTCCCAAAGTTCCTGGTAAAGTTCTCAAAGAAATGAAACTTGTCACCAATTTTTTTTTTCCACTTAAGAATTTCAGTGAGAGATGTAGGCTGTGTGGCACAAAGATAACTGCTTAGATAAGGGGGTTCTCTCTGAAGTCTGGTTAAAATGGAAGGTAAAATTTGAGGAAATGTTCTATCTCTCCTCTTCATCCAGTGGGCAGGGGGAGAAGGATCTATAGGGTAGAAATTCTGCATCACTAAACTCTTAATTCTCCAAATTTTGTTTGAGTTCTGGGTTATAGACCCCTACCATCCACTGTTTCAAAATATACCATGATTGAGAAGAAAAATATTCCATGAGATTGCTCTATTTTTGTTGAAGTGTGGCAAGAAGAAACTAGTGATGAATCAGGATGAAATATGTAGGAGTATTTCATCCAGAAAATGTTAGGAGAGGTGTTTTAGGGACCACTGAAGCTCCTCAAATCTGCCCTCTAGAAAGACAGAGCAGAAAATCCAGCACAAGTTTTGCTTTGGGTATTTCCAGCAGATCATCCTCGTGAGGAGTTTGCTGAGAAGTCTGAGGAACAAGAGCCCCTGGGTCTCCACCCTGTCCTCCCACTGAGGAGTGAAAAATCCTGTATCAGAAAATCCAAATCAGTTTACACTGACACAAAGCCTGACTTTAATTTCTGTAAAGGCCTAGAGAGACAGAATGACCTTTTAAAAAATCTCCCTGTGATTGAACTCTTCAAAGGATACTTGCCAGGAAACTGTAGAACAGGCTCATCAGAAAGTCCCAATTTTGAAATGCTCACTGCTTTCCTACGGACTGTGCAGAGCTGTCTGTGAAGAATTGAGTTTGTATAGAAGCCAACAAGGAAGAATTTCAAAGACTTTTCCAGTGTTTCACCGGACTAAAAACCACTTATATAAGGGTCTAATGAAGAATGTGGGAAGAGGAAGTAAAGAACAATGTTTTCCATACATCCCTGTCCTGTGCCTGAAGGAACTGCATAAGAGATGAGCCTTGTCTTTCCCTGGGAGTGAGCATTGATGGAATGTTTCATCTGTTTGACCTTCTGCTGTCACTACTTTTAGGGAGCTCTCATGAATCCATGTGAGAGCTGGATCTTCTAGCCACACCTGACTTTGCAAATTCCTGGGTCACCAGGAAGAAAAGGAACAAACATGAACACATGAGGGGAGACCCCAAAGTGCCACCAAACAGCCCAGACTCCTGCTCTCCTGCAAGCTGGGCACTGCACATGCCTTGGTAATTTATATTAATATGTCAATGCCAAACATCTCTGAGGAGACATGGAGCAGCAGCAAAGATTTACTGTCAGTCCTTTGCATGACAAGCCCTACAAACATACAAACAGATAAATATTCCTCATTTCAGAGCTGAGTCTTGCCTGAGGCAGATTTGGGAGGCCAAGAAGGATCTCACCCCTCCATGGTCCCTCTGCCCTGCTCCTCCCCACATCTCTGCTGCAGTTTTCCCTGGCAGCAAAGCCTGAACTGGAGCTGCAGGTGAGGATTCATCCTGCTTGGCAGTTCAGGGGAACCATGGAAACCGTGCAGGGCAGCTAATAATTTTTCAGAGGCAGCACTCTGCCTTCTAAAGGGATATACCCTTGGTTAATTCTTGGTTAATACCTTGGTTAATTCTTCCACCTGCCACATGCGTGGGACACACCAGAGTTTTTGTGTGCATTTCTACAAGGACCTGCAGGCAGTGCAACCTCTGTCTAGTTGTGTTTCATGGGTAAGGTTTTTTGTGTGTTTTGCAGGAAGACACAAATAGCTTTCAGGCTCTGTTGCTCATCTGCTTTGATATTGCCACACATGAGCATTGTGCTGTTCTGTGCTAGCAGCAGCAGAAACACGTGGAGTTACACAGCAGTTTTATCTCCAGTTTGTGAATCCTTCCCATCTGATCTTTCTGCAGATGAATTATTTATCTTACATAAAGTGCAGCCAGGCAGAACCAAATAATGGCCTCTGACCAATTTAAAATGGTTGATTCCCCCCCCCCCCCCTTTCATCCCTCCCAGCTCACACACATCTTCACTGGTTTTAACATTGAAAATGTCATTTTGCATGGCAAACAGGACAGGTTTGCCAGAGTGGCCCAAACAGAAAGCTAAGTGCCAGCTCTGGGAAGAGGGGTTAGGCACTGTGGACCCAGAGACCCATTCCTCTGACATTAGAAACCCAAAATATTAGGCAAGATGGGTACTGCATAAAAGACTGTAAACCACAATTTTTTTAGAAGGTTGAAGATTGTTGAGTAAATGTTACTTTTCCTGTATTAAGGCCAAATGATGCAACCAGAGATTTGACACCGAGGAAAGGAGTCTCTGTCACAGGTTTGTCTGTTGGCTTCTCTTCCACTTGCTCATTGTCAAGAGTGTGTGTTTGATTTCTTTGTATTTGTTTATGGTTGTTTGTAAAAAGGGCTTTGGGATTTCTGAAAGCTGCTGCAGAGCACAGGGAGGACCATGATGGAGCTGTTATTTGCAGGGATGGGAAGGGGGATCTAAAACAGACCCAAAAGTCTTGAAGGGGAAACCAAACCAGAAACATTTAATTCAGATACGTCTTAGTAATGGGGAGAGGAGTAAAAAGTGTCAGCAACAAAATGCCCATGGACCTCTGCTCCCTGCAGGTGTGGAGTTCACCTTGGTCTGCTCAGAGGAGGGATGGCTCCACCACAGCACTTTCTCATGAGAAATCCTGTGGTGCTTACTCCATTCTGCTTCAAATGTAATGATACTTTTTGGTGAATCTGCTTTATGTGCAAAAAAAAAATTTTTTTTGAGCAATTTTTGTTTTATTTGTTCCTTCTCAATTAGCTACAGCAACCCAAAGCAGAACAACTGAGATTTAAGTTTCTCTGACTTGATTTGTCTCTTTTATTATTTTTTTCCTTCACCTAGGTGGTGTGGTGCTACTGAAAGCCAAGAAATTTTAGGGACAGAATTGTGAAACATTTATATTCAGTTTTGAGATTATTAATAATCTTGTGAAGAGGAGAACATAAACCATATTAGGCAGATAGTAGCAATTTGACCTAGCTCTAGGGACATGAAAGAGCAAAGAAATAAACATGTGTTTATTGTTTTTTAGAAAGAAAAAATATGATCTCCATTACAAAAAGTACTCTGTCAAATATAACATGTCCCAGATTCCTTAAATTTAATTAAGTTATCCATTACAGTAAATACAATATGATGCCTTATGATATGAGGAAGAAACTGAAGTATTTTTACTACTGCTCAAGTCTATAACAAATAGGGTTTTTATTAATTAATTGATAGTCAGAGCAGGATTGCATTATTATTATTATTTTATATCTTGTTTGTCAGCCCGGACAGATATAAGAACTGCCAACTACAGTGTTCCAGGATGACTGGGCAGAATAGTACTCAAGGGGACAGGTAAATAAAGCAGCTTGTGAGTTTAGGATCTCTCCCATGTGGGTCTCTTTCAGCAGATATTAAAGATAGCTCAAAAACCCAAAAAAGATCAGCATTTCAGTGTGTGAACACTTTGGATTATATTTACAACCTCTTAGATTAAATCTTACAACCTCAGAGAAAATGAATTGCAGTAAGAAGATAAATACTGGCTTATAAAGCCAAGATTGACTTCTCTCTCTTTCCTTTCTTTTCTTTCTTTCTTTCTTTCTTTCTTTCTTTCTTTCTTTCTTTCTTTCTTTCTTTCTTTCTTTCTTTCTTT
>JAODLH010001966.1:284524-294940 GCA_027575645.1 Cossypha caffra
TCTTTCTTTCTCTCTTTCTCTCTTTCTCTCTTTCTCTCTTTCTCTCTTTCTCTCTTTCTCTCTTTCTCTCTTTCTTTTTCTTTCTCTCTTTCTCTCTCTCTTTCTCTCTTTCTCTCTCTCTCTCTCTCTCTCTCTCTCTTTCTCTCTCTCTTTCTCTCTCTCTTTCTCTCTCTCTTTCTGTTGAAAAGACTCCTACGCAAACAATAAAAGCACTTGGAGAAACTGTCAGGTTTGACCACACTGACTGTAAATGCCCCTGTTTAAAATCCTGACTATGTACACAAGGGCAATCCTTTTTATCTTCTCTGTGCTCCTTCCTCATCCACAGCCTTTTCAGGCAAAGGAAAATTTTGGCTGACATAGGGTCATGGGCTTAGGCCATTCATAAAACACCAAAGTGTGTCAATATTTTTCTGGGTCTACCAGTAATTTCACAGTGATTGTCCAGAAAACTTGTTGTGTGGACACGTTGGAGTCTTCCACATGTAAGCACATGTGAACAGAAAAAGCAGGTGTGAGAAAGGCAAAGTATTTTCTTTTGTGACAACAGGAATATGTTTAAGACTTTTTATTCCCCTCCCTTCAAAATGCAAAGCCTGGCAAGAGCCAGAGCCACTCTCACGGAGGAGAGACAGCCCAGCTGTGAGTGGGGAGCAGTGAACTGGCTGACAGCATCCGTTTTGTTTGTGCTGTTGGCTTTCCCCAGAGACCAGGCAGAAGGTTTTGTTCCAATACTTACCAGAACTGTTAATCCTTTTCCCCTGCTCACCACTGGGTTAGATCTGTGCTCATGGCTGATAAAGAACAGAGAGTCTGTGGTCAGGCTTAATTCCTCTCAGCTGGTTCTCCTCCACAGCAGAGTTTTCTGCACTAAGAGAAGCCATCTCCATTTCCTGTCTGAGCAAATCTGACACATTACACTTTTGGCAAAAGCAAAATCTCCTCCCAGTGCAAAAGTTTCTCTTCTATCAGTCCCCTCATGATCACTGACTTTTCTTTTTTCTACCTGAAAACCGTTTTCTTGTTTCAAGTCTGACAGGATTTTTGGAAGCTATTTTGAGGAATTAGTTACTTGTTTAAGTCACTTCTATTTTTTTCTTCTTCTCTTTCCTTTTTTTTTTTTTTTCTTTTCTTTTCTCTCCCCAGTTTCTAGGCCTTTTTGCCAGACATGCCTTTTTTGGGGGCAGATGTTCAGCATCCATTTCAGCTCCCAGACTGAAGCAGGAGGATAAGGCAAGCACATCTTCCTCTCATCTCACCCTGGGCACCTTAGAACTCTGGAAGGCTCAGGGAAGTTCCCTCTAGGAAATTATGAAGTGAAACTCTCTCTTTTATCAGTCTCTTTCTGTAAAAGTATGGGCTTGAGGATTATTTTTATCATCTCACAAACATGTAACTAAAAAATATGAGCAGTTTCTGTTAGGAGTGTTGAATGCAGTATCTGACAGACACGAGGCAGCTCTGTGTCTCTGGTCCAACTAGCAGTGAGGCTGAAGGTGTACCCCCAATGATTTATTTTCTTTTGAATTTTATATATTCAAAATAATTTCTTGACAAATTCAAAACATGAAAAATATGATGGTGATAAGTATTTGCTTGACTCCTTTGTGAATTACAAAAAAAGAAGGACAATAGAAAGCCAGTGCAAATTGACAATGAGAGCAGGAGAAAGAATGAGGCACACTGAGGCTTGAGACAAAAGGTGATTGTGTAATTAGTAACAAGAGTTTCCATGGTTGCTGGGGAGCTTGTTCTGATGAAGAATTTAAAAGCATCTTCATTAATTAATGGGCTATTTCTCCAGCCTGGATAGCCCCAGTTTTCACACTGTGGCAGCTCTCGTTCCTGCAAAAGGTGTTTTTGAGGGATGCTCACAGCAGTGTGAAATCCAGTGCCTGCAGATTTATCATCTCTGTCTCTGCACCATGTAAGAGCAGTTGTTTCATTTATGCATATCCGAATGCTAAGCCAATTTTATTAGCTACCTGATTAGTTTCTCATTAAGAACAAAGCCTGTGTTTTTATATCCAAAATGTCGTGTGTATCTCATAGCAATTCCAGCCAATTATCCAGGCTGCATTTCTTCCACTGGTATTTTCAGGTATTCAGCCCAGAACAGTTGCTTGCTCAGAGAAGCCCTAACCATTCTGGCAGTTCAGATCAAGCCCTATCAGCCATGAAAATGCTAGGGGACATACTGCAGTTTTCTCTTTCCAAGAGCAATCTGCTTGCATCCAGATAAAAATAAAAATATAGTGTGTTAAGGAGCTACAGGAAGCCTATGGTTTTCAAAAGGTTGGCATTAAAAACTGTGCTTGTCAGTTCATGCTGAATACCTTGTTCAGTGTACAGAGTCAGGACTCATCAAAAGAAGAATTTCTGAAATGGTAAATAGTGACCTTTGTTTTTTTTCCCCCAAAAAAACATAATGAAAAAAACAACCTTCAGTATAAAAAGTTTCTCCATGATAGCTGTGGTTGTGCATGTGAGAAGGCAAAGCAGTTAATCAGTCCTTGAGCCATTCACTTGCTGGAAATAGGCAAATTAAAAAAAGAAAAACCATTGTAGTGAACTATATTACTTGTTTAGGGAAGAATAATTTTTTTAAAAATTAAGTATTTCTTAAGAGACATTTGGTTATTGTTTATTTACATTCGATTTTCTGATGTGGTCACTGTGCAGTGTTCACAGAGTCAGAGCCAGACTCACATTGCACTTTTGAATGTGGGGGCTGAAATGGCAATTTAGAAAGAGAGTCACATTTATCTTGTGAGGCACTCTGCCTTTTAATTTGCTCTGCTCACATGTAATAATAAAAAGGTTTTTTTTACTCCAGAAGTTAAAAAAAAATTAGGGCTTGTAAGAGAATATTTCATTTCACATTTATAAGACAGCTACACCATATCGTAGGGCAAACAAATGTATTGGACAAGATAAAAGCTGGAGGAAATGGTGCCACGCTTATTGGATCTTTATTTTTCCTTATGCATTTCTAGAAACTGTATGGAAGGAAAATAACATACAGGGAGGAAAAAATATGCATGCCTGTGGTTACAATAAACTAATTGGAAGAGAAAAATCCTAACTGAAATTGCATCTGTGTACCAAAAGGAAAATCTCTACATTCTGTAAGACCTGTGTGTAAAAATACCTTATACCTGAAAACGTATGAACTGGATCTGAGTGAGACAGCTGAGGTCAGGAAGAGAGAAATAAACTGTTGAGGACAGGAACAAACCTCTCATTGCTCTGAAGTTCCTCCAAAACCCCAGTGATCAGGAGAACATAGTTTTAAGCACTGAGAAACAAACATTTTAAGACTTGGCCAATATAATTGATACATCCTGCATGAAATGCTTTTTGTATTCATGAAGATCTCATATCATGTTTATATCATTTTGGTTTTAATTTTCACTCCTTTTGGGGTGAAGGTAGTAGCTGTGGCTTACACTGTGTCCAAAGGAATAGACTGAATAGGAGGTGAAATTTATCCTTGTCAATTCAAGTTTTTGACAAGAAAAAAAAAAATTAAAGTTTTCTGCTTCAGAAAATGACACTGAAAAAACTGGGTGTCCCCAACCAGCACCTGAGAAAGGTGCTTTCAGTGGAGGGGGAGTTTCTAAACTAAATCATGGTGATGAATCCCTCAAGAAAGTACACAGAATAAGCTCTATAAAGAGGAACCGAATAAAGGTCAATGCTTTATTTTCATGTGAAACACCATTCTTAGTGTAAATCAATTCTCTGCAGTGTTCATTGGGACTGTGGTAGTGATGAGGATCAAGGTATTAGACCAGGTTGATGCTCAGAGCTGTCTAAAAACAGTTCAGAAGTCACCTGGCTATGGCATCACTCTAAACTCTTGCCTGTTCCACTTCCTCAAAGAGGTACTTCAGTAACCTAGTTCTACTGGCAAAAAGAGCTGGAAGAAGACAAAATCCCCAGTCATGATTTCAGGCTGTTACGGAAAATCACTCTTTAAATTTCTATGCACAATTATTGTTGAGGGAGGCTTAGGTGAATCCATTCAGGGCAGAGGAAAAGTGTTATGTAGATGATCTGGCTGCCTCAGGGTGCTGATGGAGAAGGCTGAACATGTTCAGTGAACTTAGAGGGGAGAAACAACCACCCACTGCTCAGGAAAGGGCTGTGAGGGCAGTGGGTGGACTGCCAGCTCCTCTGGTTGCAGAGGATGCTGTGACCAGCTCCAGTGTAACCTCATTCTGCTGCTGGTGTACTCAGTGACCTAGTGGCACGACTGAAGCCAACTTCAGAGTCTCCTCCACCTACAGCTAAATTCAGAAAACAGAAAAAAATATTCTCTCTGAAAAAGTCTTCCTTTCTTTCCCTTCCCTGTAATTTTATTTTCAGCCATTCCCAATCTAGTTGTAAAGGACTTTCTTTTATAGTTTTATTGGATTTCCATATAAATCAGTGGCAAATTAATGCCTGCAACACAGTATTGAAAGCCAGGCAACATTGATTTTGAGGAGAGGGATAAATCCCTCTGTTAGTGGTCAGATCTCTTGCATCACAGTGGTTGTGATAGTTTTCAATTTTTGTCCCGTTACGCCTTCAGAGTTCCCAAAGGTCCAGTCAGATTTAAGGATCCACTATGCATGCAGCCATGAACTGAAGCATTAACTTGTTTTTCTCTCTTTTCTGCATTTACAGGGGAGTTTGTGTTGCATTCTGGCAAATTAGCCCTCACATGTCCCACTGGTGGTTGTTCTGCAGCTCCTCCTCCTCTTCCTATGACACCGCAGTGAATAAACTTTGCCTTTGCTGGTCATGAATTTACTCAATAAGGGCTCAATGATATATTCAAAATCCTATATTTCTGGGACAGAAAAAACTCCAAAACAAACAAAATGCCCCCCAAAAAGCAGCCATTTGGATTTCCCTAGTGTCATGGGTTTTGCATTCCCAGTGCATTAACTAGAATTAATTACTTATTTCATGTTGTGAGATAGTATATAGGAGGAAGGCAAAACAGGCTTAAACTTCAAAGGGTACAAAGAAAACTTCATTACTAGAAACTATAAGGAAAAATAATAAGAATCAGAATAAAACTTTAAGAACACTTTCTTCCCCCCCCGCCCCCCAGGTTATTTTCTTTCACACCAACCATGCACAGAAACAATTCAGTCAGTTTACCATCTTTAAAACAGTCTTTCATTAATTCACTTGGGAGAGGAGACTTAACTAGGGAGTTTTGATTTCATAAATGCTCAAAAAGCACATTAAGTCATCAGCCATTTCTGACCATGTAAGCAGAAATACACTTACAGATGTTGTCCTGTTAAAAGTTAAGCAGTTTTGGGCAAGCAGTAGGAAGATGCATAGAGGCAGCAACTTGACAGCTGCTGTTTTTCCATGTGCTGGAGATGTAAGGCTCAAATACTTCTGCTCTGGGCATCACTCTCTGAAACAAGGACTCATTTTTTCCAGTGCAGCATGACACCGTGTGTAATTAGTCCTCATTACTGTATGAAATGACATGAGCAGACAAAGCCCTGTAGGGGAAAAGGTGAGCCCTGGAAGTGTTTAAATTATCATTTCACATGAAAGAAATGGATGCAGAACAGTATTGACACAGAGAACTTCTTGACATAATGGTTTTGAAGTGATGCAGTGTGCCATCATGTCATTTCTCCAGTGAGAGGCACTAAACACTGTCAAATTCATCAAATTTCACTGCAAAATTCATATTAGTATGTCTGACAATGCAATCCCTTGGCCATCAAAATGCAATAAAATCCCTAAAGTTGGTTTTGAGCTTGATGGACATCACTGCAAGATCATCTCTGGTATGACCCTTCTGTGCCCTTCTGAGGAAATATGAACTTGTGGCCCTTTGGTACTAACTCATTGCTTTTGTTAATATTTGCAAAAATTTCTTTATGGACAAAAAAGGTTCAAACATAGAATGCAAGAGCCAGCTTGGAATAAAAGAGCCATGTACTGCAATAAAGGGCAGATTTATAATACCCACTGAGTTACTTATTTTAACCCAGCACTTCATTAATCAGTTTTATTCCTTTAGTTGTTATTCAGAATTAGAATAGAATAGGATTCATGCCAAAGCATAAATCAGTCAGTTACCATGTTTTGTGTACCAGAAAGATAAATTCTATTTTTTGAAGAAAAGTGGATATCGACAAAATATACATTTCTACAGAGTGTTCTGTATCAATTGACAGTTTTCTGTTCAAATGAAAGTAACTTATGCTGATCGATTAATTTTCCTTGGACTCATTCAAATGAGGCTGTATTTGTATTGTTGTATTTCTCATTTCTGGCTGACAATTGTGGCTTGGCAGTTCAGGGAATGCACTCTAAAACAGATGCTTTGAAATCAAGACAAATTAAGTTGAACACAGCTGCTTAAGACTGAGACCAAAACCAGCCACAAGTCTTTATTAAATATCAATTGCTCGAAATTGGCACAAATGTGTCCTTTCAGCCTTTTTGCTAGTTGAATAAGGGATTTGTCCTAGAAATCTCCCTCCTTTTCAGGGTTACATAGTCACAACTTATCCTTCTGGAAGGTGCTGTAATCAAGGATTTAAACTGCTACTCTGCCCCTGATGCTTGTCTTCTCTATTTTCAGAGACAGTGACAGGCTTTCCCAGCACTCCTGGGATCACTGTGTAATGCCTCCAGGTCAGTCTCCAGTCCCAGACCCACAGAACTGCCAGGTCCCATCACTATGGGACATCACTCCTGGGGTTTGGAGTCATCGTCAGGGAAGCCAAATTCCCGTGTCCAGAGACCGCTTTGTGACGCCAGTGGAGATGATCCACAAATTTTCCACAGAAACCTTTTTCCAACACAAACAACATTATTGCAAAAACAACAGATGGACTCTGGAGACAAAGGAGCCCATTCTAGGAAACAAGAGGAGCAAGGATTTAGAGAGGTGAGTCTGCAACAGGAACTCATCTGTCACAAACTCACCGGAGTTCCAGTGGCCTTTCAGATTTTCACGAATTTTGCACTCATTCCTTCCAAGAGTAGCAGCATTTTTCTCATCTACCAGCTGTATCCCATTCTGCTCTGAGTGTTCTGATTTTGCTCTATCCTGCTTTTCTACATTTGTGACCATACAGACACAGCACACGCTGCTGCAGTAACCATGCACGCCTCGGGTCCCTGCACGTCTGCCAGGGGGTCACTACTCTGCCTCTTGACTCATTTTCATCCGTGGCCTTGCTCCTCCTAATGAGGATGCAAAGCCATCGAGACAGACTGATCAAAAATACTCCCATTCTTTCCAAACAGATTCCTGAAACTAATCTTCCCGAGCTGACTTTTCACATCTTACCCCAAAACCAAAGTCGGGACTTGAGAAGATTTGTTGAGACACACCAGAGTCAGTGTTTCCACCTTTACCAAGCATTTGGTATCCTCTCTGTGTGATGTCATTTGGGGTAGCTAGCTTAAAATTATACATTTTTTCTTTAATTTTTAATAGAGTTGCCTTCTATAATTTCTTTTTTATTATTTTTTTCCATCGTTATTTTTTCTCATGGCACAGTGTCACTCATTTGAAAAATATCTTTTTTCAGGAATTATGCTCTTGACAGGCTCAAAATCTCAAAGGAGATGGGGGATATTTGTTAAAAACTACTCACTCCTAATGTTAACTTGTAGAAATAAGGTCAGGTCCTGAACACTCTCATTAGAGAATATTGTTTGAAAAATTTTGACTCTGTGCTTCACCTGTCTTGTTTTAGTTTCTCTTTCCTTCTAAATATGGAATATATCTCATGTATCTGGAGCTCCTGAGAGGATGGAAAACTAGAAGTGCTACTATTTTTTCCTCTATCCATCTCTCTCTTGCACATCTTTAGCTACTGTGACTAGATTCATGTGTTTTGTGACAGGTTTATTCTGAAGTTTAGAGAAATACTTCCCAAATTATTTAAAGAGCCTTGTATTACATCTTTATTTGCTTCCTAAGCTTCTTTGCTAACACCTGCAGGACTATGTATATATCTATATATCTATGCATACAGCACAGGTCATCAATAAACACAGCTGTTTAAAATATTCCCATTGCAAAGCTTTCAGAAAAACTTTGAAAAAAGGAATTTTAAAACTGACCACAAAAGATTTGCCTTGTGAGGCTCAAAAGAAAGGCAGTCCTGGTAGCGTAAAGGGTTTCCCCTGCACACACTCACAGACACACACACTGCCCTGCATATTTTAAGGTGTGAACTTCCATTTTCTGAAATTTGTGGGTGTGCTGACTCCTGATTGTTTCTTTGGTAAAGGGTTTGCTGTAAAAAAACTGGCAGTGCACATTTGGACATGGATCTCCAGCATTCAGACACGAACCAAATGTGTGGGGCAAAACCAAAACAACAGTGAGAGATTGCAACACTGTGAGATGGATGTGGAATTTCACAGAAACTGGCAGAAAAGTCTCCATAAAAATATTCTGGATGTATGTAACTGCACTCTACAAACAAGCAGGTGCTTTTACACAGGGCTCAGTTAAAGCTTCTCCTCTCCCAGTGCCACCTGCTCACCCTGTGTCCCTGTTCCCTCCCCTGTGCAAGGTGGCACTTATGATACAGCAAATAACCACCGTGACGTAGCAGAGGTCTTGGACAATTTTTTTTGGTTGTTGTTTTTGTGTTTTGTTTTGTTTAGTTTTGTTTCATTGGTTTGTTTGGTGGGGGGTTGTTTGGTTAGTCAAGGTTTTTTGCGTTTTCACCTTTCCTTCTTTCCTTGCAACATCTGTGACAACTTAATTCAGTGACATATACTACTAATTTCTGGATTTTGGCCTTGCACTTCTATTTTGTAATTTTTATTGGTGTATATTCAGTCTAAATTTCACTCTGAGCTTCTGGAACGTTAGGGATAAAGTTGTGCTCCATGGCAGTGTGTAGATATATGATGGTTAAACGAGGCACAAAGCAAAAGTTGACAGTTCCCCATCCTGCATGTGCACAAAGGACATGAATTGTATCTGCTAAGGGAGTCATTACAGGGAGGTTTCAGACGTTTATAGGTTTCAGCTATGAATTACCACACACAATTTGCATAGGTTTCTCAGCTGAACATATTCTAAAGTACTCTTTTTTGGCCTGCTGACCTTTAAACACATTTTTCAAAGACAGTGAAAATGTTGATATGGTTGTTTTACTCCTCTGAATGCAACAAATTTCTCAGTTGCCATGACTGCACATACTGATGGGGTCTTTGAGTTCCCAGTGTGTTCATACAGCCAGACACTGGGACTACATCATCCCCACACTCTCTCCCACAAAAGTTATGGGTGTTTGCTTAAGAGCCCAGCACAAATCTTGAATATCATTTTTGGGGAAGCAAACCCAGCATGCCATATCTCCCCTGTTAGTGCTGCCCAGCCTGGGTCGGCCCCTGTGGCACCCCCAGGTATCCCACACTGATCTCACGCCTGTGGGGCAGATCTGCTGCCCCCTCACCCCATATCAGGGAGGGAGATAGATCATGAAGCATGTTGGAGCTGTTTAGAGGCCAACCTGGATCTTCCCTGAGGCATCAATGGTAAAGGCCCATACTTTGGGCTTGATTTCATGCATTTCACACATCGTCACCACTGCTCAGTGAGCTGGTTACTCATATTTGATGACTTTCCCATAGGGAGAAAACGGCCCTAATGTAATTTTTGTCACGAAAGGCAGGGGGTTGCTTTCATTCTGGAGAAGAGGTAAAATAATGTTTTATTTTACAGCAGTAGTTTCACGCCACTGTTTTTTACAGCATCCCTCTACTGGGTGGGGGGGCTCTGTGTTTTTTACAAAAAGGTGATTTTGTTAGTGGTTTGTGTTTGCACACTTTGTTGGTTGTTAATAATCATCATATCAGGAGAAAACAGAATTTCTCCTCTGTCCTTAGGTTCAGAAATCAAGAGACATGACAGTGACACCAGCAATAACACAAGACATAGCTGTTCAGAATATATGTCATCCTTTTCACATGTTGGGCTGCCTACAAATATCCACTTGACCTGTCTTCTTGGAGATTTCATAGTTTATGTTTTTGGAAGAAAAAATAAAAAGACATCACCTGGTGTTCCTTAGCATCCATTCAACAGAAGGGGCTGCATCTGCAAGGACAGATAAATTTGGGATAATACAGCATGGGACACTGGTTCTCTCTTTAAATACAATGGGTTCTCACACACTACAGGCACCAGACACATTCTAAGCAAACTTAAGGAAAACTGAAATAACATCTGCTGGGAAAGTAAAGGCCATGTTCAGTTCCAAGTTTTGCATTAGGCATTTCCCACATTTTGAATTAAATGTCATTCACCTGCTTGTGTTTTTATGGAAGTATTTGTATTTTGCTATAGGTAGGGCTTTTTTTTTCCCAGCAATCAAGTAGGAAAGGTTACCTACGTGCCCTGGGCTATTC
>JAODLH010001966.1:303748-330682 GCA_027575645.1 Cossypha caffra
GGGGCGGGAGGGGCTCAGTGTGTGGCACAGTGCCCCAAAATCTGGGGTCACGATGCCTTGAAATTTGGGGTTACAACACCTCAAAATTTGGGGTCATATTGCCCCATGTATTTTGGTCTCATTGTCCCAAACTTTGAAGTCGCACTGCCCCCAATTTTGGGGTCAAACCGTCCCAAAATTGGAGGCCAAAATGCATCAGACTTAGGGGTCATGATATCCCACACTTGGGGATTAAAGTGCCCTCACTTAACCTCAAGTGTGGGGATCACAGTGCCCCACATTTAGGCTAACAGGACCCCATATTTGTTGTTACATTGTCCCACATTTTGGAGTCACAGTGCCGCATACTTTGGGGTCAAAATGCCCTGCACTTGGGGGCCACATTGCCCTACTCTTTGGGGTTGTGATGTCCCTCACTTGGAGGTCACAATGCCGCACTTAAAGGTTCACACTTGGGGGGCAAAACACCACACATTTTGGGGTCAGAATGCCCCATACTTCGGGGTCACAGTGCCCTATGCTTGGGTTAATATTGCTCCACCCTTACAGGTTGCAGTGCCACACACTCTTGTGTCACATTGTCCCACACTCTGCTGCCAAGACACCTCACACTTGGGGGTTCACATTGTGCCACATTTTGGGGTCTCAGAGTGCCACACTTTGGGGTCATAGTGGCTCATATATAGGAGTCTCAATATCTCAAATGTGGGGGGTCACAGTGCCCAACATTTTGGGGCCCACATTTTGGGATAAAAAAATGTCACACCTGGGGATCACATTGCCCCACACTTGGGTGTCATGGTGTTTTAATCTGGGGTCACAATGATCCACAATGATGCCCAGGCATCACTCTGCCCCAGACTTGTGGGTTATGGTACACCACATTTTGCACATACCACATGATTTAGGGTCAAAATGCCCCACAATCTGGGGTCATGGTGCCTCACTCTTCGTAGTCACATTGCACCACACTTAGAGACCACAGTGCCACCCACTTTTAGGTCACATGGCCCCACAATTTGCAGTCACAATGCCTCATGTTGGGCGGTGTGATGTGCCACACTTGGGGCCGTGGTGCTACAAATTTAGGGGTTGCAAGTCCCCCTGGACTTTGGGGTCAGGATGCCACATACTTTGGAGCTGCAATTCCCTGCATAAGGGTCCCAGTGCCCCACATTTGGGGGTCATGTTGACCCACATTTAGGGGTAAAATATCCCTAACCATTGGGTTGATGACCCCCCAGTTTTCTGACTCAGCAAATAAACCTCAAATATCACACCCCAAAAAAGCCTTTATAAGCGTTTATTGACTGTTGCATCAAAACCAGCCCTTGGCAATATCATTTTTATATGGGAAAAAGCACTGGGATTTGGGTATTTTTGAAGTGAATTTGCTATATTTCTGGGTTCCAGGGGGTGGATGGGACATCAGGACATTAGGATCCACACAGAGTTAATTCATTTGGAAAAAATCCAGGAAAATGTCATGGATTTGAAACAAAATCCAGAATTTTCCCAAATTTGGGGGAATTTGAGGTGGATCCACCTATGAGATGGGATAGATAGGAGCGTCAACTTCCTGACGGATCTGGTGGTAGATGTTGCTGGAAGAGAAAGAAATTAATGATTTTGGGCATAGATGGGCCGGTTTTGGCAAAAATGGGGAAATATTATGCAAAATGGATTGTTAATGTGCAAATAATGGGTCTTTGTATTTAAGAGTGGGTCAGCATTATGTGTAATGGTCTGATTTGGGGGAAAGGGGCTAATTTTGGGGGAGAAATGGTATGTACTATGCAAAATGGCGTTGGGAAACAAGATCTCATTATTGGGCAAAAAAAGTCCCCTTATAATGCAAAATGGCTCATTTTTTGGCAAAGCAGTTGCTTACCCGGATCGTTCCCACAGGATCCTGCCTCAGTCGCTGCGGATGAAACCAAAGAAACTGGAAAATTCCTTCCAGGATCTGCCCAGCCCCTCCCCCACTGACAATATTGCCAAATTTCTGAGTGGGAAAACACAATTTTTCTTGGATTTTGGGGTAAATAAATTAGGAATTACTCACCATCCAGCAAAATCTCTGGATTTCCACATGTCCACCACTTCTCCAACGCTCTGGGCATCACGTCCATCTGGAAGCTTCAGGTCATCTCTGGGGCTTCCGTTGAAATTCCCACAGGGGGCACAAAGACGGGAGGCCAGGGCTGAGGTGACGGTGATGGTCGCCTCCCCTTTCCGGGTGATGGTGATGGACATCCCAGACCAGTGGGTGATGGTGACATTCTCAGGGGAAGATGCCACAAAGATGGAGTCAGAGATGGTGGTGGGGGGCCGGGTGAAGAGGCCATTGACCTGGGAAAATTACAGAAAATTACGAAAAACATGATGAAAAACCAGTTTCTTCTTGGGCAGAGGGTTGGCTAGGGCCAAAATCACTCTCCTCTTTTTTGCAAAAATGGCTCATTATTGGGCAAAATCTCTTCACATCAGAGTACATCAAAAGTAGCTCACTACCAGGCAAAATCTAGAGAGGTTTTTGTCCAAATCTCTCTAGATTGACCCAAACCACCCCAAAGCCCCTCACCTGCTCCACTCACCCACACCTCCATGTCGCTGTTGACGCTGACAACGCCCTCACGGACGAAGACGATGGCAGCCGTGGCTGCGGGGACATTCATGTCACGACAGTCGCTGACCTCAATCACCACCTTGAACCACTCAGGTGCGTTCTCATCGCAGAGGGCTGACACCTTGTAGGTGCCACTGGCCAGCAGGGGCCCAGCAGCACCATCGAAGGTGGCCAAGGTGGCTCCAGGCGTGACCCGGCAGTGGCCTTCCCTCCTGGCACACACCTGTGCCCCATCACGGGTGATGCACACCTGGTCCTGGGGACACTGTGTGTCCCGGCACACCAGTCCCCGTGATGGGTGACAGTGGCATTCCTTGGAGCAGTTGTTGAAGGTGACAGTCTCACGTGCCTGGAACAGGAAATCTCACAGGTTAAGCACAATCTCCTAATTTCCTGAATTTCAAGGGGAGAAATCATAGTGAGAAATTCAGGTGGATTTGGGGGACTCTGGGCAGTTCAACCAGTTAATGGTAACTTTTCCCCAGCTAATCACAATTTTTTTTGCGTTCTTTGTTCTTTTTTCCCCATTAATTGTTCCTTTTTCCTCATTAATTCATTTTTCCTGGCTACTCCCTTGCTAATTGTCCTTTTTTTCCCTCCGCTAATTGTCCTTTCTGCTGTCCCAGAGAGCCAAACCCACCCGTCCCCAGCCTCGGGTGTCACATGTCCCATCCCCTGACCTTGAGGTAGCGTCCCCTGTGGAGGCAGCCGCAGCGCTCAGGTGACACGCAGGTGTCCCCGTCGAAGACGAACCCCTCGTCACACTGACACCCCTCAAAGCACCCCCAGGTGCAGGGGGCGGGGCCCACGAGGGCGGCACAGGTGAGGTCACAGGTGCGAGTGCAGAGCTCGTAGTGGCTGTTTGGGGGGCAGGACAGGGCTAGGGAAACATGGAAAAAAACCCGTTGTTGGGACAATTCTGAAATTGTGTGGGGTTTTGATCAAAATTTGAAGGTCTTCAGAAAAATATGTTGGTTTTAAAATTTGATGGAGTATTTTTCAAAATGGGAGTTTTTTCCCTAGTTTGGGCATTTTCCTCCAAACTGGGGGGTTTTTTTCTTATCAATATTGGGGTGTTTTTTTCTTTTAATTTAAGAGTATCATTCCAAACTGGCATTATTGCTCCATACTGCAGTGTTTTTAGTAAAATGTTATTCATTTTACCTAAATGGGCTGGTTTCTTCAAAAATTTTGGGTTTTTTCTTCAAGAAATTTCAGCAGAATTTGAAGGGTTTTAGCAAAATTGAAAGGTTTCCTGCAAAATATTTTTTTTCAAACTGAAGAGTTTTTTTTCAAAATTAGGGGAAAGAAGTTCCAAACTGGAGTGAATTTTTAAAAATTTGATTATTTTTTAAAAATTGTGAGCAATTTTTTCAGATTCTGTGGCCTTTTTCACAATTGAAAAGTTTTAATGAAAATTGAGAGAACTTCCAAATTTTAAAGGAATTTTTACATAATGGGAGAATATTTTTTCTAAAACAGAAGGGAATTCTTCTAAAACCTCAACAAATTCCTTTAAAAATAGAAGACTTTTTTCACTTTTTTAGGGTTTTTATAATATTGGAGGATATTTTCTAAAACTTGAAGGAATTTTTGCAAAATGTGAAGATTTTTTTGAAACACAGGGGAGCTTTCTCAAAATTTGAAGCAACATTTTCCAAAATGAGGAAAATTTTCCTCAGATGGGGGAAATACCTTCCAAAACTATTTTTCCAATGCTTGAGGGATTTTTTTTCCCCCCCAAAATGTTAGGGTTTTTTTTCCAGGAGAAAAGGTTGCTTTTGAGGAAAAGAGGACCTGAGCGGCAAGATTCCTCCTGACTTACGGCAGAACTCCTTTGTCCTCCATGCTCTGACCGTCGCACCAGCGGCTTGGCAAGCGGCGGCGTACGCCTGCAGCGCGTGGCACAAAGCTACGCGGTCCCCACTGGCAGCACAGACGTCATGGACGCAGTGGGTGAAATACTCCACAGGGCTGACGCGCGGGTGGCACTCCCGGAATGGCCCTTCCGCGTCACGGATGATCCCGCAGGATCCGTTCCTGCCGTACGTCTCCTCATTGGCGACATCGCACCTGCTGCACGTGCTGTCATCGCAGCCGTCACTGCACGCTCTGTTCTTCTCTGGAACCTTCCAAGAGGTGACAAATTCCTGGGTGGTTCCCGCCAGCGCCCCGCTGGGCAGACGGAAGTCATCGCTGGGGTCCCCGTCGTAGTCACCGCCCAAGCCGCACAGCCGGCCGCGGTAGATGTCGGGGACAGTGATGAGGAGGAAGGTGGCTGTGTTGTAGAGGACGCGGACACCTGCAGCAGTGTGGAGGATGATGTTATTCCCCTCTTGGCCAATGCGGAGGTTCTTGTCCTGTGTCACCATTGGGAGGGTGTAGCGCTCCAAGTCCACCTGGTATGGGGATAAGGTGACACGTGTGACATTTGGAATAGACCCAACTCCGCACTGACAGGGTAGCTGTGGAGGGAAACACCCACCCTCCTTATAATCATGGCATCACCATGGGAATCACTGCACCCTCTCCACAATTGACGTTGTACCCACGGATGGACATCACCACCCTCTTCATCATCACCACATCACTATGTGGGTCTCCAGACTTACCGTCACCTCCCACCTCCGTCCCCGCTCCATGGTGATGGTGTACCCGTGGATGGATACCACCACCCTCTTCATCAGCACTGGGTCACCGTGACTGCCTGCCTCATGCTCCACCAACACCGTGAAGTTGACCAACCGTCGCGCCGGCTCACACACTCGTGCCAGGATGTAGGTGCAGGATCCCGGGACGTTGAAGGTGCGTCCATCAAAGGTGACATAGTGGGGGTCTCCTGACACAACCAACCGACCATAACCAGTGGGGTGGCATCCCAACACCCCGTCTTCCACCCGGCACTCCTCGTGAGCGCCGCAAAACGCCTCCTGGCAGGTCACTGTGCCGTTAGCACCGCAGCGGCAGCGTTCTCGGCACGAGGGGTAAAACTCTGTGTTCTTCTGGTAGTAGCGACCACGGTACTCACAGCCACACTCAGACTCGGGGACGCAGTCAGAGCCACTGAGGATATATCCCGTGTCGCAGAAACAGCCCTCGGAGCAAGGAGATGCAGGACAGGAGGTGGGGACGGAGGGAGTGTGGCAGGTGGGCTGGCAGGGGCTCCCACAGAGCTCGTAGTGGGAGTGAGGGGGGCAGGAAAGAGCTGGGGAAAAAAAAATAAGGAAATAGGGAGTGAGGGGAATATCTGAAGGGAAGGGGAGTCCTTCAAGGAAGGACGGGCAAAAGGAGGGAGGAAGGAAGGGAGGGAACGAAAAAAGAGGGATAGGGAGGGAGGAAGGGAGAGAGGGAAGGGAGGGTCCCATTTGCCCCCACCCCACCCACACTCACTGCAGAACTCTGCCGTCCTCCACGTCTCCACAGCCACCCCGTGATTCTGGCAGGCGGTGACATAGGCAGCGACACCCTGACACACCGTGTCGCGGTGTCCCTTGTAGTGGCAGGCGTCGAAAGCACAGTCCTGCAGGAACGGCTCCGGGTTGATGGCACGGTGACACTCTCGGAAGGGTCCCTCTGCTCGGGCGATCACCCCACAGTACCTGTCCCCGCGGTATGGCTGCACCTTGACCGCGTCGCACACCGGGCACTCTGCGCCACAACCAGCCGAGCACCCGGGGACATCCCCCACTTTCCAGCTGTCACCCAGCTGGGTCTCATGGGAGGCGCGGTGGCCACCAGGGGTGACAAAGTCATCGTCGGGGTCACCATTGGCGTTGCCACAGAGGCCACAAACGGCACCGTGGTAGGTGGTGGGGAGGATGACACGGGCATAGCTGTACCAGTCAAAGGTGACAGTGACACCAAAGTCGGTGGTGACAAAGCCGTGGACACCGCGGTAAAACACAGAAAAGTGGGGGTGGGTGAAGGGAAGGGACACAAAGGCGTCGTCCACCTGTGGGGTGGGAAGGGGATGGAGACAAAGGGTGGAGAAAGGAGGGAAGAAGTTTGAAATAATAGTTTGGTCATTTTATTTGCTGTATTTTTATTTATATTATAATTTTATTTTAATTTATCTTCTATTTTTAATTCTATTTTTTCTTTTTACATTTATTCCTTCTAACTGGCTTTCATTTTTATCTTTATGCTTTTTATTCTTATTTACTTTTTTTGTATTTTTATTTGAATTATTTTTATATTTTAATTCGGTTTTAATGTATTATATATTTAATATAATTTGGGATAAAAATTGGGGAAAAATAGAAATTCGGCAGGAAAAGGGAATTTGTGACAAAATGTTGGATTTAGAGGGGAAAGGAGGATTGGCTGGGAAGAAAGGAGAAAATGTGAGAAAGAAAATGGAATTTCAGGATAAATAGGTAATTTGAGGGACTAGGAGGATTGGGAAAATAGTATTTTTAGGGCAAAGAGGTGATTTTGGGGGAGAAAAGTAGTATTTGAGGGATAAAAGGGGGAGTTGAGTGAGAAGAAGGATACTTGGGCAGAAAAAAACGAAAATTTGCAGACAAAGAGGTATTTTAAAGGAGAAAATGAAACTTTTTGGTGAAAAGGGGATTTTACAGGAAAAAAGAACAATTTTGAGGGCAAATTGGGGAATTTTTTGGGAAAAGGGGAAATTGGAGGAAAATGAAGAGCAATTTGGGGGGAAAAGGGATGAGTCCAGGGATATAAAGTGGTACTTGGCAAAAGTAAAGTATTTGGGGAGACAAAGGAGAGTTGAGGGATAAAAAGGGGATTTGGGGTGGAAAAAAAAAAGGGCAATCTGGAGGAAAATGGAGATTTTAACATTAAAAAGGGTAGTTTGAGGGGAAAAAGGAATACTTTGCCGGGGGCAAAGGTAATTAGAATGGAAAAAAAAGGGGAATATGTGGGAATTCGGGGATGAAAATAATTTTTGAGGGACTCTGGGGGTGAAGGAGATTCCTTGAGGGGTTACCCACCTTGACCTTGCGTGGGTGCTCCTGGCTCATGCTGATGACACTGCCGTAGACCTCCAGGTTGACGGTCTTGGTGAAGGACACGGCACGGCTGCCGCGGTGGTTGTTTTCCACGGTGACATTGAAGGGGACCAGGGAGGGCTTGGGGGTGCAGAGGGCAGCAAACTGGTAGATGCAGGAGCCTTGGAAGTCAAACCTAAGCCCGTCAAAGGTGGTGTAGTGTGGGTCACCTGTCCCGATGCAGGTGTAGTGCTTGTTGGGTGTACACCTGGCGATGCCATTAGCCGTGACACACTTCTCATGGGATCTACATCCCCCTGGCTTGCAAGTCACTGTCCCTGAACCCTCACAGCGGCACCGCTTCTGGCAGCTCCCACCTTCCCAAAATTCCTCATGAAGCTTGTAGGAGCGATTGTTGTGGAAACAAGCAGAGGCTGTGGTGCTGGGATTGTTAGTTGCCTTGATGCCTGCAAGGGATTTAAGAGTCTATGAGACATCACACAGGGATGGACCTCAGGAAAGCCCCAGTGGAATTATTTTAGGGAGAACCAACCAATGCAAGCCTTCCCTGTAATGGAGGTGCTGGTCACATTGACCCCTAAACCAAATGAGAGTTCAAGATACACCCCACAGGGACAACTCTTAGGAAAAATCTCAGCATAATTCCATTCTTTGGGCAGCTGGAGTGAGATCAGGTAGATCTAGGGGTCATTCCTTCCCTACGGGTTTTGTTGGTGTCTACAAGGGCTGTGGAATCCATGAGACACCAAGCAGGGATCGTGTTCAGGAAAATGCTGGTATAATTCCATGTGTTATGAACACCTGGGGTCAGAATATCTGGACAGGTGGATTTGGGGATGTTTTGGAGTGGAAAGACACATTGATTGTGTTGATACCTACAACCATTGCTTTAGGCTAATACCCATAGCTGAGTTCTCACAAGGATCCTCTTCCCTCTTCCCCAGTATCTTCACAGACCCCCACATGAACTCACCACACCCCTCTGTGCCCTGTGCAGTCTCCTGGTCTCCACAATCTTCCTGGCATGAGGGATCTCTCCAGCTTTCTGCCCAATCCTCACCACCTTCACCAGGAATACCATCAGGAACCATGGCTTCATCGTCTGTATCCTCATTGAAGTTGCCACAGAGGCCACAGCTGGCCCCAAAATAGCTGCTGGGCACTGCCACCATGATAACCTGGTCCTCATCATAGGTCACCTGAAGCCCAAAATCCGTCTGGAGGATGGTCCGACCCTCATTTTGGAAAATCTGGACTTTTCCATCTTCCAAGGTGGCTGGAAGGTTGGTGGGTTGGTTGTTAACCTTGTGGGGTGGGAAGGTGAGGAGGGTTAAACCTCAGCAGGTAGTTCCCAACCTCACAAAAAGCACATAGGTACAAACAGAGCGATAAATGATTTTATGAATAATCAATTTTCATTATAAATCAAAATTTTTGCCCTACTTCCCAGAGATTCACACCAAGAAAAGTTCAAACTCCAAATCTGAACCATTTCCTACATCTTCTGTGCTATTATTGTTTGTATGGAGACCAGGATTGGAAAAAAACACATTCCACCTGGAAAATTGATTTGGAATGTAAAAAATTCCCCAAATTCCGCTCCAAATGTGGAGGTTCTAGCTATTTTTTAACGTCAACATCAATATTGCAATGATTTATACTCCCATACTTTTTTTGATGTTTTTCCTTGTTTTTTTGAAGGTCAGGCTCACCCAGAAGTTTTAATCTACTTAGAACAAATGGTTTTATTTGGAATAATGAATCCAACACCTGGGGAAACCCACCTGGACAGCCTTGTCCTCACCGGCGCGGATGGAGACGTTGTAGGCGTAGACGTAGACATTGGCCAACGGCTTCTTGGAGTGATCCTGGCTCCGCTGCTCCTGCACGGTGAAAGGCTCCAGGGTGGGGTCAGCCCCGCAGTACCTGGCCAGGGTATACCTGCAGCCACCACGGGGGGACACGGAGGCCCCATCAAAGGTGTGGTACTGCAGGGATGGAGAGCCTGTGCAGGTGCCCAGGTAGTCGTGGCGGCAGGTGGGAGCGCCCTTGTCCAGGTGACAGCTCTCCTTAGGGCGGCACTGCACCTGCCTGCAGGGGTCTGCGGGGTTATTAGTGACAAAGAATTAAATTCTGTTAATTCAGTATATTATTGATACGTCTAAGTATATATTTATTTCTATATTTTGTGTGGTTTTATGTCTCATTTGTATTTACATGTAATTTTTTCTATATTATTTATAAATATCTATATATCATCTCCATGTTTGTTTACATATGAATTATTTATCCACATATTGCTTATGTATTTCCATCATACAGAACTATTAAAAATATAATCAATAAGTATGATTCTAAATAATGCATAAATATAAATTTATCGCAAATATCTTATATATATATCCTATACTTGTCTCTAATACTTAGATATTTACTATTTATTAGATGTTTGTAGATAGTGATTTTTATGTATTATTTATATATTTCTCCATTAATTCTTATTCATTTATTTAATATATTACATTTAGGTTTTTTTTACTATTATTCCTATATGTTTGTATATTAGTACTTAAAAAAATATTACTATTATAATATTATATATTATCATATAATGTTATATATGATTCTAATACAATAATATTATTATGCAATGCTATTTTTTATTCAATTCGTTGTTGTAATTTTCATGATTACTTGCAACTAAATATAATTATTATAAATATTTGTTATTGATACCTATATAATTGTAGCTAATTTATTGATATCAAAATCCGCCTCCACTCACCACTGTCGCAAGCTCCCTCTGCTCCATAGCGCTTCCCCTGTCCCATCCCGACGTTCCACACCCCCAGTGCTGCTGTCTCATGCTCCACACGATGGATTCCAAATCCGCTTCCCAAATTTATCCCAACCCAGGAATATTCTGTCCCAGGGATCTTCTCCCATGCCACGCTCCCTAACGGCCTCTGGTTCAGCAGTATCCCAGAAGTTTCTGCTGTCTTGGCCACCAGCAGGATGCGGTTGTCATATCCCTCCAGCGCAACGACGCTGTAGGAGTTGCAGTAACTGGCTGTGTCTGGGATGCTGACAAAAAACGGCTCAAAGTTCACCGCACCGCTGTTCCCGCCACTGCCCAACAGAAAAACCTGGACTCCAGCCTCTGAAGTGACGAACAAGCCCTGTGGCGATTGGGTGCCATAGAGCAGCGAGTGGTTGGGTTGTATCTCACGCGTGGTCTTGGTGACTTCACCATGGCCTGTGACACGAGTTGGCTGGGCAGCGGTGATGTAGATGAGGTTGGATTGTCCTTGGAAGGGCACTGGCGGCACAAGGAAGGATTTTCCCCACTGGGTGATAGGGTGGAGCTGTTCCACCACGTGATCACAGCGGCTCAACCTGCCCACACAGGTGTGACCGCTGAAGACAGCCACCGGCTTCTGTGCCACCACCCGTGTTCCAGAAAGATCGGCTGCGCTCTGGATCTGTGCTGCCTGGAACGGCTCCAGCGGAATGGTGAGGGTGGAGCCACGCCGGTGCAGCTGTCCACGGAAGGTGACGTCGGCGTTGAGGTGAATGTTGACAGTGGTGGGTTGATCCCAAGCAGCCACCACAAATTGTGCATTGCGGGTGGGGCCAGGGTTAGGGGTGACCACGTGGTATTCCGTCCCCCACCTATGGACTGGAATAATGACAGCGGAATCAGCTGCTGTGGGTTTGTCGTTGACCATCACCGCAGTGACGGCGGCAGTGGTCTTCACCACCACAGCGTTTTCAAAAATTTGGCTTCCCACCATCTCGGCTTGGGGTGGGATCTTCACCAGGACTGGTTGGTTGGCAGCTGCCTGGACCGTCATCCGTAATCCAGGCCTCTTCATGGAGATGGTGGCGGTGGTGGACGGGGAGGGGCCAGTGAGGAGGAGGAGGCGGAAGTCGCTGCGAAGGGTGCGCTGGTCACCATTCTGCAGGAAGGCCACCAGGAACTCATCACCCAGGTGAAGTGGTGACATCTCAGAGGTAATGCTGGGGGCATGGAGGAGAGCTGGGGGGATGAAGAAGAGGGGTGGGTAATTTGATAGATTATTGATTTGATGGAGATTTGATTGGTATGGTGGATAATTGGTTTGATGGACAGTTGATTTCATGGATCACCGCTTGCTGAATTATTGATTTGGTGGACTACTGATTTGATAACTTGATCAATTTGGTTGATTATTGATTAATGGATTATTAATTTAATGGGTTAATGATTAGATAAATTATTGGCTTGATGGACTTTCAATCTAATAGATCTTTGATTTCGTTGGCTAGACCATTGATTTGACGGGTCATTAATTTAATGGATTATTGATTCAACAGATTATTGAGCCAATGGATTTAGAGTCAATGGATTAATAGATTAAAGGACTTTTTATTGGGCGGGCAGACTGTTGATTTGATGAAGTGTTAATTTCATGGGTCATCGATTTTGATTTGACAGCTTACTGAGTTTATGGGATGTGGATTTGATTTGATGGGATATTATTTTGGAAAAAACAATTAAATTAACATTGATCTGATGAATTATAGCTTTAATGGATTACAGATTTGATGGACTTGATTGATTTTATGAACTATTAATTTGTTAGATCATTGATTTGATGGAGTGTTAATTTGATCATTGATTTGATTAATTTTTCATACACTCATTCTCCAGTTAGGAGAGTAAACTCTGATTGGGAGAGTAAACTCTGAAGAAATATTTAATGAATTAGATTAATCTGTTGGATCATCATTCCCAGGAACAAACCATTTGAAGAATTGTGATTTTGATGAAAACCCAATTAATTTCCTTGGCAAAAGATGAAGATTTTGAGCTAGGAAATCCTTCTCCTGGGCTGGAAAACCCTTATTTTGAGGAAATTCATTATTTCAGGGGAATTTTGCAGCTTTTGGAGCATTACCCCACCCTGTTTCAACTTACCCCAGAACATAACAGTCCAGAACCATCTCAGGACATCTGCTTTTCCCAAGCTGCCATCCATAATGCTCTGGGTGAAAAGGTAAAAAAAAAAAAACCAGTCAAATTCTCATATTGTTTGAAATTTCCCCAAAATTCACTATTTCTTAACATAAAACTCTACAAATCCCCAAAATCTGTGTGTTTCAGCCTTGTACTCATCCCAAAAATCAGTGTTGGGCTGAATTTGTCCCCAAAATCTGTTCTTCTCATTCAAGATATCCTCAAATTCATTCTTTTAATTGCATTTACTGAAAAATATGACTTTTATTGCACCTGGTGCAAAAATTGGCTTTTGTGGGGACATTTCCACACACCTTCCCCCACCATCTCAGGTACCTTTGAATCTTCTTTTCCTTTTCCTCCTTTTTTCCTTCCCCTTTTCCTCCCTTTTCCTTTTTCCTTTTCCTATTTTTGGTAATCTCCTCTTTCCCCCTTATTTTCCCCATTCTTTCTTTTGCTTCATTTTTCCACTATCTCCGCTTTTCTCCAAATCCCATTTTTCCATCCAAACCCCCTTTGGGCTTTTTAATTTCTTCACCTTTTTTCTTCCTTTTCTATCCCTTTTCCCTCTTTTTACTCCTTTTCTCCATTTTATCATTTCTATACCCTTTTATCCTCTCCTTCCTGTTTTCCCTTTTTTCCCTCCACTTCCTTAATTTTTCTTTTCTTCTCCCCCCTTGTTTCCTTTTTGTCTTGCCTTACTCTTTTCTTTTCTTTTCTGCTTTTTCCCCCCCTTTCTCACATTTTTCCTACTTTCCTCCCTTCTTTTCCTAGTTTTCATTTGCTCCTCATTTTTCCTTTTTCTCCCTTTTTTCCCTTTCCCCCCTTATCCCACTCTTTCCCTCTTTTCCTTCTTTTCCTTTCTTCTTTTCCCAATTTCCCTTTCCTCCCCCCTCTTCCTTTCCTTCTTCTTTTTCACTTTTCTTCTCTCTTCTTCCTTTCCTTCCTTTTCTCCCTCCCTTGTTCCCTTCCACCCCCTATCCTGCCTTTTTCTCCTCCAAATCCCTTCACAAACCTTCCAATCCCACTGCTCCTAGGATCAGACCCAGGGCTGAGGTGGGGGGGAGGGAGGGTGGAGAGCAGGGGGTGGGGAGATTTAGGAATTTTCAGGTGGATTTTCCCACCTTAGGGTCTTTTCTGCCAAAGAAATGATCAATTATTAGATATTCATTTGCCCTTACCAGCCTTTGGCCCCGTTTGATCCCCAGCTTAGCTCCGTATCCCCAAAGAGCTCTGTTTTATCCCCAAATCTGTGAAGAAAACACAATCCCAGGACAGCAGATCTGACTCCTCCCTCAATTATTTTTTAATTTTGGCAGAAAAAAGGGAAAGAAAATGACTAATCCAGGCACCCCCAGGGGATGACCCCACCCAATGACGTGAGATAATTCTTGGCCAGGAAAGGTGAAAACAGAGAGAAAAACAGGGCTTTTTTGTTAAAACTGATGTCAAAAATTGGCATTACCAGATATTGAGGTTTTGTGTCCAATGTGTTTTAAATTATTCCACAATGACAAGGAGGGGAGGGAGCAAAAATAGTGTATTTTTTTTGAGAAGTAGAGGGTGCGATTTGGGTAAAAAAAAGAGGGAAAAAGGGAAGGGGAAGCGGGAATTTTTTTAAAAATATGCATTCTTTGGGCTGAGGCGTTGATAGGATCAATAGACCCAGGCCAATGGCATAAGGTGCACCAAGGGGAAGTGCCAAGTCCTGCCCTTGGGTCACAACAACCTCTGCAGCTCCAGGCTGGGGCACAGTGGCTGGGAAGCTGCTCATTATAAAAGGCCCTGGGGATGCTCATGACAGCAGCAAAACCTGAGCCAGGTGCTCCAGGTGGCCAGGAAGGCCAGTGGCCCCTGGGCTGTCCCAGCCTTGGCGTGGCAGCAGGAGCAGGGCAGTGACTGTCCCTGTCGAAACCAGTTTTGGGCCTCTCATAGCAATAAAGACATTGAAGGCCTGGAGGGTGTCAGGAGAAGGGAACAGAGCTGGGGAAGGGTCTGGAAAACCAGGAGCGGCTGAAGGAGCTGGGGAAGACAGCCTGGAGAAAAGGATGATTGGGGTGACTTTAGCACTTCCTAGAGTTACCTGGAAAAGAGGTTGCTGCCAGGTGGGAATGAGTCTTTTCTCCCAGGCAACCAGCAGCAGGACAAGAGGAAATGGTCCCAAGCTGTGCTAGGGGAGGTTCAGGCTGGACATCAGGAGGAACTTCTGTGGTGATTGGGCATTGAAATGGTCTACTCAGGGAGGTGGTGTAATCACCATCCCTGAAGTGTTCGAGAAACATCTTGACGTGGCACTCAGTGCTGTGGTCTGCTTGACATGGGGTGTTTAGTCAAGGGTTGGATTTGAGGATCTTGGAGCTCTCTTCCAGTTGTAATGATCCTGTAATTCTGTGACTAGAAGTCAAGGGTGGGGAGGCATAAAGTTGTGTCTTGTGTATTTTGTGTGTCTTGTGATGTCCAAGTGTGTTGAAGGTGCAGCATTTTGGGGGTGTGTGCCAAGCTGTCTGTTGTGGGTTGTGTCTCCTGTGCACACGGCTGCCAGGTGACTTCATACTGCGCAAGACTCCAGAAATGAACACCCAAAAAAGGCCAAATTGGATAAATTCTGTCACATTTCACCCCAAAGCCCCTCAGATCCCCTGCCACTGTGGGAACAGTGAGGATGATGGTGACATAAGTGTGATGACAGCAGCATGGGTGCCATGCAATGACAAGGACATGGACACTGCGATGTCTTGGCTGCAATTTTATTTCTCTGATAGAGGTTGGCATGATCTTGACATGCACAGTGGCTTCAACGGTGATAAGAGTGGCAGTGGTGATGTCCCTCTGCCCCACTCCCCTCAATTCACCTGGAGGAGATATCAACAGTCCAAGAGGAACAGCCACTTTCCACCCAAATGCCCAATACCCCACAAAAATCCCAATATTCCCCTCAGAACCCAAATTTTCCTCACAAATTATCCCATAAAATACCCACCTTTCCCCAACAAACTTCCAGTTGTTCCCCAAATGCCCAGTTTTCTCCAGTTCCTAATTTGCCCCTAAATCCTCAACATTACAACCAAGCTTCCCACTGTTCCCCCCCGATTCCTAATTTTCCCCAGCAAATCCTGTCTTCCCCTAAATTCCCAGTGGTCTTCCCACAGTCACAAATTATTGCCCCAAACCCCCAGTTTCCCCCCCACTTCAGAATTTACTCCCCAAATTCCCACTTTTCCTCAAAATTCCCAATCTTCTCCTCCAACTTACAACCAGCAGTTGTTGTTCATCTTTGGGGGATCCACACCTGTCACCTGGAAGTCATCCACCTGAAAGACCCAGCGTCCCGGGACCTTGACGTTGGAGGTGGTGGTGATGTTGATGATGGCATCAGTTTGGGATCCGGGAATGTTGTAGAAGTTGGTGTCATCACCGCTATTGAATCCTGCCTGGAAAATAGAGGGGGGAAGTGGGGAGTCAGGAGGACTGATCCCATCCAAAGGGGTAGTGGGGCCCCAAAATGATTTTAGGATGCGAACATATTTGGAATTGCCCAGAAATGATATGGACCAATCCATGACCATCAGTACCATGATCACCATCTCCAGAAGAAGGGTGGACTACACCGTCTTCACCATCATCATCATCAGCACCATGGTCATCATCACTATCATCATTACATCACTATCCCCTCCAATAGCTGGGATGGGCCAACCTCTGACCTTCATCATCATCATCATCTCCAGAAAGGGACAGGACACTTTGATCTCCCCAAAAATGTTGTGGGCCAATCCTGGACCTTCATCATGATCATGATCATGATCATCTTCATCCCCAGGAAATGGGATGGGCCAATCCCTGACCTTCATCATCATCATCACCATCCTCAGAACATGGAGTGGGACAACCTCCCCCTTCTCCACCCTCACCACCTACATGTGCTGGGGTCCCCCCAAGTCCCGTTTCAGCGTCTCCATCACTTGCTGCCCCTGTGGTCCACTGGATGTCCCAGTAGTTGAGGATGATGTAGAACATCTTGGAGTCTGTGGTCAGCACAGCCTGGAAGGTGTTGCCCTACGGAGAAAGGTCACAGAGGTCAAGGCTGAGTCATGGACGTTGTGGGTGGGTTCTGGAGGTCAAAGATAGGTCGGTTAACAAGGCCACCAAGTGGGACAGCAAGAGCCAATGAGTGACCTCCATACCCCATGGACCACAGACCTCACCTTTTCAGAGGTGGAGCCATAGTAGGCCACATGGTCCCAGGTGGCCACCAAGGCCCAGGCGGCCGTGAAGGGGCTTTTGGGGAAGTACTGGGTGATGTCCTGGCTGATGGCCTCCAGCAGGGCTGGGTCGGTGGTCTGGCGGTAGAAGATGTCCCCACCCAGCACGTTGTCCACGTCGGCCCAGTATGGAGCCACAAACGGGCTCCCATCCGCCAGAGGGAAGGGGTCGGGGGTGTACTGCCTGACGGGCTCATTGAAGGAGATCACCCCATTGTTGTTCACCTGGAGGCGACACCAAGGCGCTGGTGGGTGCAACACCTTGACTTGGGTTGTGGAGTCCCAGAGATGAACCCTACAAGCACATCATGAACCACCACCCCTAGGGACCCCCCCAATACCTATCAACACCCCAAGATCCACTGCCCACAGGTCTCCCCCAAAACCTACCAACCACAGGAACCCTCACCCACAGGACCCTCAACACCCAAAGAGCCCCTCAACATCCATCAACCTCCCAAGACACACCACCCACAGGACGCCCCCAAACATCAGATCCATAGAATCCCGTAACAGCAAACACCCCCAGGACCCTCCAGAGACCCACCACCCACAGGACTCCACAACACCCACCAATCCCCCAGAGACCCACCCCTCAAGGACCATCAAAAAATCCACCAGCCATCTGATCCCACAGTGCCCACCAGCACACCCCAAGATCCACCCCCCATGGGACCCTCCAAAACCAACCAACTGCCCCAAGACCCACCAGCCATATGACCACGAAGGACCACACCATCACCCACCACTGTCAGAACCCCTCAAGCCCCTCCAACCCCCACAATACCACCAGCCCCCTCAAGATCCTTCACCCATCTGAAGATATTTCAGTGTCCAAGGGTAAAACCCACTATGAACTCAAGAAGGGTTGATTTTGGGGAGACACACACCCACACACTCACACATCCACACACCCACACACCCACACACCCACACACCCACACACCCACACACCCACCCAGTAAAAAAAACTAAGTAGAAACCGAGGGAAAATTTGGAAAAATGTAGGAAATTCCCAAAAATATGGAATTTGGGGTGACCTACGAATGCAGTTTTGTAGGTTTTGCCATAGAAGGTGAAGGGAACAGAGAGGGTGATCGCCTCGGATGTCCCATCATCGTGTTTGGGGTTGGTTTCATCCCCCTGCTGTGGTCCATAGGGATAGAGCAGGGATCCTGTAGGAAAATCAGGATTTGGGAACTGCCCCCAAATTCCCACCCAATTACATGGATTTTGGGGTGTAACCCAGCAAATTTGAGGCTCCCATGGTCTTGGTTACCTAAAAATGGTTGTGTCTTCTACTGGGTTTTCATGGTGAAACCGGGGTGAAAGGGAATGACCCCAGTGGAATCATATGGAGAACACATGGATTTTGGGAGAATAGTGGGAAAATGGTATGATGTGGGTGGGAGAAAGTTTGTTTTAGGTGGAAATAATATTTTTTTAGGGCAAAGCAGCCCCCAAAATTCACCTTTTTCAGATAAGGTTTTGGTGTCCACCATGGAACCTAGAAAAGAAATAGGAGGGAAAATGAGTTGATCGATCATTTTTAGAATAGGGACAAAAATGACAACACTTTTGCAGAAACAAACATTTACCTAAAATCAGGAGGAAGAAAACACTAGATGGTAACATCCTTGACCCTAAAAGAACTGTAAAAAAGAGGAAAACTTGAAAAAAACTGTAAGTATATTCAAACAAGCAAACCAACAACCCCCCCAAAAGAGATGATGCAGTAAAATTAAGTTCCAGAGGCAAAAATCAAAAACAGGCAAAACACCAAGCACATACTTTTTCCAGGAATTTTGTGTTGAGGGCTGTGTGTACGTGAGGTGTTTTTACCATTTTTAAAAGAATTGAAGTATTTGAAAAGTTGGCTTTTTTATTTAATTACAGTACATTTGAAAGTATTAATATAATTTAATTCAGGACATTTTAAAATCTGATTTAATTTTTAAAAATTTTAGTTTACTATGATTGAATTGCAACCAAAAATTTCATTTAAGTGAATATTATTTAATTTCATTTCAATTGTTAATTCTAAATGCATTGGTTTTTATTTAATAGAGTTTTAATATGAATGCTATTTTTATTTATCTTCTACTTATTTGGGGTTTTTTGTTTAACTTTAATTGAATCTTCAGTTTTTGCTATTTGTGTGAGTGAGTTGAAGATATTTTTCCCCTTTTGTGCCCAAATTCAGGATTTTTTGCCTTTTTTCTGAATAAAAGGAGGATTATTTACATTTTTTTCCATGCATTTCAAAACCATTTAAAGGAACAAATCTTCCTGAAATGCATGAAAAATCAGGATTTTAAAGAGACAGTATTCCAAGGAATGACCAAATCCCAGCAGAATAAAAATTCTCTCACCTGGGTTTCAATGAAGTGAAGAGCTGCAGCCTGAAAATGAGCTCAAACACCCTCAAATGCTGGCTTTCGCCTGGTCCTGCTCCTTTTTTATCAAAACAAAAAATACAGAAACATGGAATTTGCCAACTTTCCACCCATCCAATCTCTCTGAGCTCTCCCAGGATTCTTTAGAAAGGGAAATGTAATCACGTGTTGAAGATTTAATCATGTGCTGGGGATTTTGGGCTCCTCCTGTTTTGTTTTTTTTTTTTTTTTTAAGCACAGTGAAGACATTTTTTGAATAATTTTGGGGTTCTGGAGACACCTCTCGATCCCTTCTCACCTATGTGGGGGTTTTGCCCATTCCCAAACTTTCAACTTTCATTCCTCTGTTTAATTATTTTAAACAAAAAAGTCCTTTTAAAATAATTTTTAATTATAGATTCCTTATCACCTTTTTTATTATGAGGAAGAAAACAGATTATCCCTTTTTATTTGGGATTTTGAGGATTTTTTATATTATTGTGAGTCTAAGAAAAATCTTCAGCATGTACTGTGGCCTTTTTTTCTAGGAAGAAAAAAGAAGTCCTTATACACTGGAATTCTACTTTTATGAGGAAAAAACAACCATTTAAACCACCATCATTTTTAGTGTGGTTGATTTTTTTTCTAAAAGGAAGTTAATATCTCTGTTTTTAGGGATTTTTAAAGGGGAAGAAACCTTTTATTCTCTTTATTTTAAGGAAAAATTCTTGTTCCTTATTTACGTTGCATTTTAAAAGTTTTTTTTCAGGAAAGCCTCTTATTATCTCTCCTTTTTTCTTCTTATTTTTCTAAAGGAAAACCCCTTCATTTGCTTGCATTTTAAGAAACCTCATTTTTCCCAGTTCCAGATGGGTTTTTTTAAGCACTTTAAAGTTGCTTTGTTTTGGTTTTTTTGTCAGAATCTGGGCTAGGACTTCTCCAGAATCCTCAGCTGGGACTTCTCTCATTAGTTTTTTGGGGAAAAAAAAAAGACAGGTTTGGGTCTGTCTGCCAGGAGCCAGTGGACAGGGGTTGAGAGGAGGGCAAGGATTCTGAGGAATTCACTGGAGTTTTGGAGGGGCGCCCTGAGGAGAGTCAGCTGCGATGTCCCTGGGCATTCCCCTCACCCGTGGGTGCCCCCCACCTTCTGAGGGACCCCATCAGTGGCAGGATCCACCCACCCACTCCCAAATTCTCCAGAATTCTGGGGTCAGTTTCTCCACCCATCCTCCTCCAGCCAGATGTGAAGAGTGGTCAGAGTTTAATGCCCACCCCAACTCCCCAACCTCATTCAGTCCTTGCCCTGCAAACGTCCCCTGGGCATTCTTGCAAGGAGTAAAATTCTGTGTGATTTTATTGGAGAGAGCCAACAACATTGGTAAAACTCTGTCAGAGCCTTTCAGGGAGAGGCAGCAGAATTCCAAGGAAAGGTTAATGCTGGCAGTCACTTGGTGTCACTGCTTTCAGTGTCTGGAGACAAGGGGAGTGAAAACCAGGTGATGTGACATTTCTTGCTCTTGCTCTCGTAACTCAGTGTGTCATGGAGAAGTTTGTTTGGTTTGGGACCGGTTTGTTCTGTTTTCCTCCCTGACTTAGGACTTTATCACAACACATGGCTTTTGTCTGTACTGCTAATGCTGGGACATGCAGACACCTGCTTGCTGCCCAGGCTCCTGGCTGCTCACTGGATGCTGCCTCTCTGCTGGACTCCTTCAGAAACCTGCCAGCAGATTTCTGAAAAGACTCTGCAAGCCCCAGGGATGCAGCCCAGCTCCCACTCGCTGCTCTGCAGCAACAGGAGGTCAGAGTTGGTTTAGTGTTGCACTGAGTTTATTGCATTGATACCCATCAGTGCCAGTTTGTAGTGGAAGTTCCTGTATCTGCTCCCTACTGGTGTCTCTGTTTGCTTATAAATCCCTGTGCCTGAATTTCTTGTGCCCCCTAATTAGTACAGGGGAAAAGAGACACTTGGAACACCTCCCTGGTTGACACTTGGGTTTTATTGCATTATTTATTGCATTTAGTTGCATTAAATCATTTTGCAATGAGCCTTTGGAAAGAGAAGGAAATGCAAGGAGACACACAAAGAAGCTCATTTACAGATTTACAGATTTGCAATAAAAATCTGAGCACACAATATTAAATTTGTAATTCAACTGGCTTTTCATACTTTAGAAAATGAAAAAGAAAAGCGAGGAATAATCTATTTTAAATGGGCTTGTGTGTGATCACTCCATCAAAACTAGCATTCTTTTTTGATGAATGAGCAAAGGCTCATTTTAAAGAATTCTACCCATAAAATGAGAAAGAGTACATCTTTACTGCTAAAAATTTGCCAGAGCTAAAAGTCAGATTTTAAAAAGTGTGTAAGATTTCAAAAATTCCAATTTCATTCCCTTACATTTATCTGTGCCTGAATTATATTTGTATTAGGATGCATCTGTGCATCCTGGTGTGAATTAACAATCTGCCAAGATGACAGCAGGAAAGTGGACCAGAACTGCATTAGAAAGGAATTTTATTTGTTGCCAGTGGTTTCCAGCTACAGTTGAGACTAAGAAGCTCGAATTACACAGCTAACTTATTCTGAGAAGCGATTTATTTTGATCAGACTGTAGCTTCCTTTTGTGATGACATTGAACACAATGTACTCAGGCTTTCAACAACCCAGGAAAGCCTAAGAACAGCCAAGTAAAGAAGATTTTATCAAAAAATCATGTTGACCATTGATCATTTAAGATTCCCAGTGGGTTAGAAATAACATTTTCAGAACTACTAAATTTTTTTTTTTTTGGTGGGATCTACTCAAAAAAGCTTTGCTTTGGAAAATTTTATGCGAGAGGACTTCAGTGTTCCCCACAAAACAGATGGGGAAGGTAATGAATATTGTACATCCTCCTTCCTCTTTTTTCTTTTCTCTTTCTGCCAGGCAATCAGATCTGCTCAACTGTGACTCACACAACCTCTTGTTGCTGCTTTATGCATTATCTGTGCTCCTGCCAGCAGGCTTTGAACTGGGACTGAGATTTAATTGGACCTGTGTACAATTAAGAGGGACAAGCAGATTCACCCTTTTTTTAATGAGGGAGAGACTCTACATAGCTGCCATGGTGTCTGTTCAATAAGATCTCCAATTAAATCAAACATGATATTCAGGAACTCAGGATTTAGAAAGCCAGATTTCACAAGTTTTGTGCAGATGTTTTACAGGATTTAGAAAACATCTTGTGTGTGTGTGTAATTTTGGCCTTGAAATTCTTTTCTGACTGTTTAGCCCTAACACAAATGCCCTAATTATCATGTGGAGAAATGTCCCAATTCTCTGTATGCAGCTTATGAAAATGAGGAGAAGAGAAAGGAAAAAACCACTTAAAACTTTGTGCTCTCTCCACTGACAAGAACACCTATGACAATGATTAAGTGTCACCTTAAAGGGATGTTCCCCTGCCAGAATCAGACTCTGCCTATTCTGCAATGGCAGGAATTTGGTTACAAAAGCATGCATGTCTTTGTCCTCTATGAAATGTTAAAGACCAGCTCTAATTTTAACATCAACACGACAGATAATCTCATGTATCTTTTATAATAACTCCTTTTACATCTGGTGTCCTCCTTTACTCTTACTGACAGATTCCTGTGTTCAACACAGTGTTCAGCTTTGACTCATGACATGGTAAAATGATTCCAGAAGGGTGCTGTGTTGTAATAAAATCAGCCAGGACTCAGTTTCTTCATGCAGGGAAAAGCCTGTTCTTTATTCCCATAATGGATTTTTATACAGTTTTTAAAGACCTGGTGTTGAACTCCCGTTGGTTGGTAATTTTCTTGCTATTCAGTTCATTGGTTAGAAGCTGTTTTGTGTGTATGTGCTAAGACACTTTCATTCAGATGTTTACATATCTTCTTCACTGATTCTCATGGGACATATCTATTGTTTGTGCAGGTGCAGACCAGAATAGATTGTTGTGTTAACTAACTTTTCATTCCTCTCATTCTTTCTTGTGGGAATTTACAGGCTACTTCCAGCATAGTGAGGGTAGCAGGGCCCAAACAAGATTTTTCTTTCTTTTATAACACCTTGTACCTGTCTGCAACAATGCTGCTGTCTTCTACTCTCAAAATAGCCTCTGCCTTCCCCAGGTGATTAATGTCACCTTGTTTTGAGTTTTCTTGAAAATTCAGCTGCCCATAAACTCCTGGGGTCAGCTAACTCTCAGAGTGACTTCCCATGCTGACAGAAGCAGTTTGTGTATGTCAGAGCCAAAGGGAGCAAAGGTGAGTCAAAGGTGCAGAGCAAAATCTCTCTGAGGCATTACAATTCTGGGAAAAATTTTAAAAACACCTGGTTCAAAACATCTGTGCCATCCATGACTGTTAAATAAAACAAAAAGTAATGTTCCTGCACTTCCCTGGGCTGAGCTGGAGACTTCTTTCTGACAGCACAGGTGTTTCAGATCTGGGACCAAAAGAGCAGGGACAGCACACGGGTGATTTCTTATTGCTGAACAGTGCACAGCATCTACACCTCCTCTGCTCCTCTGTGCTCTCTCAGGGAGCAGCTGGGGTTTGGAAAAGGGACAGGATTTGGTACAGCTGGACTCAAAATGACCCAAAGCAATATTCTGTATCATCCAGGACTGTGCTCAGTGGTAAAACTGCAGGAGGTGAAGAGGAACTCTTCCCAAAGCAGCCATTTCTTGGAGACTGTCTGGGACCCAGTTTGCTGGTGGGACGTGGGTGGGTGACTGACTTTAGATCCTTTTTCTTTTTATTTTTTTTTAATTCCCTTCATTTATTAGATGGTCTTTATCTGAACCCATGAGATTCTCCTGCTTTTGTTCTTCTGATTTTCTTCCTCACCCCTCTGGGAGAGACAGAGCAAGAAAATGACTGTTTACCCTATGAGGGACTTACCCAAATGAAACAGAGCTAAGAAAGACCCTCTTTCATGAAAAAGGCTGAGGGAAATAAAAGACCAACAGAGGAACACTGGAGTGAGTACAGAAACATTTCTCAGCTGTGCTTGATATTGGTAGCTGCATCAAAAACTTTTGGAATTGGACTTCTGTAGTTTTGGGCAATAGAATTTTGGCCTGTTTGTAACACCACTATTTCAGTCTTGACAAGCATTGAACCAGGCATTTGTCTGTAATTGTTAACTCTCTGTAAGCAGTGTAGTACTCTCCAGTTATCTGTGTTTTGGGAAGTTATGATATGGCTTAAGTCCAGCCAAAATTATGCTGACCAGAAGTAACACAAGGGTGTATGTAGATTAGCATGTACTGTAGAGCAAAGGGAGCAGATCTGCACAACAAAGCATTCAGGGCTGACATTCACATCACACAATTTCAGGGTGTTCTATTTAGATTAACCCTAGGCTGGTCCCGTGGACTGAAAGGATGCAGGAGGTGAAGCATTTTAGGAGACCCTCTGGATGTCAGGGTTTGGTTAAGCCTTTTCCAGAAAAAATCCCATCATCATGGTCTGAAAAGGCTCCATAAAATGAATGAATATGTCATATATGGATATGATTGGGAAATCCACTCTTGAGCCCAGCTGAAGTGGTAATACAACTGTGTTATTCATAAGGAGATACACACTTCTAGAAATTATGTTACTTTCTTCCAAAGCCACAAGTAATACTGATTCCTTTGACTCAATTTTTAATTAAGGCTCCCAAAATGTAAGCCATAATATATTGCAAGTGATTTTAAGAATTCATGAGGATCTATAGTAATGGGTAGCAGCTTTGAGACCTGTGAGATCTGTGTCTTTGCACAGGTCCTGCCTGTCTGCCACCTGAAATTTGGGAGACATTACTTTTAAGAGGACTGAAAAGCCTGGCCAGGTTTACCAAACTCATTTGTGTTTCTCTGCTGTTTTGTTTTTGTTGCCTTCCTGTGGAGGGATGGGCTGTTGGAAAAACTTATCCTGCATCCAGGCGAGGGTGTTCCATGGCAGAACACAGGGGCTCTAACCACAGTTTCCAGGCTGACTGCTGGAAGTGATTTCTAGGTGATCCAGCTGGACAGAGTCTCCCAAGTAAACAGTAGGATTCAGCTGGGAACGTCTTGCCTAAAGTCACTGAGCCAAACTTCAGGGAACTGAAATGTTTGTGGTCACTGGGAACTGCTGCTGAGATTAGTATCTTGAAAAAACAGAAAGTGCACAGGAATTTTTTTATTTACCATTTTGTTTTGTAGGTTGTTTGTTCATTTGTTTGTTTTGCTTGTTTGTTTGTTTTTGCATTTACTTGTGTAGAATGTCTGAGAGACAATTTAAATAAAGGAGTTAGGCTGATGTCTCCTTGGCTTTCTCTCTTTTTAATCTACCATTTCCAGCTGCTGTGCTGGGGGATGTGAGGCAGGGCCAGAAAGTAGGGCCTTGTCCCACAGCTCTCTGGTTGTCACAGGTGAGGGAATTCACTCATCAAGTTCCTCTTATAGTCCCATCAATACAATGATGAAAACAGCCCTTTGGTCAGTAAAATAATATTTTTGATAAGAGGCTGGGTCAGAGAAATGATTTTATTCAAATCCCTGTGAGAAGAGGCAGGTTTTGACCATCACTTTACAACGTGACAAAGCAACCAGAGGTAACCTCAGAGTCTCTGGAAGTGGCACCAGACTGTAAATGTGGGTGTCCACCTCGGGCTGGCAGATACCCCTGGGGACCCTCCAGAGATCCCAGTCCTAAAACATGCAGCTTTTGCAGGGTGAGATATCCCACGTTCCTGTGACAGCAGCAGGGTCTTGCACAGTCAGAGTCAGCATCAGCACCTGCTGATGTCCACATATTTTCAGTGTGATTCCTCTAATATGTATTAATTATTTCTGTGTATAGCTCTTTCAGTAGTGTCCTGGTTTGGAGGACAGGTGTCTGCCATAAAGGCAGGAGCTTTTCTTTGAAATGGAGAATGTAAACTCCCTTCCTCCAAATTATTATAATTTTGAAATTCAGCAGCTCTCAGGCAAAGATACGGAAATTAGGAATAGCAGTTCTTCACTAGGAAAATTAAAATAGAAATATAGTATTACAAAGAACAAACCCAAAAAACTGACCCTGTCATTCAGGGTGTTGGTAGCAGTCTGATTCAATGGTGGCTGCAGTCCTCCTGCAGTGACAGATGTGGGTCTGTTGAAGCAGTGCTCCTGTAGAAGGCTGCAATTTTCCCCTGAAGGTCCAGTGATGATGTAGAAAGGTCCAGCTTTCCTCTGGAAAGGAGGCTTTCTTGGTGTTCAAAATCTCAGTTTTTACCTGGGTAGGAAAGTCTTGGCTCCTCCCCCTGGCTGGAGAATCTCCCAGTGGGATGATGTAATTTTATCAGTCATGCAGTGACTCACCAGTAGATGGTATCTCCCTGGAGGAAGGTTGGGTTGTGGAAAAGATAAAGATGATTGCCCCACCTGGATTTAAAGATGGCCCATTAGCAGATAATATGTGCCATGGAGATAAGGGTCACTGCGACACCCAGCTTCAAGGGATGGAGATAGAATACACATTTCTGGCCACATCCTGTATTGCAACTCAAGACAAGTAGTTACCACAGAGTTATTCCATTTTACACATGGCAGAGGAGGTTAATGACCTGGAATCTCTCAAGCACTGTATCATAATTATATCAGTTACTAAACCTCTAATGGTATGTTTGAAATATGGGAGAGGAAAAAGCTCGTCTAGCTGTTCTCTCATG